>OY744477.1:129756276-129856276 GCA_963556175.1 Tipula confusa
AAGTTTTAGCAACAAACACACAGCACTACTGCAAAAGGTAAAAGGAAGGATTAGGAGGGAAAAAGGTAAGAAAGGAATAAAAGGAATAAAGGTCTTCAGTCTTCTAGTTGTTTACTTTTGATATTAAGTTTGAATCTCTGTAAATTGTATTCCAAGGGAAACGTCTCGTCGTTCAGTTTATTCCACATTCGCGTACTCCTAACAAAAAATGAATTTTTAAATTTATTGGTTTTCGCGAATTTAATTTCCAGATTGTATCGGTGTACCAGGCGGTCAATATAGGAAAGAATATGGTCTTGTGGATTATATATATGACGTTCTTATTAGTTCTGGGCAATATAGAAAGAAAATGGTAAAAATTCGACAGCTTTCGGTATGTTTCGTCGTGGTTATTAATTTAACCAATTAAATTTTTAACAAACAAAACAAGTTGTGACGTACATCAGGTAATTAAAGAAAAGCTCAAATGATATTATCATCACACATACTGATATAATCTATATAATTAAGGTCATTTGATAGGTTTCAGATGTAGTCTTACTAAAATTGACCATTTAGGTAACCCTTTGCTATTTTTATTTTGTACTTTATACATATTACCCGGTATTTAGTTGTTACTAATCTATTGAAACATCTTCTATATAATTTTAATATATAAAACCCACTTTAAAAATTAATTGATTCAATCCTCATGAATTAAATAGTTTCTATTTGCTTGTAGCCCTGATTACAAAAAATAAAGATAAAAATAATCACCCATCCATAACATTGCACACTGGAAACCTCAAATTAATATTTTTTTTTTATAATCTCACAAAACAATTAAAGTTATATTATTTATAATCTCTAAACATAATATCCATTGGAGATTTCGGACCACATTTAAAGATTTATCTCACCCACTGGTTCAATTAAAGTTTAACGTACTCGTATAAATAGAAAATACAAGGATTAAAATTATTTCCCTCCTATTTATTGAAATTATATAAAATGATAATACAACATAATATGTTCTGATATAATGTATACGTACATATTAATACACAAATACATTAAAAATTTTCGATTTGTGGCAAACATTTCATGGTTTATAAAAAGATTTCATACATTTCACAGTTAGAATGTCTTATCATCATAAGTTTTCTCGATTATTTTGAAATTCACTTCTATTAGCTTCTTTAACCCATAACAATTATGCCACAAATCAAAAAAGTTCCAATTCTTGAAAATGTATGATGTTGGCCTTCTAAAGTATTGAAAGTTGTGCCTTAAAACGAAAAATTTTAAAATGCAGAGAACGCATGAGTTTTAGTCTTCTGAAACCCTAAATTTTACGCCGTAAAATGAAAATATTTTAAATCTACAATATTCATGATGTTTATTCTGATAAAACTGCTACATTTACAACGCGGGCTTGGTCACTTTGAACCTGCCAATTCTAAACGAATGGAGCATAGATTAGTGCATTGGCCACCTATTTTTCCAGGAATAATCCACAAGATCTCTTTAGCAACTAATCTTATTAAAGGTAGATTTGATTCGTCTATAAGTTAATTATTTTTTAATTTTATTTTTAAAGAAAACTAATTAGGAACCATATAAGTTTTAGTCCAATTTTAACAATGAAAATATGGTAGAAAAATAACAAAAATAATTTACATGTTCAAACTATGCCATTTTGGATGAACATCTAATGTACAAGTTTGCCATATCAAAATCACAACACATACTTGTTTCGTAGTAATATGTTGACAGAGGTCGTCACAACTATATTTTTTCTATGAAAATCAATTTTAAATAGTTGCGGTTACGCAGATTTCTAACAAAAGGAAATGTCTTCCAATAGCATAGAAAATAAGAACCTAACTTTTGGCACGGGCTTAATTCTTTGTACGTGATTATTATAACTAGGAGACCACAGGCTGAACAAGTATATACGTCATTGTTTTACATTTAGCTACATTTTAAAAAAAATATTTTTCTTACACCACAGATCAATCGAGTGAATATCCTTTTGTAACTTGGCTGTATCAGATAGATTATATAAAGTGGAAAATATTTTTAAATGGTCGGCATATAATAAACAATGGGAAAATTTTATACTTTTAGTTATATCATTAAAAACAACATTGGAAATAAGTGATCTAAGATCTGAGCCTTGGGAAACTCAGAATGAACATTGATTCGCTAAGATCAAGTGCTATTTATTTTTTAGAAAAATTGACAAAACTTACTTATATGTGATTCAAGCCATCTAATCACGGTTATATTTTTGAAAAACAATTAACCGAGCAATTGGCGCAGTGGTTAAAGCTGTCGTGTTTGGGACGGGAGGTACCGGGTTCGAATCCCAACGGAGGAGGGTTGGAAAAGTGTTTTTTATCACCTAATTAAGATCGGTGACGACAATGAACACAACTATGACCCCCATTGGAGTGCAGAATCCATGGTCCGAACTATCGTCCATGCTAGTACAGGCTGGCTGGAGCAATACAATGTGCAGATGGATATTTTAAACGCGAACCTGTATTTGAACGTCCTTGATTTGGTCCGTAATGGCGTAAAGTAGGACGTTAAGTTAACCGCGAAAGAATTGGGACAGCTTCGGCCCCAGAACAGATTTCATGGAATAAACATTAAAAAAAAGAACAATTAAATGATCAATTGAGTCAAATGCCTTGCTGAAGTTCGTAAATGGTGTCAAGTTGGGCATTAGTAAACTCACTCTATCACTTCTATAGTACGTTTTTCATAGTCATATTTGTATTTGTCAATATTGGTTTGTTTAAACATATTTTGAAATTATGGCCAACAACACCATTGGATGACATCTTTGACGGAAGACCACAAGTATACTATACTATCTAAGATTATACTGTACTATCTTAGATTATACTATGCTATCTTGTATCGTGTTGATGAAACGTTTATATGCTACGCTATGCAAGCCATTAAATTCTTTCGATAACGTCAGGAATGCCAATCTATCGATTGTACTTCTGCGAACTTTCCATCTCCTATGTAATTATTTAAGAATTCAGACGATCATTGTCGGTATTTCTAAAATTATACAATTTTATAGAATTACAATTATTAAAAGTAAGACTTGATACTAAAAATTATGATTTGGGCACAACAGTTACAAGACAAGGTGTTCACAACGATAGCAGAATTTCTTAAACTCCTATGGAAAGACAGTTCAACTAATGTATGCCATCAAGGTATACCACGTTGATAAAAAAAAAGAAATATATAGTAATGGTAGTTGGCGGATCTATCGAGAGCTGCTGGATTCAACAAATAGTAAACCTAACTAAATTGATGTGCTTCTAAGAGTTATGATATATAGTTTTGGGCATTACTTATAATCTGTTGTAAGACAAACAGAGTTTGAAGTTATCAAAAGGCTTAATAGCGGGTTGAACAGTTATTGGATGGATAGTTGCTGGAAGAATTGTGGAGAGTAACCAAAACATTACTGAGGGCATGATCGAAAATTTCAACATCGTGCTAGATATCGACTAATTTTGGCGTTTATTTGGGAAAGTAGAAGGGCTACCTTTTGGCTTAGGATTTGTTTCCAAGAACGACAAAAAGAGCAAGTAAATGGATGCAATAAAGTAACAACATATTTTTTGCAGTGAAAAAGAGGCAGTTGGCCATCTTACGACCGCTAGCCCTGAGGCAGCTTTCGCAAGATTTATGTCACGGAGGGGAAACTGCTATATAATATGGAGCGACAACGGGATAAGCTTCGGTTCAAATAACCGGATTCCAGAGATATTGCAGGTCCTACTGGATAATGCATCAGATATAGCGTCAGTACTTTTATAATTTAGAATAGAGTGGAAGTTTATCCCATCGGGAGCGTCTTATATGGGTAGAATATGGGAAGGCAGGTTGGAAGCAAGCAAAAGTACAATTGGAGAGAATTGTTGGTGAAAGCATACTTACTTACCTTAGAAGAGTTTTCATGACGATCATAAATTCTAGACCACTAGCAACACCTCTGACAGAAGACATCGACAGTATCGACCGGTTTAATAATCTTGCAAACCAATACATGGTGGCAAGTATATCAGAAAAAGTGATAATACTTCTGGAATCGATATCACAAAGACTAACTTCCTATCATACAAAAACGAAGTAAATGAACCAGTGTGGCAGATAATATCGTAGCCGGAAACATCGTCTTAATTGCGAAGATTTTCCAGCAACTGGCTAGACGCTAGGCCGGGTCGCCGACACTCTACCAGGGAGTGATGCCAAGGTACGCGTTGTGGATATCTAGTAGTAATAAGCGTATACAGGGTTTAAACTACAAGTTATGCAAACTACCGATTTAACCAGATGATATATGGCCGGCGAAATATTCACGTAAAATTAAAAAAATGCACGTAAAATTAGACTAAAACCAATCAAAAATTTAACAAGCATCTTTAATATCAATATTGTAGATTGAAATTCTTAAACAAAACTTTTATTATTGTCATTATTTGTATTCATAATGTTTGACGTTTAGTTTGTCAAATCATGTAGTTGCTCAACAAATAGTTGCATGTAAGTATTAAAGTCCAGTAGTTGCTCAACGTAAAGTTACATGTAACCATAAAAATTCAATCACACCAGCGGGCAAAAGACGTCAATAATATATTATTATCTGACGAAACTACCTGCGATATTTGAGCGGTGAAAAAGCAGTCAAGAAAGCCAGTCCTCTTACGTCAGGTGGAATAAATTTAATTAGTTTTCACCTGAAAATTATAAATTAATTAATTCTCCCCATTGTTGCTAAAAACTATTAAGTGTATAGTTCTTAATTCGAAAATAATAATATAATAATATAATAATATAATAATATAATAATATAATAATATAATAATATAATAATATAATAATATAATAATATAATAATATAATAATATAATAATATAATAATATAATAATATAATAATATAATAATATAATAATATAATAATATAATAATATAATAATATAATAATATAATAATATAATAATATAATAATATAATAATATAATAATATAATAATATAATAATATAATAATATAATAATATAATAATATAATAATATAATAATATAATAATATAATAATATAATAATATAATAATATAATAATATAATAATATAATAATATAATAATATAATAATATAATAATATAATAATATAATAATATAATAATATAATAATATAATAATATAATAATATAATAATATAATAATATAATAATATAATAATATAATAATATAATAATATAATAATATAATAATATAATAATATAATAATATAATAATATAATAATATAATAATATAATAATATAATAATATAATAATATAATAATATAATAATATAATAATATAATAATATAATAATATAATAATATAATAATATAATAATATAATAATATAATAATATAATAATATAATAATATAATAATATAATAATATAATAATATAATAATATAATAATATAATAATATAATAATATAATAATATAATAATATAATAATATAATAATATAATAATATAATAATATAATAATATAATAATATAATAATATAATAATATAATAATATAATAATATAATAATATAATAATATAATAATATAATAATATAATAATATAATAATATAATAATATAATAATATAATAATATAATAATATAATAATATAATAATATAATAATATAATAATATAATAATATAATAATATAATAATATAATAATATAATAATATAATAATATAATAATATAATAATATAATAATATAATAATATAATAATATAATAATATAATAATATAATAATATAATAATATAATAATATAATAATATAATAATATAATAATATAATAATATAATAATATAATAATATAATAATATAATAATATAATAATATAATAATATAATAATATAATAATATAATAATATAATAATATAATAATATAATAATATAATAATATAATAATATAATAATATAATAATATAATAATATAATAATATAATAATATAATAATATAATAATATAATAATATAATAATATAATAATATAATAATATAATAATATAATAATATAATAATATAATAATATAATAATATAATAATATAATAATATAATAATATAATAATATAATAATATAATAATATAATAATATAATAATATAATAATATAATAATATAATAATATAATAATATAATAATATAATAATATAATAATATAATAATATAATAATATAATAATATAATAATATAATAATATAATAATATAATAATATAATAATATAATAATATAATAATATAATAATATAATAATATAATAATATAATAATATAATAATATAATAATATAATAATATAATAATATAATAATATAATAATATAATAATATAATAATATAATAATATAATAATATAATAATATAATAATATAATAATATAATAATATAATAATATAATAATATAATAATATAATAATATAATAATATAATAATATAATAATATAATAATATAATAATATAATAATATAATAATATAATAATATAATAATATAATAATATAATAATATAATAATATAATAATATAATAATATAATAATATAATAATATAATAATATAATAATATAATAATATAATAATATAATAATATAATAATATAATAATATAATAATATAATAATATAATAATATAATAATATAATAATATAATAATATAATAATATAATAATATAATAATATAATAATATAATAATATAATAATATAATAATATAATAATATAATAATATAATAATATAATAATATAATAATATAATAATATAATAATATAATAATATAATAATATAATAATATAATAATATAATAATATAATAATATAATAATATAATAATATAATAATATAATAATATAATAATATAATAATATAATAATATAATAATATAATAATATAATAATATAATAATATAATAATATAATAATATAATAATATAATAATATAATAATATAATAATATAATAATATAATAATATAATAATATAATAATATAATAATATAATAATATAATAATATAATAATATAATAATATAATAATATAATAATATAATAATATAATAATATAATAATATAATAATATAATAATATAATAATATAATAATATAATAATATAATAATATAATAATATAATAATATAATAATATAATAATATAATAATATAATAATATAATAATATAATAATATAATAATATAATAATATAATAATATAATAATATAATAATATAATAATATAATAATATAATAATATAATAATATAATAATATAATAATATAATAATATAATAATATAATAATATAATAATATAATAATATAATAATATAATAATATAATAATATAATAATATAATAATATAATAATATAATAATATAATAATATAATAATATAATAATATAATAATATAATAATATAATAATATAATAATATAATAATATAATAATATAATAATATAATAATATAATAATATAATAATATAATAATATAATAATATAATAATATAATAATATAATAATATAATAATATAATAATATAATAATATAATAATATAATAATATAATAATATAATAATATAATAATATAATAATATAATAATATAATAATATAATAATATAATAATATAATAATATAATAATATAATAATATAATAATATAATAATATAATAATATAATAATATAATAATATAATAATATAATAATATAATAATATAATAATATAATAATATAATAATATAATAATATAATAATATAATAATATAATAATATAATAATATAATAATATAATAATATAATAATATAATAATATAATAATATAATAATATAATAATATAATAATATAATAATATAATAATATAATAATATAATAATATAATAATATAATAATATAATAATATAATAATATAATAATATAATAATATAATAATATAATAATATAATAATATAATAATATAATAATATAATAATATAATAATATAATAATATAATAATATAATAATATAATAATATAATAATATAATAATATAATAATATAATAATATAATAATATAATAATATAATAATATAATAATATAATAATATAATAATATAATAATATAATAATATAATAATATAATAATATAATAATATAATAATATAATAATATAATAATATAATAATATAATAATATAATAATATAATAATATAATAATATAATAATATAATAATATAATAATATAATAATATAATAATATAATAATATAATAATATAATAATATAATAATATAATAATATAATAATATAATAATATAATAATATAATAATATAATAATATAATAATATAATAATATAATAATATAATAATATAATAATATAATAATATAATAATATAATAATATAATAATATAATAATATAATAATATAATAATATAATAATATAATAATATAATAATATAATAATATAATAATATAATAATATAATAATATAATAATATAATAATATAATAATATAATAATATAATAATATAATAATATAATAATATAATAATATAATAATATAATAATATAATAATATAATAATATAATAATATAATAATATAATAATATAATAATATAATAATATAATAATATAATAATATAATAATATAATAATATAATAATATAATAATATAATAACATAATATAATATAATATAATATAATAATAATATAATAATATAATCATATAATACAATATTATTATAATAATAAACACCAAATTCCAAAATTGTTAAATGTATATAAACCCATCTAACTTATATACATTTTAACCGATACAAAACTTTGAAAGTTTTTCAAATTAGATTTTTAAAAAATTACTAAACATTAAAATCAATAGAATTATCTGTTCTATGACAAAATACGTCCATCTCATTAATATTTCAATGTATGTACATAAATCCCGATGTGTCTTCAAAATGTATGTATTTATATCCTTAAAACTTAATATTTTTTGCTAAAATAAACACAAATTACTTTGTATACTGACTGACAACAGAGGGGAGTCGAGTCACATGAGAATTAACATTTAAGAAAACCAAACGAAATAAAATAAATTTATAATTATGTAATTTTAATTGAAATATTAAAATCTAATATTTATTTTAATTAATTATTTATAAATATAAGTATCTTTATGTACATTGGTGACTTATTTATTTATTCTTAAATCATAATATTGATCGCACATCTTTAAGACGAGAGATGATCCAGATACAAACAAAAAACTTTTACTTTCTACCAATTTTCATTATATTATGGTTGTGTACAATGTTGAATCATCGAATAATGCGAAAGGCATAGAATTATGATTAATGGTCAAATGGATATATTGTATATATGTTTATTTTATGATTAATTAATTTTCATCATGCTACAGTGGACATACATGCGTACATACATACATAGTTCGAGTACATATATTTCAATTTTACTTACTTATTTAATATTCTTATTTACGACCAAGATTATTTTTTATTTTATGAAAGTGTTGAGCTTTTTGAGACAACTATTAGTTATGTTTTGTCAGTTGGTTTACTTTACGAATTTATGTAGCTATAATATGTGTACATAAATATGGTACAAAAAAAACTGTTTTCGTATCTAATAAATATTATGACATTGAACTGCGCACAAGGTTTTATCCACCTATGTAGCTATCCATATAAAGGATGTCCATTTAATCTAAAATCGCGAAAACATTCCTAAATTTATGTTTAACTTTTAACTTTTCCTGACATCAAGATCTGAAGAAAAATATGGATATATTATTGGTTGCGAGATTTAGGCGAGAATTATGTTAATTGCAGTTCCAAAACCGATGTAATTTCACGACTTATTTAAAAAATAAAAGAACACTGGTAGCAAAATCACTTTGCTCAGCATCTGATTGGTCTTTGACGATTTATATATACCAAGGTGGTACATTAGAAAAAATTTAGAAATCGTAGATGTGTATAAAAAAACACTCTGTACAATTATTCTACGGCTCTTTAGCCAGATATGACTACTCTCTTACTCTCATCCTCTCATCGATAAAGTAACTAAACACTCTAATGTTTTAATCAATGTTGCCGGAATCATCAGTCTCAGTAGGCAGTGACGAACATGTTGAAATACCAAAGTTGAATGCAAATGAGATGAATACTGATAAATAGTGCAGACGAGACTGCTCATGATCTAACACAGGAAATATAAATTAAAATAAAGGTTTATTTATATTATCAGCTCAGCTCAACATGGCACAAAACAGCGCATAGATCAACGATTTATATTATCAGCTTGGTTCAGTACATACATTTTGTTCGTATTTGTTTCGGTTTGCATTCGATATACACTAAAACATAACAATATAGAAATTTTTTAAATGTTTAGGTGCTTTGCATTTTTCGTCAACAAATTAGATACGTATATGTCCTGAATATGTTACATATATGTACTGAAAAAAGTGAATTATACACGTAGAAATTTTAAATATTTATACTTTTATACTTTTACACTTTACACTTTACACTTTACACTTTACACTTTACACTTTACACTTTACACTTTACACTTTACACTTTACACTTTACACTTTACACTTTACACTTTACACTTTACACTTTACACTTTACACTTTACACTTTACACTTTACACTTTACACTTTACACTTTACACTTTACACTTTACACTTTACACTTTACACTTTACACTTTACACTTTACACTTTACACTTTACACTTTACACTTTACACTTTACACTTTACACTTTACACTTTACACTTTACACTTTACACTTTACATTTTACACTTTACACTTTACACTTTACACTTTACACTTTACACTTTACACTTTACACTTTACACTTTACACTTTACACTTTACACTTTACACTTTACACTTTACACTTTACACTTTACACTTTACACTTTACACTTTACACTTTACACTTTACACTTTACACTTTACACTTTACACTTTACACTTTACACTTTACACTTTACACTTTACACTTTACACTTTACACTTTACACTTTACACTTTACACTTTACACTTTACACTTTACACTTTACACTTTACACTTTACACTTTACACTTTACACTTTACACTTTACACTTTACACTTTACACTTTACACTTTACACTTTACACTTTACACTTTACACTTTACACTTTACACTTTACACTTTACACTTTACACTTTACACTTTACACTTTACACTTTACACTTTACACTTTACACTTTACACTTTACACTTTACACTTTACACTTTACACTTTACACTTTACACTTTACACTTTACACTTTACACTTTACACTTTACACTTTACACTTTACACTTTACACTTTACACTTTACACTTTACACTTTACACTTTACACTTTACACTTTACACTTTACACTTTACACTTTACACTTTACACTTTACACTTTACACTTTACACTTTACACTTTACACTTTACACTTTACACTTTACACTTTACACTTTACACTTTACACTTTACACTTTACACTTTACACTTTACACTTTACACTTTACACTTTACACTTTACACTTTACACTTTACACTTTACACTTTACACTTTACACTTTACACTTTACACTTTACACTTTACACTTTACACTTTACACTTTACACTTTACACTTTACACTTTACACTTTACACTTTACACTTTACACTTTACACTTTACACTTTACACTTTACACTTTACACTTTACACTTTGACTTTATGTAAATTTAGACTTTAGACTTTAGACACTGTAGACTTTAGACTTTAGACTTTAGACTTTAGACTTTAGACTTTAGACTTTAGACTTTAGACTTTAGACTTTAGACTTTAGACTTTAGACTTTAGACTTTAGACTTTAGACTTTAGACTTTAGACTTTAGACTTTAGACTTTAGACTTTAGACTTTAGACTTTAGACTTTAGACTTTAGACTTTAGACTTTAGACTTTAGACTTTAGACTTTAGACTTTACACTTTACACTTTACACTTTACACTTTAGACTTTAGACTTTAGACTTTAGACTTTAGACTTTAGACTTTAGACTTTAGACTTTAGACTTTAGACTTTAGACTTTAGACTTTAGACTTTAGACTTTAGACTTTAGACTTTAGACTTTAGACTTTAGACTTTAGACTTTAGACTTTAGACTTTAGACTTTAGACTTTAGACTTTAGACTTTAGACTTTAGACTTTAGACTTTAGACTTTAGACTTTAGACTTTAGACTTTAGACTTTAGACTTTAGACTTTAGACTTTAGACTTTAGACTTTAGACTTTAGACTTTAGACTTTCGACTTTAGACTTTAGACTTTAGACTTTAGACTTTAGACTTTAGACTTTAGACTTTAGACTTTAGACTTTAGACTTTAGACTTTAGACTTTAGACTTTAGACTTTAGACTTTAGACTTTAGACTTTAGACTTTAGACTTTAGACTTTAGACTTTAGACTTTAGACTTTAGACTTTAGACTTTAGACTTTAGACTTTAGACTTTAGACTTTAGACTTTAGACTTTAGACTTTAGACTTTAGACTTTAGACTTTAGACTTTAGACTTTAGACTTTAGACTTTAGACTTTAGACTTTAGACTTTAGACTTTACACTTTACACTTTAGACTTTAGACTTTAGACTTTAGACTTTAGACTTTAGACTTTAGACTTTAGACTTTAGACTTTAGACTTTAGACTTTAGACTTTAGACTTTAGACTTTAGACTTTAGACTTTAGACTTTAGACTTTAGACTTTAGACTTTAGACTTTAGACTTTAGACTTTAGACTTTAGACTTTAGACTTTAGACTTTAGACTTTAGACTTTAGACTTTAGACTTTAGACTTTAGACTTTAGACTTTAGACTTTAGACTTTAGACTTTAGACTTTAGACTTTAGACTTTAGACTTTAGACTTTAGACTTTAGACTTTAGACTTTAGACTTTAGACTTTAGACTTTAGACTTTAGACTTTAGACTTTAGACTTTAGACTTTAGACTTTAGACTTTAGACTTTAGACTTTAGACTTTAGACTTTAGACTTTAGACTTTAGACTTTAGACTTTAGACTTTAGACTTTAGACTTTAGACTTTAGACTTTAGACTTTAGACTTTAGACTTTAGACTTTAGACTTTAGACTTTAGACTTTAGACTTTAGACTTTAGACTTTAGACTTTAGACTTTAGACTTTAGACTTTAGACTTTACACTTTACACTTTAGACTTTAGACTTTAGACTTTAGACTTTAGACTTTAGACTTTAGACTTTAGACTTTAGACTTTAGACTTTAGACTTTAGACTTTAGACTTTAGACTTTAGACTTTAGACTTTAGACTTTAGACTTTAGAATTTAGATATCAAAATTATGTTATATTTTTATCAAAATATAATAAAAATATTATATATTTATATAAAAATTATAAAATTGGTCCCTTTGTTTCTCAGATCTAGCAGCCACTAAGTTATTTTTTGGGAGGTTTATTTAGGAACCGATTTACGGGAACGAAACACAGATCATTTAGGAACTAAAAGAGTGTTTCTCGTTTGTAGAGAAATGAGATATGCGAATGAGAAACATTTTAGAGTTGTAGAGAAATGAGATATGCGAATGAGAAACATTTTAGAGTTACATTTTTTTTTTGTTTAAATTCAATCTTTTCTGGGACCGAATCACACCCAACTCATACGCGGTTAGTTGTTTACATCCTATTTTACGCCGTCGCCAGCCAAATTGAGGACGCACGACAAACGGGTCGCAATAACTTTCCATTTGCACATCATTCTGCATTGCAACAGTGTCATAGTTGTGTTTATCGTCATCGTCGATCGCACTCAAGTCATGAAAAGTCTATTTACATCATTTTCCCGTTGGGATTCCAGCCAAGTACCTCGCGACTTAATAAATTACTTGTAATTATATTAGCTGACAAATGCTGCATAATTTGGTTTCGTTTGGTTTTCAAGAACAGATTTATGATAGGTTTCCCAACAATGGTTCGTGAAGTAGGTGAAAAGAAACATACATACTGTGATATCCAAGTTTATTGTAGTTCCACGATATTCACCTGATACCTTAACCCACAAAAAATATTTCAACCAACACTCTTTCCGTTATTTACTTCACATTAAGCAGTTATTATACATCACACCTAATATAAAACGTTAAAGTTGAACTAAAATTTATTTATTCAAGAACCACTTTTGAATTAAACATAAATTTGTAGGAATTCTTTCATCTAAGAATTCATCAATCAAACTTCAAGAAATTATTATTTTTTAACTTTTGACCCATCAATCAAATAATGGTCACACCTCAAATTTTTCTTAACAGCCATAATAAAAATCTTTCATTCAAATTTGTACCTTTCTTTCACAAAAATAAAACAAAAAAATTGACATTTATGTTTACATGCGATGATGACATTTTATGATAAACTTATGATTTTATCGTTGTGTTAGTTTTGTTTGGGTCCATGCCCATTTGTAGTTTTCTTAATTTCTGTGTTATAGATTTAGAACACGTAAAAAAAAATTTACGAGTTTCCAATGATTCTGTAAAAAATTTCTGTTGTGACTGTGTGTTTATAAAATTAAATTACAACAAAATTTTTTTTTTTGTTTTGTTGGTATGTTTGATTGATTTAGTGATAAATTATGTATGAAATGTGAAACGTTTCTTTCTCCATCAACGTTAAATTACGGAACAAAATCAATTTTTTTGATTTTGATGAAATTTTTAAAGACATTTGGGGTTAATAGCAATGTCGTGGAATTATACGTCTAATCAACAAAATTTAGAAAAAAAATTAATATGCGGTAATTTAACACTTTCGTATTTTGCAGACCACCCAAAATATATGTTCCTATATATATACAATTTACCCAATCGAATACGTTCAATGGTTATGTGCGATGGAAGATTGTATGTTATTGTACCTTGTTTGACCAGAAATGTGATCTATTAGTGTATGTATGGTCTTAAAAAACTATCTAGTGGCACTTATGTTATGGATAAGTATTAGTTAGTTAGTGCCATGGTTTTTTCCATGTAATACTTTAGATTTATGATTAGTGAAATATGTTATGAGACCGAGGAATTGACGCAGTGGCCGAACCATAGTCCATGTTAGTCCAGGCTGGTTGAAGCACTGCAATGTGCAGATGGATAATCAAAACGAACCTGTATTCGTGCGTTCTCCAGCGGGCTAATAACTGCAAAAAAGTTGGGTGAGCTTCGGCCCCAGAAAACAGTGCATTTATACCATGCAGTAAAAAAAATGTTTTAAGAAGATGGCAATAATTGTGTGGCACTTATTTCTAAATCTTGCAAACAAACTTTATATGAAAGAGATATCCAAATATTATATACTTTTATACTGGAAATTTCGTCAATTCCAGACTTGGTTCCTGCTGAAGTCCTAAAGGAGTTCTTAAGTAACTAGTCACTTTAATCGTCTAAGAGCTTTCCAAATATATTTTTTAGGACCAAGTCCTTAAAATAGTACAATTTGAGCAAATTTTATTTTGATCCTTAGTTCAACAGGCCGTTTTTCTCTTAATTTAAGTAAAGTTCTTCGCTTAAAAGTTTAAACTATACAACGACCATCATTTAACAATTAATTCAGAACTGGCACGAACCAGGGGAATCCGACTGTCTAATTATATTATACCTAGTTTCTTATCTTTTAGAGAACACCGGTTCCATTTCAAGTTGTGACTATTTCAGGTGATTAAAATTTTGTAGCTTAAAAGTTAAAAGTTGCTCACATTATTAGAGGCCATATTATACAGAGTATAATGAGATATACGATTGTTTTGATGTGAAAACATCTTTAGCAGCAGAAGTAACTAAAAAAATTATATAAAAAATGTAATGGAAATGACAACAAAATGTAAAATGACGAATCATACGAGAATTAATAAAAGCATATTCGAACAAACCGATTACAAATTATATGAGTGTAAAGGTTTAATCTCAATGACACCGCACCGCTCCGTTTCGTTAAAATGTCATAGAAAAAAAAAATAGTCCATATAATATATATGAGAAAACGGAAAGGCAATCTCAATGAACGGCGCGGCGTGGTGCGGACGGAAAAGATAGTTGAACTTTATACTTTTTCTAAATCTAAATATTAATTGGATAAAAATAAAACAATTATGTTTTAAAAAATAAAATTTAAAATTAAAGAATTCATTAATAAAATCAAATATTACTTCATTAAAATTCTGTAGTTTTTCTGAAACGGCGCAAACACATTGTGTTTGACAATGGGTAAAGTCGGCGACATACGGTGGAATACGGTGGCGTGCGGTGTCATTGAGATTGATCCCAATAAAATTAAAAAACAAACAAAATTCAAAGTACAACTGTATTGATTGATTGATTGATTGATTGATTAGAGTGTACGGCCAAGGACGAACCAGGAACTCCCGGAATGCCGGGCACCCCCGTACACCCGTGTTTCATATAACAAAACCGAAGGAATGGAAGGACTGTTAGTTATGACAGACTCGACCGGGTTACTGACACCTAAGCAATCGATAGTTAGTATTTTTGTGGTGTAAGGAAGGGAAAGGTTTGTTAGCAATGACAGGATTGGTCCAGTTACCCGGTAGCCAATATTCAAAATATTGTTAACACTCACAAGACAATCACAATTTTAATAAACTGATCTGCTTCCTGTCGTCTCTTATCAGCAACATTAATATCAGCAACGCCACCATTCAACTGTAACCTGCAAAGCTTCCCTGAAAACAAAATCTATTAAAAAACTAATTGCTCTTAGTCGTAGGTTGTAATTTTATTTTTTATTTATTTTTTTATTTTTAATTTTTTTTTTATTATTTATTGAAACTAGTCTTTTCAGACTAACCATCAATTTACATCTGAATTCTTAAAAACTAAACTATAATGAGGCACTGTTGATCCAGCGATTCTCCAATGCCTGTTCGTTAATAGGTAGCTGCTCACATACTGACGAGCTCGAAGGGTTTGTTTCGCTTCAGTCTTCTAACCAATTGTTTATTATCCAGTAGCCGAGAGGCTTCCGCATTAACATGTTGCAGTAGCCTCGATTCATGCTTCGTTGCAAATCTTTTTATTTCATGTTTTACATCCGGTATCCCCAAATCTCAATGCAAATCCTTATTACGAATGTACCAGGGTGCATTGACTTTACTCCGAAGTACCTTATTCTGGAAGTTTTGTATAGGTTTGATGTTAGCATTTTTAGAACAGCCCCAAACCTGAATACCATATAGCCAGACCAGTTTTAGAATTTGATTGTAAATCAATATTTTGTTGTCTGTGCTTATTTTTGACCGTCGTCTAATTAGCTAGTACAATTGTCTATATTTAAGATCAATCTCTTTTCTTTTCTTCTTCACATGCATGTATTTGGCGGAGTTCTCGTATGGCACCATGACATCGTTTATGCTGATTGGCGACGGATTAACTAATAGTTTGTTCGTAAAATTGTCATGCGCAGATTTTAATTCATTAAGTTTGATTTTCCATCGCTTGGTCCACTGGTGAATTTCTTCACTTGCATATTGAAGTTTATTCGCCGCCTCTTCGACAGTTTTCGCTGTTGCTAGTATAGCGGTGTCGTCAGCAAACGTTGATATGCTTACATGATCGGACTGTGGTACATCACTTGTATAAAGTAGATATAGGAGTGGACCCAGAACACTGCCTTGTGGGACTCCTGCCCTTACCTCTCTCAGTTCAGAATACTCATTTTCTTGTCTTACTCTGAAAAGTCTTTCAGATAAGTACGACTCCAGAAGGTCAACATATGGTCCCGAAAGCATAACTTTTAGTTTATGTATTAATCCCTCATGCCATACCTTATCGAAAGCTGCTGCCACGTCCAGAAATAAGGTAGAACAAATTTGTTTATCTTCTAACGCCTTTTCTATAATGTCTGTAATCCTGTGAACCTGGTCAATTGTTGAATGTTTACATCTGAATCCAAATTAGTGATCCGGTATTAGGTTTCTACTTTCTATTATTGGTGTCATTCTTCTCAGAAGAAGTCTCTCCATTAGCTTTGAGATAATAGGAAGCAGGGATATCGGACGATATGATTGAGCTTCATTTGGCGGTTTACCCAGTTTCAGTAGCATAATAACTTCTGCAACTATTTCAATCTGAAAACCAATTACGGCATGTTCCCTCCAGGCGGAAGGAACAGGCCGTAATCGGTTTTCAGATTGAATTTAATTTCCCTATTAACTTCTTTCTGGGTTATTAGAGGGATTCTGCCCCCATAGTCGTTGCTTCCATTTTCGATTATAATATCCGATTCGGTCTCATTCGGTTGGAAAATACCAGCCAGGTGATCAGCAAACACTTCAGCCATCACTTCGCTTAATAGGAGAGATCTGAGGTTTTCATTCTTTTGGTTGCCTTCCATAATGAGTAGTCTGTATTTTCATCAGCCGTCAAGTTTCCAAGAAACGAAGAAAACGGTTTTTCATTTAACTTCTGAATTTCTCGCTTAAGCTGCTGTGATTTGTTATTTAGGATCGTCTTGTCAGATAGACTCCTCGTTTGTTGCCATTTTCTCCTAACTTTCCTTTTTTCTAAGACCAGGTACCTAATTTCTCTTGGGTAGCTTTTACCAGTAGTTTTGGATGCTGTTTCTTTAGTGTTATTCCACGCGGCTAATTGAATGATATTTGTGAAGTTTTCAACCTCTTCCTCTAGCTCCGTTACCGTTTTTAATCGTGTTTGTAGGTTAATATTGCTTTCTAATTAAGATTTGAAGCTAAACCAGTCAATAGTTTTATTGACAAGAGTTGGTCTTGTTTCCTTCCTAATTATCTTGTCGCTTATGGTAAGTATCACTTCAGAATGATCAAAGACCATATCTGAATTATCCTCTACTTCAATAAAATTTGATGAAACTTGTTTTGATATTAAGAAATCCAGTAGATCAAGAGTGTTAACTGCGTCCGTAGGCCAATATGTCGGCTAGCCAGTGGAATGTATAGCCTAGATCCAAAGTCAACATGTTTTGCATTAAAAACACCTCCTAATATAAATCTACCATTGAACTGTTGTAGGATATTCAAGTAGTTTGATTTCTTCAGGTTGTATCTAGGTGGAAAATATACCGCTCCTATCTGAAGGCGTTGCTTGGTATACAGATGTAATTTCTACTACGGTAAGCTGGGTTTCAGGTGATTGATAATGCTGGCATTCATGATGTTTAATATAATTTTTTATTATAACAGCGGTTCCACCTCTTGCTTGGTTAGCCGGATGAATTGTTTCGTAAAGTTGGTAACCCTGAATTTTTAAGTAAGATTGTCTTGTTGAGTGGGTCTCAGATATCAGGCACACATCGATATTTTGCATTTTTAAAAAGACTTCCAGTTCATGTTTTTTATTTTTAATACCGTTGGCATTCCATGGAGCAATTCTGAATTTTTCTTGGTACATCATTTTGGGAGAAATAATTAGAATAATAAGGCAGAATTGCCCTGCTCCAATCTTTGTAGCCTTTCAGAAAGGTTGCTTATGGCATTCAAAACATTCTGCATCATTTCAATCAGACTATTCGAATGTGTAGGGTTCAACACTGGTCCTGAGCTGACCTTTCCTGTCGCAGCCACATGTGCATATGATATACCACCTCTGACTTGATGACTAAAGGATTCTGTTCGTTGTCTTTTTTGTAAACTCATTGGTTTATTTTGATTATTTCGATTATTTCTTTTTTTTGGAGTTCTTTCGCTACCAGACATCCTCAGTAGCTTGCAGGGTGGGCCTGTGCACAGTTTGAACACTTTGCCGCGGTGGTCCTGGGTTTTTCACAAGCAATAGTTAAATGATTCTCAGCACATTTAACATATCTAGGTTCGTGTTGGCAGAATTTTTGAGTGCGGCTATATCGCTGACAACGTTTACATTACGGAATTATACGATTACTTCTAACCGCCTCAATCTTTACTCCCATATGGCACGTATGTTTTATTTCGTAAATTTTTCTTATATCTTCTTTGTTATCGAAGGTTAGCATGAATAATGGAAGAGGAATTCTTATTTCTTCATCCTCTTTCTTAGACTTTTTAATTTTATTGACGACATCAAGGATCTAAACCCCCTTTTGCACAGTTCACTTTTAATGTCTTTTGGGTTGCATGATTGGTGTAAATTTCTATCCATAACCCTTATCGGTCGCGTCTGCTTATTTTCATATGAATGCCACTGTTGCTGCGAACCGTTTAAATATTCTGTTAGATTTATATAATCTGTATCGGTGTCTACATTTATTTTCAGTTGATTGTTGTTCATCATTCTAGCTTGAAAATTGATGCTGTTATCCTGTAATGACTTGTTAATGACTGTACAATGTTTGTCACATTGCTAAGTATTACGGGGGGAAGATTTTGTTTGCTTTTTTTAGGTTCTTTAGTTTTTTGAAAATTTGTATGCTTTCCTGGTGTGTTATTTTTTTCAGGCTGAGATTTTGTTTTTGGATTTAGATGGTTATCCGTTTTGACTGATGCAGTACCTGCTTGATTACCTTTTTCTGACGAACGCTTCCTTTTTTTAGATTTTAGTAGTAGCCATGCTGTTTGTTATGCTACTATGTCTTCTTCTTCGCTCGAATCAGGTATAGTATAATTATTTTTTTGTGGCTGACTCTGTTCTATCATCAGTTTTAATTTTTGGATCTCATTTCGTGCTTGCTTTAACTCAGCTTGTAATGTTTTGATTATTTTATCATTTGAATCACTCTCAGATATTTGTTGTGAGCTACTGTAACTCATCTGCCGAGGATCATTACTTTTTGCTAAATTTTCCACAGAGATACTTCGTGGCCTTATAGGAGATCTCATCATTAGCTTGCCCATTCTGAATGGGTTGTCACTAGTACTTCCGCTCATGAAATTGTCTGAGCCAATGGCGTCATGCTTGTTTTGCAATGATTGACCCTCCCCAGAATCCATGGGGTCAACCTCCGTAGAGGGTGGATTTTCCTGCAGTGCAGGTCTGCCACCTAGGGTATTATTTCCTGATGTTTTATTCATTGCTGGTTTATTTTAAGGGTGTCCTTCCCATAGCCTTTTTAGTCTACGGCCAAACTTTAAATACTGCCGACCGATTCGGTGCAGACGCAGACCGAGAAGCCGCTCATTCTAAGACCGACGCTTTCTGGATTTTATTATGCTGCTGTCGTTCGTCAACTAGGTGCCTACTACGCCAGAAGTTCACCATGTTTCCATGGCTATCCTAATCGTTTGGCTGCCATAGCTATCCAGGGCGTACCACGAAGATATTATTCAATTATATATTTAATTTATAATTTTCCTCTACGTGGAGGTGACAGTCAGACTCTACGCCCCTAAGGCTGTAATAAATTGAATTAATTTTCATCTGCCATAATAAATTAATTAATCCAAAATATAATAATATAATTAATATAACAATACAATTTCTGCAAGAAATAAAGTAGGCTGAAATAAACTGGATTAGTTTTCTCCGGAAAGTACAAACTTATTAATTTGTTCTATAACAATTTATTAATATAAGAATATCAAAAAACAATTAAAAATTTAAAAATTATAATAATATAAAATACTACTATCCAACAATACTATTTAATGAACTAATTACTCTTAATCATACCCTGTAATATAAAGCATTACTTTTCGACGGCAATTTAAAAATTGCTGCTCCATGCTGCTAAAATTTATTAAGCGAACTCCTATTTATATTCACTTAAATAGAAATAATATTACCGAATTTAATTTAAATAAAATTCAAATAAAACAATTAAAACCACAAAATTCAAAGTACAACTGGATGCACCAAACAAAAATGTAGTTTTTTAAATGTGTATTTACAAAGCCTTCTATATAAAAATTCTAAAAAATATTATATGGTTTTTGAATAGTATGTATTATTACATGACCAAATAGTGCATTTTATATGTTCTATTGTTCCGCCTTTTCTTTGAAATGAGTTTGGCTTTTCTTATATAAGGTTTTGGTATTACATTATTCATTTCGTTTTTCTGCCATATGCATAAAATGGTTCTGTTCTACTAGGTCAGTCTTATTATCTAATTCTAATGATATAATCCGGTGAATTAAATTTGGACTTTTCTAAGCCCGCTGCGTCCACAACTACTTATTAATTTAATGAAAAGCAAATTGAATTTGAAATTAAATACTTGGTGAATCGTAGCTACTACTCAACAGGGCGCTACACCGACTGCATTCCATTTAGTCTCATGTTTACCCTTCTTATTTTAGTTACCACAAGCAAATTGTGTATTGTGTAAATATTAACTACAGGAACTACATGCGTTCGTCTAAAAAGGTTATATATCGTATTCTTACTTAAAGTTGTTACTGAGTCGCTGGTTGGCCAATAAGGTATAATAATGTTTTTACATAATTTTTGCGAGTTTAGCATGGTTGATGGCCATCACTGTCGTTTTTTGTTAATGTTTTCAATTTCATTAGATCCCTTTGGCGCTGCTGCTATAGTTATACTGAATCATACGGTGGCATTATCTCAACTGGATAATCGGCAAAAGCTTGTAAAATTTATAAAAATAAACGTGCCAGAAGTCATGATCCAATCAGTTCTCGCCTGGGTATTGATAATGAACGTACCAGTGTTACCTTGGTTTTTGTCGTGACTACTTGAATTCCGGGATAACCGCTTGGTTCATGATTTTTACAATAAATCACTACAGATGACGCTGCTTCTCTGGCGTCACAGAAGCTACGAAGCTGAATATGTTTGTTGTGGAAAAAAATTTGTGGTGAAATCTTAATTTTTTTTAAGTTTTTCAGATTAATTTTGATAGTTTTCCATTTTTTTCCCAAATTGGTTTGGTAAAGGATCGTCCCATAAAAGTTTATACAGCCATAACCACTTGAATAAAATGTTGACATTGTACAATATGGGGCCAGCCATCCAAATGGATCGAACAATCTTGATGTTTCTTAAAGAATATTGGTTCTTGCGTAAAACAAATTTTTCACGCTATTGGTACATAATATGATGATCTTCAGACTTGCTTTATTGTCCTAATGGCTAAAAACGGAACTGACGCTGTACCATAGGTTACAGTTTTTAATCTGTAATGTTAAACTTCTGAATTGGTGTCGAAACTCCAAACAATATGCTGTCGATACATTTTGACAACATTGGCACAATAAGCTATGCTGTGTATTCAAGACCCCATAATAATAAATAGTAGTTTTTGTTAAATCCGAGCAATTAGCGCAGTGGTTTAAACTGCGTTGTTTGGGTCGGGAGGTACCGGATAAAATGGATTTTTCACGATTGATTGATTGATTGATTTAGAATGTACGGCCAAGCATTAAGCAGAATCTCTCGGAGACACCTTGACGGCCAATGTTTACTAATGTTTTTATAGGGTAGGGAAGGGAAATGCATGTCAGTAAGGACCAAATTAGTCCGGTTTTCTGGTAGCAATATTCAAATTACTGTTAGCATAAGACAATCACAATGAAAATAAACTGCACTGCATTCTGCCATCTCTTTTCAGCATCTCCTGTGCCACCATAATATTATAGCCTGCAATATTTCTCTGAAAAAAAAATCTATTACGGGCTAATTTCTCAAAGCCATAGGTTGTAATAAATTGAATTAATTTTCATCTGAAACTATAAATTAATTAATTCATAATATAATAATATAGTTTCTGCAAGCCGCAGGCTATTATATTGGATTAGTTTTGTCCTGAAATTTACAATTAATTAATTTTTTACATTTATAAAATATGAAATTATAAAAATTATAAAATAATATAAATTAGATTTTAAAATAATTGATTAATCATTACAAATCAATTGAATTAACTGTTTTATAACCAATTCGTCCAATTACGATGACGGTGATGACAATGTGCACAAATAATCCGCTGGTGGAGTGCAGAATCCGTGGGCCCGAACCATCGTCCATGACAGTACAGGCTGGCTAGAGTAATGCAATGTGCAGATGGATATTTAAAAGCAAAACTGTATTTGTGCGTCCTCGATTTGGCTAATGATGTGGTAAAGTAGGACGTTAAGTTTACCATGAAAGAGTGTGGTGAGCTTCAGCCCAGAACAGATGGCATGGAATAAAAAAAAATTGTTCCTCTTAAATTGTTTCAACTACTAGCAACTTAAGATTTAAAGATAGTCCTGATGATGTGGACACGATCCATCACATACTACATGCAACATTGTTGTATTTGAATTTGTTTTTACTATACAAAGTGATGTGGGATATAAAAATGATCTGAAGACATTTCGGATCGGATGGAGTTTTCTCCATGTAGTTAAGAGTTAAGTATATTCAGCTATGAATGCGGTATCCTTGTTTTAGCTCTTTGTTTTGTTGTTTTTTAATTTTCATTTATTTAGTAATCTAGATACTGCTGATTGTACTGAATTTTCAAGTTGCTCTTGAACCTCATTAAACGGTAATCTAGTAATATATCGTCCAGTATGATCTCATAATTGTTTTTTTATAAAATTCTTCGCATTGCTGTTCTGAGACCGTAACAAATCAAACTTCAGGGCGTTTAGTGATTTCGAGTATTTATCTATTACATCAGCTACTAGGGCCCATCCGAAAATTATATTTTGTGCAATGATTAAAGTGTTTAGAACCTTGAAATTACTAGAGATTAAAATGCCAAACACAATTATCCTGCATTTATGATTATATCCGCACTTCGATTATACAAATTTTGATGAGGCTAAGTTAAAATTCTCTAGTTGAACACATCAACCAATATTTGTCGAAGTGGTCCCAAATGGGATGCAATTTTGTCCATTGACGTCCATTGTGAGATTATATTTAATGCAAGTTACCGTGTAGAAGTCCACCACGAGGTTATATTTAATAGCAATCCAATTTAGGCTTTTAGTGAAAGATAAAACAAATGGTTAGATTTAAAAAATATTTGAATATTGGCCCCATAAATGTCCAAAACATATATGCCAAAAAAGATATGTTATGGCACTATTTGGCCAAAAACTGCATGAATGTGATACTTATAAGTAGAACATGGGAGCGAGAAAACAAGACATTTAGGATAAAAGGATACAATTTTCAATACAGCCCAAGAGCCGATGGCTTCGGCGGTGTTGCGGTTCTAGTGCAAGGACACCTTGGTTTAACACCGATGGTGGCTCTCTGTTTTGAATATTTTGAGGCCCTCGTTGCCAAAACTCGGAATCTGAATAGAAACTTGCTTATTTTTAGTATGTATGTTACTCCAATTAAATGTTTGAATGATAAGCCCTGAGGGCCTATAAAAGCGGTTTGATTAGGTAAGTGATAAAAGTGACGTGATTGTAGTGTATGATATAAAAACACATCCGAGAATGTGTGGGTTTGAAAGTAATGATGCATGTGGAACTTATTGGCTTGTAATCCTGGATGCCAACACAGGATGAGAAGTGTACTGATCAGAGCCAGTGCGATCTTTAATGTCGAATGCAGTTTATTAACTACTTTTGTAGATATTGCAGATCTTTGTATGAACGAGCGAATGTAAGGTTAAAAAAGGCTATCCGAATGATAGGTCATACAGCATAAGGTAGACATGCAGTCCTAGATGACAAATAATACGAAAATCGACTTTTACCAATGATGAACAAAATTCAATTGAGGAATGACCTCAATAACTAATCGAGTGAAGATTGCAAATTTGGATTTTGAACAAATATAACTTTGCTTAACATGCTCAATAAAGCGTAGATGAGTATTCAGAAAACCGGAAAAGTGGAATGAAAGCAGATTGGTAACCATACCCAAAAGAAATCGGGATAAAAATCTGGCAACAAATTACAGGGAAATATGTATGATGAATGTGTTTATGAAATGGGTAAATGGTATGATGAAAGAAAGAATTGAAAAATTTAATATGTGAAAAAGTTTGTGTGGGAAGCGCGAAAGGAAAATAAGAAATTGTGGCTTTTAAACCTGGGTTTCCCACGGACAATTTGCAAATGGCTGCATGATTTTATGAATGCTCATTGTGAGTGGAATAGGATTACAGGTTGGAGGGATCTACTCTCTTCAATCTACGTATGTAAGCTTGATTCACGGATTAAACTTAGAAGACCAAGTCATTTTGTATTTTGCAGATAACTTTGTTATACGTTAAACCATAAAAAAGGCATAAGGACAGAAATGTGTGGGTAAAGTAATCAAATATTTGACAATTTGACAGAGAAGTATTGATGTGAAAATCTAGAATGAGAGTATTGAATATGAAACTTTGACAATAGGTATTTGGAAATATTGATCGGTCAACGTTTAAATTTAAATGCGTACATATGAAAACACACTGATAATTGTCAAAGCAGCCTGAATATTATCAAAAGGGTGTGTAAACCGAAATAGGGAGCTCATCCGGGTGTAACTGGCATTATGCGAGAGGTGCTGTTGTCTCCTAAAACTGCATATTAAATGAGCATGTATGACGATGGTTATAATTGGGTCTATCGCGTTATTGAAAGTTTAGCTAGATTGATATTGGGCGCAATTAATTCAACCCCAATACATGCTCTATGGTCCGAAATGGGTAATACATCTCTCAATATAAAATGTAAACATATTGATAATTTTTAAATATAAACATATTAAACAAAATTCAAAAAGTAGTTGCTACTATTCCTCTTGCAAATCTGGTAGTATGCTTAAATTTTTAGACAATGCAAAAGCTTTGATGAATGAACTATCAGTTAAGAGAGAGTTGGCCAACTCTTTCATGAAATAGATTTCTTTAAATGTAACCTTTGCAACTATTATATTTTAGCAAGCTAGAGCAGACAGCTTGGTGGAAACGTATTTGAGAGGTTCTTACTTCAAAATTATAACTGAAACGAAAGTTTAGTTTAAAAGACTTGGAGATATCATATTATTCAGAAGTTATGACAAAAATCTTAAATAATAAACTGAAGGAAAGTTAAAAAACAAATTTTTACAATCATCAGTTCAGGTTCGGTACTTTTTATACATCTTTCATATTTTCAAGTACTTTCATTAAATCGATAGTTTATGTACAACACATTGCCTTGTAAAATGGCGTGAAATACCAAACCAAAACCTAACTTTTAAATAACATAATAATTTATAAAATTAATAAATTTCATAAAACATCATTTCATACCTCATTTAACACATTCTACAAAATTATTACCATGTCGGTGATGTACAATGTAAGATGTAAAAAAAAATTTACATACGGGTAAGAAATTAAAAAAAAAAGTTCAAGATGTAATCGTAAATTTGTATTAGGCTTTCATTTTTTTGCATAATTCAAAACTTATCGATGGTTTTTTTTTTTTTTTTTAAATATATACAAGCTTATTGACCTATCTCAAGAATTACAATAATTTGCAATGAAAAAGTCTTGATTCAACGACACGAACGATGAACAATGTCTGTTTAAAAGGCAACAAAGAAAAAATGGATACCGTCGATATCAACGTCCATATCATCGGACACGCTGCCACTGTTTATGAAATATGGAGTTGCCTAAAAACGAGCGAATTTTATGATAGAGCCATCACGCAAACATTTACAAGGTTTAAAAAGTTTTACGAAGTGTGGCTTATACTTGATAATATTATACGCTAGTCATCATTGATTTTCTTTGTGATGTGGCATTCCCATAGGATTCGATGAGTTTAAAAACTCACAGGGTATTGCTGCCGTTCTTTTTGATTTTCACAATTGAAAATTGAATCTATAATTGAAAATTGAGTAGGATTGCTTTTTCCAAAAATGTTTGCCAAGATGCACTCGTTTTTCTAAATTGTATGAACGTTCTTAGGACGAGGATAGCTCGGAATACAGGGTCAACTTTAGAGATGCTGTTAATTTTATTACCAAATATCGAAGCAATGATATCTTGTAATAATATGTCTTCGAGTAATTTGAGAAATTCTGATTTTTGACCATTGTTATCGAGCCCAGACCCAATTTAAAAGCCAATCTACGAATTCAACTTTTTCACATTCACTAGCATGTTAATCTAATCTAATCAATTTGAATTCTTTAAAGTTAAATTCTGACGGCTTCCAGCAGTTGAACAAATCTTTCAAACCTATATCAACAGCGTTCAAAAATCTGAGTGGCACATATGGAAATCTCATCCCAGATAATTAACTTTGTTTTCAGTAATATTTTCCGTTCATTAGTACACTGTCGTCTATTTGATACAGCTGTGTGCCGATCTTCAGTGAATTTCGAAAGCCAAAATGTATTGTTTGAGAAGTCATAGTTTTCACTCGATCCCCTCGCGAAAAAGTAGCAGTAGTCAGGGTTTTGTATAACAAAGACTTTACTGAACCACCAACTAATAGATATAAGGGAACGCCCCTGATTTCTACTACAATAAATTGAATCTAAATTAGTGTCGGAAGCATTTGTTTGCTTTTTATTAAGGAGTAAAGAATATTTATTCAGCACATATTTGTTGGAAATAATATAGTTTAATGCCGTTTTTGCATAAACATATTTACATCTGATGGCTCTCTAAAAATTAAAATGACAGCCAGCAGCATTCTTAACTAGAATTGCATTTGAAAAATACTGGCTTCCTCTAATGTTTTATTTAAGTGTTCATTATTCTCCATAACTGTCGCTTCTATAATAAAATAGAAGTCAATTTGTCTTTGGAAATATGTCGGATTCGATTGAATTGGATTCAAATATTAATAAAGCTCTGCCATCGAATTTATTTATCTATTTATCTATTTATTTATTTATTTTTTATTTATTTATCTATTTATTTATTTATTTATTTATTTATCTATCTATTTATTTATTTATCTATTTATTTATTTATTTATTTGTAAATCACATATTGACTTGGGAAGAATTCCGAGCTAAGAATTTCCCTATAAAATGATGTTTCGGTGATAATGTAAATTGAATGCTGTGTTTTACAGCCAAACTTGTAGAAATGGGATGCCTTCGAACATTTTGTTTACATTCTGGTAATATATGGATGTAGGTTTAGAAGTTTTTCTAGATCGACTATGTTTTAAACGAGCATGATTCGAAGTACAGAGTCGAGTGTTAACTACAGGTGTGTATGATGTAACGGCAGATTCCGGAAATTTGGCGAAGATGTCTCCGTTCGAATTCCTTTACCAAAAGTTCGTTTAGCCACAATGTAGAATACAATACGGTTAGAAATTGATCTTCAGGCAGAATAACACGAAAAAATATGTAATCATACACTTAGGCATACTGTTGATTCTGTGTAAGTTTTAACGCACACAACTTAATCAAGTCGCATTTTTAATTTAATAAAATGTTCAAATTGATGGTTTGTGCTAGATTTATCAATTCTACTCACAAAAACCATATTCGAGGAGCTACATAGCATTTATATCTTCATGTAGAGCCAATGTTGTTTTAACTGTGGAGGTATCGATTGGTGTAGCAACTGATAAAACTAATCTATGCGACTTTAACGGATGCTGTGTAAATGATATTGTTGCCGTTGGTGTTGTCGCTTATTATTGAAACTTCATTATAAAAAGGTATTTTTGAGCATCTAGGTATTCGGCGTTTAATTCAAACCAATCTGTAAATGTGGTCCCCATCTTTCAGCAAATATCAATGATTGTTCAAGGCTACCCGGATTATAGAGTGCAAATTACCCTGCATTTTTTATTGCACTGAACCCTAAACTTCCGGCATAGATATAGGTTGTATGAAACCACCCAAATGTTGTCCAATATCAAAATTTATTTAATATTAATAAATAAGCAAATCTTAATTGGGAATTTCCGCGCTAGCTTGAGTGTTTACATTTTCTGATTCTCGTAACTTATCGACATTGATTAGCATAAATAGCCTGTGACAATGAGGTAATTCTGTAAAAAAACAAATGTTTACAAGAATGCCTCCACTTTTCAGTACACTTGCTCTTTATAACCCATAAATTATTTTAATTTCAAATGAAAATCTGTAGCGACGATGTCTGGTTGGTTCGCTGATTTTAGCAGGTTTAGATCAGTAATTGCCTTTCATTTTGGATTACATGTAAACGTTATAAATAAATCACGGTTTCCAAGGACAGCCAACAGTACCATGGTATCTTAATAATTTTGCTGAAGTACTCTCTTAGGCAACCACCAAATAAAAACGGAAAGGCGTATACTCTACTTGCTTTAATTGTAATAAGCATCATTATATTTCCGTATATTCTGTCAAAAATGTTGCAACCAAATATTTTTCTGTAGTTTCTTCCCCTTGAAAATGTTAAAATCCGCAGTAATAATATTCGTGATTCATGCCACTCCAAAAAATGTTTATTAGTTTATTGCTGACATCTCTTCCTTGTCTTCGAATTGTAAACTTAGCCAACTATGACATGCAAAAACTAGTTAAGGGTGTTTTTTAAAGGTTCACAACTTTGAATTGACAACACTGCTTTATTTAAAAACCCATTTAACAGCTGATAGTTGCTTTTTGTTTAGTTTGCATTGACATTTTGTTATGGATAGACCTTGTTCATCAAACTTATCGTGCACTGTGTCCATTTTACGGCGTACATATCGTCCTTCAAAGCGGCTAATTCAAATAACAATAGATCGTTTTCGAACCACGATTACTCTTAATGATAATGTGCATCTCGTGAGATGCCCAACAGTACGCACTGAAGAAGCTATAGCCGCTGTACAGGAAAGCATTAAAGAAGATCCAAATCTATCAATTCGTTGCTGTTTTCAGCAACTTGAGTTGTGTCCTTCCACTTTATGGAAATTTTTACGAAAGGATCTTGGGTTAAGAGCTTTCAAGATTCAACTTGTGCAGAAATTAAAGCCGAACGACCATCGCATCCGCCACGAATTCGGTGAATGGGCTGAAGCACAAATTGATATTGATGTTGAATTTCCCTTCAAAATTTTGTTCTCCGATGAAGCCCATTTTTAGTTGAATGGGTACGTAAATAAGCAGAATTGTCAGATTTGGAGTGATGTCTTCAAAAAAGATGATGGTCAGTAGCTGTCAATGGTGAGCGGTATAGGGACATGATTAAAAATTTGTTCGTACCTCGATTAACTGGCATTAATCTTGCTGACATGTGGTTCCAACAGGACGGAGCCACATACCACACAGCGCACGCTACAATTGATTTACTCAAAGAAACTTTTGATGAAAGAATAATTTCGCATAATGGTCCAATTAATTGGCCACCAAGATCGTTTGATTTAACCCCATTGGATTATTTTCTTTAGGGTTATGTAAAGTCACTTGTCTACGTCCATAAACCGGAGACAATTGAATACCTGGAAATCAATATTCGAAGAGTTTGTCGCCGGTTATTGGCGAAATACGGCCGAAAATCCTGCGAAAAGTTTGCGAAGTTTGCGAAAATTAATGTCATAAAAATATATTACTTTGTTTTATTATGATTTAAACTGGTGTTAAGCGCTTTACCCACAGGAAAACGAAAACGAAAATAATTTTTAATTATTCAGTAAAACTACAATATATTTCATTTGTTATAGCTTGAATCCTATGATACCGGTTCGTAACTACAATACAAAATTTATTTAATTCAAAAAACTAATTAAAAAGATTTGATTTCCCTAAAAATTGATTTTTTAATTTTTTCGTAACGATAAAATGAAATATTACAAAATTTTTTCGTTCGAAAAAGTAAACGAAAAGTTTTTTCGTTCTGTTTTTCGGTTTCGTGGTTAAAAACCGGTTTCATAGGATTTCAACTATACCATACGAAATATATTGTAGTTTTAGTTAATAATTATAAATTATTAAGTGGCGGACTCCAGATTAAGGATTAAATGAAAATGAGTTGTAATAATTAAATAATTAAAATAATGAACAAATTTACACATTTTTCGCACAATTCTAAATATCTACCACGGCATACTGTCATTGAAAATAAAAGTATGTTCAACTGTTTAAATTTATAAAATTGGTAATTTACTTATAGTACCGATAGTTGAAGCCGCTATCATAGAAAAATTCTGCAGAATTTTTCAGTAATGTTTCTTCGGCAAAACATGACGGAATTAAATTTTGTTTATCTTTTTTAGTAAATTCCGAAAGTGTATACCAACTTAAAATTGAATTTTATTATTTATTACTAAAAAATTACTAAAAAAGATAAACAATATTTAATTCCGTCATGTTTTAACGAAGAAATATTACTGAAGAATTCTGCAGAATTTGTCTATGAAAGCGGCTTCAAGCAAGTTTTTCTAAAAGTCAAACAGTTGAATAACAAATTTCACAATTCATGGATTTTTTTATTTTGAAACATTTTTGTGAATTATAAAATATAATTTAATTTAATGTTGTTTAATTAAGAACTGACTGAGAAATTATTTTACCGTAATTCGTCTAAATATAATGCATAAAGCTTTAGAATAATATGTAAATTGAATGAATGATAAAAAGATAAAATGATAAACAGATAAGATAAACAGAACTGTTATTCTTTTAATGAACCCAATGTAAACAGAATCATGGTTCCGTAGCATAAGTGACAGTTAAATGGAGGTAAATAATGGAAGCAATAAAACGTGCAATAATAACCAGATTGGCCTTTCACTATTTTAATGTTTTTTTAGGCATAAGCCACTCTTAGATATATCACATGGTAGTTATTTAAATTTATAAAAAATGGATATACGACACACAGACAAGTATAAGTTTACATTGTACAGCCAGTTATTGAATTTCTATAAATCATACAGTCGAATAGACAATCTCTCTACATAGTTTATTGTCATACCTTACTATTTTTGTCTATTTACTATGGTAAAATAAATTACACAAAAAACCTTACAATAGAAATCCTTTTTAATTCATGGTTTTGGTATTTTGGTTTTATCCTTAACGTGAAAATGATACCAACAAAACAATCGAAAATAATAAAAATTCGGTGGATTACATTTCATTATGTATTGTATTTTACTGGATATAAAAAAAAAACAAAAAAATACAAAACAGGAAAAATGGTATTTCCAGGATATATTTCATAATGGTAATAATAGAGTTCTAAGTGTAAACTGATACCGAATGATCCTATGCGGTACAGAATTTTAGTATTTTGTGTTTTTTGTATTCGTTGTTTTTTTTTTATAAATTTACAAAAAATGTTTAATTGAATTTTTATTTATTAATATTATGCGGTGTATACATTGCGGATTAAAATATATTGGTTGGCGGATACAATTCATAGGCATTCAAGTTACAGTAGGTTTCTATTTATTTTCGAAACTATCATGTGCTATTTAGCATGTTGAGCAAAACTTTGTTCACACCTTACAAAACGTTAGTTTTGTTTCACTTATCTTCTTTTCAATAAGTTGCCATATCCTCTGGCTGGCGGATACAATTCATAGGCATTCAAGTTACAGTAGGTTTCTATTTATTTTCGAGACTATCATGTGCTATTTAGCATGTTGAGCAAAACGTTGTTCACACCTTACAAAACGTTAGTTTTGTTTAACTTATCTTCTTTTCAATAAGTTGCCATATCCTCTCACCGCCTATCAAATAATTTTTTTTATTGGTAACTGACCTCGATCACAAGCAAGCATGGTTTATTGATGGTAAGATCAACTTTGTTTTTTTTTAATTTAAAGACAACTTAAGTGTATGAGATGTCCATTCAAAATATTCTATGAATTGATTTGATTGATTGATTGAACTGTAGGGCGAGATCTCGGCTTGCCGGGCATATTCTGCAGCTGTTTAATAAAACAATAAATAAGGAAGAGAAAGGTATTATTTAAATACTTTTATTTTAAATTTTTTATTTAAAAGGCTACAACCTTTTTACAATATCATACTTTAAGTTAAATATTAAAAACAATTTTTTTTGTGGAATTATATAGAGAAATATTAAATAATAGCATTTGTTCTTGCACATACTTATGCTAATGACGCTGTCTAACCAAATAGTCGAATTGTATAATTTAACTGCCTTTGATAAACAATTATCGCCTCTCCGTATCTCAGGTTTAACTATTGACTTTAATTAATTAATGATCAATAATACAATGAATTTAATTTTATTTTAATGTTGAAAAATACAATATTTCACAATAATTATAACATTTTTGTTATAACTATTATAGTTATAACATGTTTGTTATTACTCGTACGCTTGATGATTTGCTTCAGAATGACTTGATCTTTTTTGTAAACTGGTTTTAAACAGCCAAGAATTTGCGGCCGGCTTGCCTGTATGTACTTCTATACATATGCTTTCTAAGTATAGAATTATCTTTATTTTGAATCGTGCACAGTGACATCTTAAGTTTAATAGACTAATGCTGATGTTTAATAAAATGTTGAGCTAAAAAGATCGATCGTCACAACAACAATTATAAATGTCAATCCGATGTAAACAACTTGGTATTGGTATTGTAAAGAGTAAGCTGTTTATCTTTATAAATCTAATATTATTATTAATTCTGTTGTTAATTTGTTCTATAGGTTCTGTGCCATCATTTTCTGTTTCAACAGCATTAGTTATATATTTATAATCTAAGAAAAATCTGTTAAACAATAATAATAACTCATAATTATACAAATCATGAGACACCCATCCGATCCAAGTACAGCTTTTTGAAGTTACGTAAGTTACGCAGTTTTGACAGATGGGTCAACACCATTTTACAACTAAACATGATTTACTCCATGAACAAAAAAGAACTGCCGCCTTGCGGCTATTTTAGATTTCATTTTATATGGGCCCATATAGAACTGGTTTGATTGCACGAATCCCACCATACGGCTAGTACTGATATGACTTGGTTATAGATAAAAATTATTTAATTTAATTTCTTTAATTTTGTATGTATATATAGAAAACACTGGGAAGGGATGAGATAGTATTGCCTGATAAACGTTTTTATTTTTTCTGGGATGAAACTCTGAGATAACTTCACATGCTTGTTATAATAGTATATTATATGATTATAAATTACAAGATGGCTGGTGGGTACAATTTTACTTTTACTCTTAGATAATGGCCTGCGATTTAGAAAGATTGACTTGCAGTTTATGTTCTTTACTTTCAAGTGACATTTATGTTATCTATTACGTCATACACAGCATCATGTTGAACAAATGAATAAAGCTGTAGGTCGTCGGCGAAAAAGTGATAGCAGTTATCTTTAATTCCCTCAATAGATTGACAAACCTTGAATATACGCCCGAAGACGTGTAAATACGTGAATATTTGTTTACCAGCACTGCTAGAGAAATTATATTCGTAAGACAACTTCGATAACAATAGTGAATGATTCACCATATCGAACGTCCATAAGGATCAATACACCGATTTTGCCATCATAAACATTGGAAGTAATATCGTCCTACTTCAGCATCTCAGTTGTAGTACAAAAATCATCAAAAAACCTTGACAGATGCTTGTTAAAAACAAATGTATTATTTTGAAATTTCAAAATTTGCTCCAAAATGTTTCAAAATACTGGTAATATGCTAACCGGCCGAAAATTATTAGCATTAGCTGATTGGCGTAATTTGGAGGTTAGTAAGATTTTGGTAAAAGCAGAGCTCAAAACGTAAGTAATGAGAGTGGCATTAGCTATAAATTAGCTATAAATTCTAAATAAATTCTAAATAAATTCAAAAAATGTATTTAGCACGAAAATTAAATAAAATAACCGTTAAACAAACCAAATATGGCATGGTTATTAGAAGAAAATGTAATTAATATGAATTTGGTGAGTTAACTGTTGTTCGCATTCAGAAAAGGGCTAAGAGTTGTCTACGCTACTCATTCGATGAACTTCTTTATTTTTCTGTAGTTGTTACCTTATTGATAAAGTGTATGAATTGAACGTTCTTTACAAGTGGTAGTATTGCACCATCTAATTCATCCATCATCAATCCCATTGTACCTGGAGAATCCTTGTTTTGAATAATTGGAGATTAAACGAAGACAATAAGCGAATATCTTTGTAGTTTGGTAAACTACTATGGATCTGGTTTATTTAATCTACAAAAGGCTAAGTTGTTCTTGGTTCAAGTAGAATTGGCGGAATTTTCGAATGTTGGTACATAATACCATTGATTTACGGTTGTGAGATCTTGTATTCTAGCAATCCAGTTCGCGACGAATGTGTTTTCTAGATAAAACAAAGCTGTCGTATCCATGACAATACTATTGTTGAGTCTGTCCATTAGAAAACATATTTTTGGATTGCATGGTATAATGCAGAATAAACGTTACACTAATTTCGCCGAGCTCCGCACAGATCAAGACGAGTTTAAGATATATCTTTAAGTGGTGCCACTTGTGATTTTGGTCATATTAAATTTATATTTATATTTCCATATTTATATTATTATATATACTAATGTATAATGACGTTCCATAAGCAATCTCGCTACTACTGGATAGTGCATGTAGTTGTACATTGGCGGTCGAGACGTGTATTCTGTCAGAAGACTAACGTCCTGTTAAATTAGCTTTTAATTTCAACAACTTACAATTTTAGAAGTTAAATGCCAGCGAAAGGATTAACCATGTTAAACTAATATAACCGATGTACCAACCCTTCCGTTATGAAGTGAAATTAACTTCTTCAATACGTGGATTACGTCAGTGGCCAGTATTACTTGGTATTGTGATTGAAATAGATTATTCGATTAATCAAAATGAATATTTTCAACTGATGCCATGACCAATAGTAGACGATGTCGGGTGACATGATTTTTGTTTCATTTTATTTTAAGAATAATTTTTTATTAAATAGTGATGAAGATAAATGTGCTATTTAGCTGAACACTCACGACACCCGGATCGCACACAAGAATCGAAAGTATGAAAATTATCAAGCAAAAAGTTTGAATACAAATGAAGACGAGAAACTGCATTCTAACAATATGATATGGTGAAAGGTTAATAAATCGCCTACATCTGTACATATGGTGTGTTTTTGCATAGCGCATTATGAGCAAACTTTAATTGTAGTAGTTAGTTGACGATTAAATTGATTTAACATTAAATTTGGTTGATGAAACATGTGGTAAACCTATATTCGCACCTGTAGCTGATAAAACGAATAAAGACGTAACAGGCTTCGGACGAATACTTTTATGATTTGTATGCTGCTTCCTAGGCTAAACTGCGGGTTGTTGTCTTTGTTCTTTTAATAAGTCAATGCCTTTATATTAATTAGGACACTCGTCCTAATGTAAACATCTAGTTCCCAGGTGAGGTCATCCTAATGAGATGTAGGACAGCCGAGACCTTGCAATGAAATTAACTGTTTGTTTATGCTATCAATTAATTTATGCTCTCGAAGTTTGACAGAAGAGTATTTTTCCATGGCTGGTACATTAAAGAATGCCTAAATGTAATATTGTGCTACTAACTTCTGACTATCGTATCTATATATATATATATATATATATATATATATATATATATATATATATATATATATATATATATATATATATATATATATATATATATATATATATATATATATATATATAACAGTTAATAGTTTCAGGGCCGTGTGATAGTTTATAGTAGTAGTCTCTTATTATGACATAATTCTATTGAATGCAGAACCAGCATATTTTATGCACATGCATTTTAAATGTCTCGAAACTCAGAAACCAATTCATAAATTTATCGGAAAAAAGTGGTAACTTAATTTTTAGAAAATATAAATTAGTGAGGTTTCTTTCGGTTAGTTGAGCTAACACCCTTTTTACGATTAATGTCAATTTACAATTCCGGTTTTAATTTGTGATACCTTTCACACCATTCATGCCTGGATGCAGTTGAGTAATTCTACGTTTCCATCTTTTAGTAGTATATCAATTGATATACTGAAAGATCTTGCTGCCCATTTATGTCGTTGCTGATAATGCAATTTTGACATCTTTTACATCAGGCACGATAAGGGCATCAAGTAGACTGCCTATTAGGAAATAACCATATGTGTATTAACGCTTTTAGTTCATTTGAGTCTGGATAAGCGGACATGAGTTCAATACAGCTTCGATTTAAATAATAAGTGCTTAAATAACGCGAAGGTAATGAGTTCCCATAACTACTCGAATTAAATAGTGCTTAGGTGCCTTCTCAGCAGCTCCTTTTATCTACTGAAATGTGGACTTCTGAAATGTATACGTATCGGCATACAGAAATCGACCCCAGTCTTATACAGGAGGCTGGTGTGATACGGACAGGCTGGTGTGATACGCAATACATTTAACTAAATAAGTTTATTTTCAATTTCTTTTTTAACTAGAAACTACTATCGTGCCAAAAACATTTGGCATTTACGGGATAAATTTGGCAATAGCAAAACTAGGAGTATGCACAGATATATAATCCGATAACGGCACGTTTTATTTTATTTTATTAGAGCTAATGCCAAAACCAAACAATGCTACTGTAAGGCGAAATTTCATCTCAAAAGAGTGATAGAATAATTTTTCATGTTTTGACCATCATGTCTTTGACCATTCATGTCTTTCTAATCGAAGCAGTGCCCATGCATATTATGGCCTCTACCTTTGTTCACTAAAGGCGCCTCAAACCAACAATCCAACAGTATTAAAAATTAGGGCGTTTTTTGATCTTGAATTTTTTTAAAGCATTATCAAGCACTGACATCGGCAAGAAAGAAATACTAGAAGTTGGCACCTAAAAAACAAGCATACAATATTTCTGGGAAAATAATTCTTAACACTTTCAGTGGAACAGAGTACGAAACGCCATAGTTAAATTAATTTTTGGCAATTAAGCAAAAACAATTAAACTTTTGTTTTTATTTTTATTTCCAATTTTCAATCTTAAAACTAAAATTTCCAAATCAATTTGTGTTTGCTTCGGAATGGAATGACAGATTGTTGTGTGTTGCCTATAGTGAGGATACTAATGGGTTATCGGATTGGGAACTAGATGTGTAGAATTGTAAACTTTCTCACTCAACTCACCATATAGAAATGCCGTAGTAAACAAGAAATGAGGTACATGAAAATGATAAAACCGTCGGCGCCAAAAATCAAAGGACTTCCTAAGGTTCATAAATCGGATATGCCTATTAGACCGGTGATAAACTTCACATCCGCTCCCACGTACAGGATAGCGAAACGCGTTAATCAGTATCTAATGAGTAAAGTTAAACTGGAAAACAACGTTTCGTTGATGAACAACATAGAACTTGTAAACAGAATAGAATCAGTTAAAATTCCTCACGGTGCCAGACTGGCCTCTTTTGATATAACGAACATGTATAGTAACATTCCAATAGAAGAAACTATTGGAATCACTTACGACCTGCTCGTGAATCAGGGAGAAACGGAATGTGCAGAGGAAATTAGAAATCTCTTAAAGGTGATTACTAAACAGAATTACTTCGAACATCAAGACATATTCTATGAACAGCAAGAAGGACTACCCATGGGAAGCCCTTTATCGGGAACTTTAGCCAATATTTTCTTAAACCACTTAGAGAATTCGAGAATATTGAGTGAGAGTAACCCGTATAGGAACTGTGTGGTATACTGGCATAGATATGTAGATGATGTACTTACACTGTTTAGAGGAACCAATCGGCAATTAAAACAATTTCACGACTATCTTAACAATATGCATAACAACATCAAGTTCACTTTGGAAACTGAAGAAAACAAGTGTATTAATTTCCTGGATCTAACGATTCGGAATGAAAATTATGAACACAAGTTTAAAGTCTTTAGAAAACCAACACAAACGGACCACACAATCCATAACGACTCACATCATCCACAACAACATAAGATTGCGGCATACCTGCACATGATCAACAGACTGAATACGATACCAATGAACCAAGAAGACTACATAGAGGAACTGAAAACTATTAAACAGATCGCTAGGGCCAACGGGTTTCAACCGGCAAGGATAGACCTATTGAACAGAAAACATAAAAACAAGAAACTTAACGAACAGTATACTTCCCTGATAGCCAAAGACGACAAAGACATCAAATACGTTACGTTTGACTACGACAGAAATACAGCGAACATCATCAGGAAAGTACTGAAAAATCATGGTATACAGGCAGCATTTAAAACTAGCAACAAAATAGGACAAAGACTAAACCCACCGAGAGTGACTTCTCAAGATACGGGAGTTTATAGACTATCATGTGACGACTGTGATGGGTTCTACATAGGCCAAACCGGTAAATCTTTCGCAACTCGGTTTAACCAACATGTGAAAGAAATCGGCAAACCTAAAATAGACTCAAATTACGCACAACACATGACTGACAATAACCATAAATACACAGGCATTAACGAAAATCTGAAAGTGTTGCATAAATATAAAAAAGGTAGCATGATGACAACACTGGAAGATTACGAAATTTACAAAAACAGACATAACAAGGACATAATAAATATTCAGGTACAAACTAAAATCAACCACCTGTTCAAAAAAATAATGGAAAATGAAAATAGCACAAGGGGGCGGAGCCAAAATCATACCTGAAAAAGGTATATAAGAGCATGGGTAAGGTAAATTCGGGTTCAAAGTAGTACAGGCTGATGAAGAGGATAGTAATCCTCGAAATTAATCCCGTTAAAAATAAAAAAATAATTATATTATAAAAAAAAATTTTTTAGAAAAATTTTTTTTTTTTAGAAAGAATTTAGATAAAAAATAAAAAATTAATATAAAAATTTTATATTATCACATTAAAGAAAGTTTTACTTTGCTGTAAATAATTTTAAATTTTTATATATAAAACTAAAGTATTGAATTCTTTGTTTTTATTAAAACAAGGTTTCCTTATTTCGTTTTATTAAAATTAAAAAAAGAATAATTGATAATAGAGCGAATTCAAGTGTATCTTACCACTGCACTGAACGTCTCTTCGTATAGTCAATTCCATATTTCTGAGTGAATCCTCTAACAAACAGCCTGGCCTTGTAACGCTCAATCTTGCCATCAGTGTCGTACTTGATCCTATATAACCACTTCTTGGCGGTGACCTTTTGATTCTGCGGTGGTTGCGTCAATATCAATGTTTCAATTTTGATTACTTAGCCGTACTCTTCGTCCATCACCGCACTCCAGTGTCTTTCTCTTTCGATCCAACTGCTTCTTTGTACGTTAATGTTTCACTTGCCATTGACATCGATCACGCAAGTTCATCGACGACGTTCTCTTCATTTAGAGAATACCACTCAGCGTTGATTTTCGACGATGATGCGCTGTCTTCATCCACTACATTATCGTGAAATTGCTGACTTCTTCGACATCATCTTCATTGCATTTGTTTTTGTTGATTTCGTGTCCTTTTCCACTATCTGTTTTCCCAAACTTCTCATCTCTAGCCAATTCAATATTCTTTGACTCAGGATTCTAAATGCGACAGCCTTAACGTTTTCATCATATCCAACAAAAAATCATTTTCATACCTTTGGATCAAGTTTTTGTCTTTGTTGCTTCGGAATGTGTGCATACACTTCCGAAACAAAAACCTTAAAATGATTAAAAACAGTTGGCTTGCTGTACCATAGTTCAAATGGTGTTTTCTAGTAGCACTGCTCGTGCACATTCTATTTAATACAAAAACCACCGTTTAACCGCCTCTGCTCAGAATTTGTTATCCATCTGCTTTGCATATATTATCTACCGTTAGCTTCAACCACCGTTTGATTCTCTCTCTCTGCGCTGATCCATTTTGCTCCGGCTTGTATGGTACCGTCCGTTAATGCCTGATGCCATTTGCTCCCAAAAACCTCGTTACGTGCTTACCAGAAAACAAATTCCGACGAAAATTCTTCTTTTGTGGCACTTAAAACATTTCAATGTTTTCGCTTTGTCAGTTACCTGCTAATTCTTTTCTTAACGTTTGTCCTTTTCGTGCTTTCGTATTCCATGCTTTATCTTTTGTTTTGCAAACAAAGCTTACTCGATTCTATCACATCTTTTGCTATTTTACGATTTTCTTCCTTGATTAAGCGTGCACGCAATGTGTCTAATGTTCGATCCGATTTGCTTGTCGATTCCCAAGCGCTGCTAAAAGAATTGTATTCAACCGGTAATGCCATGATAATACGCGCAATTATCATTTCATCAGAAATATTTTGATCCAAATGGTTCAATTGTTGCACTATGTCTTCCACCTTTGTTATGAATGTCACCATGTTTACTGTTGCATCCTTTGTAATTGAGAAAAATGTCTGATTAAACACTAACATACTAGTTAGATTCTTTTGCTCGAACACGGAATTTAATTTGTTCCACATTGCCCTCGTATACTTGTACAATTTTTCATGTGTGTAACAATAATACTCGCCACGGTTGTTCCGATCATTCGCTGTGCACGTTCATCCTTTTTTAACCGTGCGCTTAATAAATCACTTTCATCACTTGGTTTTTCAATTGTTCCATCCAAAACATCAAAAATTTCCGAAGCAATTAAACCAAGTTTCACTTGAAATTTTCACACCAAAATATTGCTTCGCCTCGTGCAATTTTTCAGTTTTAATTGTGATTGTTTCCATCGTGTTCAATGTTTTTCCACAATAGAAAAACTAAATTAAAAACTCACAAAAGTGAATTAAACGCACACCGAAAATGTATTTTTCACCAATTGAACAAACTATAAATGCGTTTTTACATTGAGACCTGACCGTTTTTAGACAACACGAACACATTGTAATAGACGGTTTAAACGATCTAAGCCTTTTGAATTAACTGAGAAAAGGACTATTGTTATTTGTAAGATAGTACTAAATCTTTTAACTCATTAATCTACATATAGTACTATATTGTAATACTATGTATTACATTGTAATCCTTCTTTTAAACAGATAATAATACAAAAGAAATCATGAAAAGTATCATATTACTTCCAAAAGAAGTTCCACAAAAGTCCTCCTCTCAAAATATCTATCGAATAAATACAATTAATCTGTTTAATAGACACTAAATCCCATGCCACTAAACCAAAAAGCTCATATCCAACAAAAACAAACTATTATAGGCTTAAAATTAATTTCGACCCCCAATTAGTAAACGTCAACTAAATATTCATTTTGTTATTGAAATCTTGGACATATTTTTATCTCATATCAAATTACCAACACCCATTAAGATAACGATAAATGATCAAATCGAATGGTTAATATCTTTACTAATGAAATAATTCAAATAAAACCCAAAAACAAAGAATGTACGTGGCTTTAAGACGAGAACCACAAGTAACTTAAAATCACTTTACTCCCAAAAAAAAAAAACTTGTCGTAATCGAGAAAGATAAAAATCCATCGAAAATCTTAAATTGTTCTTACATTTCATTTCATGTTGTTGTTGTTGTTGTTGTAAACATATATACTCGTCGAACGTGTGTATTGTCTTAAAGCATACGAAAAAAATGCGTGGTTCGTTTTTATCTCGAAATATAAATTACATTACATTCTCCCTGCAATGATTTATCCAAAATACGTTTAAAACTTGATATCTGGCTGGATTTACAATTTTGTTGTTGCTGTATTTTTTCAATTCTTAATTTAATTGACTCCCTTCTTACAACCAACATTGGGATAATTCTTAAGAACCGAGTCGTGTACACTCGTATATACATACTCAGATCAAATTTTTAAGGTGTGTTCAAAATCACATCGGCTCTAATCAAATTTGTTTGGATGTACGTAAGAATAAATATTTAAAGATGTTATTATTATGATTAAGATGATCCATTTGATTATTATTAAGATGATGATGATGACGACGATGATGATGGTATGCGGGCCATTATGTTTATTTATATAGTCGCGCAGCTACGAGTAATATGATGTATTATTTCTCGTTTTTTCGATTTTTTTTTTCGTTATAATAAATAAATAAATAAGGTGACATTATCGTGGATCTTAAATAACAAAAAGAAATAACGAACGAAACAAAATACCCTGACAATTTAATGTATTAATAATAATCGTACAAATATTTACTGTGTAATTACCACATAGATTCTGTTCTGATAATCGATCATGCTCATAATTTCAGGTTATTCATCCGCTCGCACGTTTATTTGAGTTTTTTTTTTTTTTTTTTTTTTGAAACAGGTACACCCATTTAAATTTAATTTATATGTGTATATAGATTTGAATGCATTCCAATGATATGAATAGAATTCAATTGTTTAAGTTACTTAAAATCTTATAATTTTTTAAAGTAACGAAACTATTGGTAAATTCCAATAATCTTTAAATCCTAACGAAATTTTGTATGTGACCACTTCCAAGGTAATAGAAGTCATCTTTTAAGGCCATCGCTAGCCCATCAGATTAAATCTTAAAACTTTTTTCGTACAACTCTAATCAAAAAATTAACGCCATTAGTTATTCCTTTCATACAGCTAAACAGGTATCGCAAAGAAGTCATTCCTTCAAAATACTACATACCTGTGTATTGACAATTATACGGCTCTCTACCGTATTTTCGCAGAAAAAATTTCGGAACCAGAGTTTTTCAGATAAATTATAGCAGACAAAATAATCGCATAACAAAAATGTCGAATGCTGTTTTATCAATATTGAAAAATATTACATATGTCATCAAAAATGCGCATTTTTTATGATATACGCAATATTTTTATTTGTAATATTATTTTCTACCTAGATTTCGATTTTTGTTTTTGTTTTCGTATCTATCCTTGAAAACTAAATTAATTTTTTGTTGTAATTTCGCATCATTATCCCTTTTTTTGCTATATTTAGGAAATACACAGTAATCGCTCGCTTAACAGGCAAATAGATGTACATACATTATGTACATTTTCCATAAATCCCTAAATAAAAAGAAATAAGTACGTTTGTTTCCTTTTACTTCTTTAAAAAAAAACCTGCGTAATATAAAATTCGAAACGTGAAGTTTTTAACCGCGCAATGTGAGGGATTTCTGTAAATGATTTGAATGACAAAATATCGTCTAATTTCAAGTCACACCTTCAAATTGGCTGGAAGTTAGGAGTTTCTACTGATTTACTGTAAAATTGAAAAAGAAAACAATTGAATTTTGTGGCGAAATATTTGTTTGCAATATTTTAGTGTTGGGACTTTGTTGTTTGAGATGATTGTAGCATGCGGAAAACATATGACTAAATATTTCTCCGAAAATTTTTGTGTAAGCGAAATATTGATGCTACATTGTTTTTGTTTGTAGTATTATTGCATTGCGACAAAAGTACTGCCATATATTTGTTGCGATATTTTTTTGCGATGATGAGGATAATGAGAAATGGAGATTATTCACATTTTATTTTTGATGTAAAAGTTGGTCAGGATTTTAATAATTCTTAATTTATGCTATATATTTGATATGCTAACCATCATGTATTGTTTGGATCTGCTTTCAATGGAAGGCGAATCTATCATAAGTCAAATGTATTGTGTTGCGTGTTGCTGAAGCTGCGTTCGTATTTTTTGGATTGTACTTTTATTTCATGTTTGATGTATTTCATCATTAGGTCCATATCGGATTCATTTGCCGATTTAGCTGCAGCTTGTTGTGGATTATCAGAGCATCTACTTATCAGCCAATATATGTTTCTTACCTTTGGATTAAGTTCTTCTTTTTTCGATTGATATGCTCTCTACGTGATTTGCAGTTTCGCTCTCCGGCTGCAATATAATTTGATTATCGACCTAGATTATCGGTCTCTTCCACATATACTGCCGCACAAAAAATTATGATTCATTTTCTTTGTTATGTTAGGTTAGGTTTTAGTTTTTTTTTTAAATTTTATGCTAAATTCCAAACTATAGTTAAGCCGTTCCTTCATTTGGTAATAAAAAGCATATTTTTATCGTTCCTGTTAGTTATTTAGTGGCAACTTCACGGATTAAACCATCATGACCAGGATGTAGTGTAATGATGCGACCCCTTACTCCAGGGGGTAAGTTATCTTCCAGTTTCATAGTTAGTTTCATAGGTGTCCGTGGTTAGTTTGAACTTTGAATGTTTTTACGGGTTTACCTGCCTTTTTTCATACTATTCTTTGATAGTCTTGGTCTAATTTATTTTCCTTCACCTGGTGGTACATTTTCTTGACATTGGATGAAAATGCAATAGCGTGCTTTTGAAACATAAAAGCAGAATAGAAATTTAATTTTGTTGTATCATCGGTCAAACCAATGGATTGTCATTCAAAGAGGTACCAGTTGCAGGTTTGCACAACCCATCAAACACTACACTAAGTTTCGTGGTGGAACTATCATTTCTTAACACAGTATGATGCGATAGATAGAAATGCAGTTTCTGTTCGGGTTAAGGTTCGTCTTATTCTATCTCTACTATACGTTCCAAGTTCAAAACCCTTCCTTAAAACTAACGTATTGTATACGAAAGTCAAGATTTTTCTCATATTTATGATCCATATAGACTTCAATCGTCTGATAGATAGTTCTATACCGTACCTGCCTTTGGAGTTCCGATTAAAGCTGCGAATGAAATGGATTTCACAAATTGCCTCTGATTCAGTTATATTTAAAGCTATTGACATCTCTCAATGTCCATAATCTCTCCAGAGATCTGGATATATCATTTGTTTGTATAAAAGCTGAGAATAAAAATCATTTGGCTCGCAGTCTTGTTGTTTTACGGCTCCATAATATATCACCCACCCGAATTAGGTTCGCTGAGCCATGATATTAATTTTATCAGATTTCAACACTTCAAAAAATTTGTCGGTTCCAAGCAACAAGTCAGTTAGGCTCAAAGTATTATACGCAGGATCTGCCAACTGAACTCTCCGATTATCCAGCTCTTCCACACAACTTGCATCTAATGCTGACGATGGTAAATATTACGATTAATAATTTACTGAGGATTAGAGCTTTGAGTTTGAAGCGTTCAGTTTGATCGAATCTTGGCTGTAAGGTTAGGTTTACTAATCCGTTTGGCATTCCAGCATTTGTTTCCGAAATTCCCAAGACTCATACATTTGCAGAATGATCGTTCGAGATCATTAGAGTCAAAATATTAATTTTGACTAAACTTTCACTTATAAAGGTGAACTGGGAACTTGAGTTTGAGTGCGCGTTGCTGTACACGTTTAAGTTGGATGAGCTGCTGACATATATGATGATTTCGATGACCTATTCGATTCCTCGGATGCGTTTCCTAAACACAGAAAATAACTAAGTCGAGAGTTACAAGTATGGAGTAACATGGTATGACTCCTTCACTGGGCAAGTACTGACAACGTACCCTTCCCCAAATATGAACTTCAAATATGTTTACCATAGTTCGTCTTTACTCGAACGATTTTCTTTTGAACGAAATGCACCTCCAAAAAATATGTTAACGTTTCAACATTTGGAGAACCGTGCCTTACTTTTATTACTGAACTTGAATATTACGCTACACGTGTCTCTTTGCCAACTTTGACTAATAATAAAAGTACAAGCCATGAGTCTCTACTTTCGTCTTCGTTATCTTGATCTCTCTGAGAATCTCGTCAGAAGTATCATTTATTTGAGGATAATTGATCAAGGGAAGGGTCTACTAGTGGGTTTAGGATTGTTCTTGGCTTGTTGTATCGTTTAAAATCAATCAGAATTTCTGATTATATTGAGTGCATCCCTTAGCAACCCTATCAAAATTTGAGATTTATGCACCTTCGACATTGGATCCAAATTGTGTACTGATGACATATATAAATCATAAAATGACGGCCAAGCTTTATTCTCTCCAACACTTTTCAATTTGTACATGTGGTAATTTCAAATTATCTGAAGATTGTACTATGTGAAACGCTCGCTTGTAGCTTGCGAGCGATCCGCGAGACTCTCTAAATAAAAACTCAAGATTGGTTCAACAACAGATCAAACGAACTTTTAAGTTTTTCGGCCATTTCCAGAACATGAACGAAAAAATAAAATTCAAACTTATGAATAATTATTATTTTTAAAAAACGAAGGTTGCACTTCTAAGACAAATAGATAATCTATAGGATATATGCTTGCATGGCCATATGGCCATATATAGTAAGGTCATATATAAAAGTGCGCCTCCCTTGACTACATGGGCTAATCAGAGGGTGCAATGAAACTAAAAAACTGATGTCACGTCCGATGTAATAGTATTCGAACATCTTGTACATAACATCTATAAAAAAATAAACTTGAGGAGGTACAGACTTGCATCGTTATGTAAATTAAAATTAATTTGGGTTCCTTGTGGAGCGACGATACTTTGAACCGATGAACAGCAACAACAAAATATGTATCAATTTATCATCAATAAAACAGAATTTTTATTATCATCGATGAAAACATAACCTCAATATTTGTTGTTGCTGTTTTTTTTTGGTGTATACATATTTCTTATCATAAAACATAAATCATGAATTTTTAGAAACAATTTCTTCTTCGTCTTGTTAAGATTATTTATGTAGTATTTGTCTTGAAGGAGGATAAAATTTTTTATTTTTTTGGTTATGGTTCATGTTTTGAATAATTTGGGTGTTTTGCGCGCTGTACCAGGCAATAACCAAAAAAATCATCATCCAATACAAGGGAGAAAACACTTTCGCGGGACAGGATGCATATAACTTGTATGCTCACATTACAAACAATTTAAATACACGGCAGTCATCAAATTAAATTCCATTCGCTCTGCTTCCTTTAGACGCAACACATTAAATACGAAAAAAAAATTTAAATGATTTATTTTCATTTCTTTAAGATTGTTATCGAAGATTTTGGTATTTTAGTGGTTCTTTTGTTGTGTACCCACCAAAATCCCCAAAAAAAAAACGTTTTCGTTTAACTCATCCTATAACATAAAAACTTGTGGTTTGATAAATTGTTGTTGGTGGTGTGGTGTCTGTTTTTATTCATGTTTAATGTGGGTGATGATTTTACAACAAATACAATAAAATTAATTCAATCAAAAACCATAAATAATAAATTATGATTTTGCCTTTTTTATTATACATAACATAATATATGCTATTCTGAATCATAAACGACATTTTAGCGTGAGAATTTTATTGGTTTTATAATACAAAACTATAAAAGTTGTACTAAAAAAATGAAAAAACTTGATTTGAAATGAGATGATCGTGCGAATTTATATTTTGATATGAAAAAAAATTTATCGGGATGACCTATTATTCAGCATCATATATTTTTAGCTAGTAGGCCTGAGAACATTTTCGGATTCAATGAACTGAGTAGTTTGCATGAAATTGCAAGTAATCTGACCGACAATCCAATTTAAAAATAATTTAATCTCAATGAACTATTCTTAATTGTTTACTAATTGGTTTATTAATGGTCCCGGGAATAATTTTCTAGTAGGGTTACATTGTATCCTGTGATTATATCGTTTAGAAAGATAACACAAAGATTACTACAGATTGATCCTATTGGCACTGAAGACGAGTGACGAAGAATAAACTGTTCAACAGAATTCATGAATTTTATTTTATACCAAACATGCAATTAAAGTCGGTGCAATTGTTCTATGTAATGGCATAAGGCTTATATTTACGAAATTACTGGCGAAGGTTATTTTCACCAAAGCTCTGACTCGAAGATCTGCAAACATTGCAAATGACATATGTACCTGGAATAAATATTATTCATAAGCATCACAATGAATTTTCAAACATTTCCATATTTCTTCAATTGCCATATTAAACAAGTTAAGCTTTTAAGCCGGTCATATTATCAGATGAATATCCTAGGAAATTGCATCCATGCTCTTTGTTTTCTTATTTTGTTTTTTTTATTATGGTCTTGGATGATTTGGTAAGAGATAAAATAAATTCAACTCGATCTGGAAGTGGCTTAACTTTTTGGGTAAAAAACACAAATGTTAATCCTAGGATCCGATGAATGAAGCTCTAAAATAACTAAAAATATTAGTAGCGACTGGTTAATATTTTGAATTACTGATTGATGTCAGATCGTTTCTAGCAAGTACAAAGCAGAGTTGCACTCTATTCATCAGATTATCAACGGTAAATAAACGCTGATTTCGCTAATATTCAAATGTTTTTTACGGTATTAGGTAATTTTGCCTAAATTTCCCATTTATTCACGATGAACAATTCTTTGTTGAAACAGTTGTTTTAGATAGAAATGAGAAAACAAGTAAAGCAGATTTTCTTCAAATAAATTATTCTATCAGGAAAGATCCAAATTTTATAGTAAAACAGTAAGCTATGGGATATATTAATAAGAAACTCTACTTTTCATATTTACAAATCGTATGAAAAAAAGTGTTGCCATTAAAACGTATTTCAAACATGAAAATGGCCATACAAATTAATTTTAAATGCACAGACATTTAAAGTAATTATGAATTATTAAAAATTCAGTCATTAAAATCCTTTTTATATTTCTTTAATTAATGTTTTAATATAAGGGTCATAAAAACCTCTATTTACAAACACAACTATAGTCCGTGACGCGCAAAACATGAAAATATAAAAAATGAAAAAAAAAACAAATTACAAAAACAAACACTCTGTATAATCAAAACCAACACTATTGTATTCTACAAGATATGAAGGCTGGCGTATAAACTCCTATTATTAAATAATATAACTACTATTTGTTACATCTTTCGTGTTCATTTATTAATGTTTTTTTACGGATCAATGTATATAACAAAATTATAATGTATTAGAGCAAAACCAACACAAAAGTTTTATGCAAGCCGTGCTGTACCAATACCAAAACCCTCTTTATTACAAGCCGTCTTGTAACTTTCGTTGACAAATAAACAAAACCAAAACCAACACAAATGTATATACAAGCCATGAAGTTGCGATACTCATGCCAAAAAGTGACTACTATACCTAAGTATTAGTGTTGTGACGTAGTATAATTTGTATATACTTTTATTATATGCTTTGATGTAAATAAAAAATGAATACGAATGATGGAACAACAGTATGTTGCGCTCTTTAAGACAAAGCAAAAAACAAATTTATTATTTAACGAGAGAGAGAAGTATCGTTATTATTATTTACTTCATTATATACTATACTATATACTATGAATTTAGAGCAAAATGGACAGTGCAAAATATAATTTTTGTTTCGTTTTTTTTTGTAGAAATGTTATGTACTTTGAATTTAGAGGAGTATGGACAGTGCGAAATATAATTTTTTGTTTCGATTTTTACTGTAGTCAAATTCACTAACACATACACCAAATAGTAGTCATAATACGTTTTACTTAGCCAAGCTTCATGACTTGTATAATATACAATAGTGTTGGTTTTGACAAAACCTATATACACAATTGAGTGTATTGGTGCTTTGAAAATCCATACAAAAAAATGTAAAATTTTCTCATTCCTACTACCACTATTTAACATTTTTAACTTTATGTTACGCACACTTTTTAAAGTGTATGGATAAATAAGAATTTGTTCGTCTCTTTTTTGGTTATTTGTGTTTTGTATATGAAAGAGATATCAATTTTGCCTTTTAAATTTTTTTTTTACAATTTTTACTCGCTTTTGTTTTATAGTATGGGAATGTTTATTTTAATTTACACTATATTCTTAATCATAAATCTTTTTTTTACTTACAATACATTCTCATGTGTATATGATTAAATAGCATGATTATGCAATGAATACGGCTTGTAGTAAAGAGGGTTTTGACCAAAACCCTCTTTACTACAAGCCGTCTTTTAACTTTCGTTCACACATATTATCATGTATTTTTAAAATGTATTAGTGAAAATATATACTTTAGATGTATTAGTAACTATCAAAATTCCATATAAAAAAAAAATTAAAAAAATTGTAAACGCACCCGCATTATTTGATTTAATTGTTTATGCCTTTTACACAATATTCGCTCATATCCCGACACGATTTTCTACTTACAATACAATCAAAGTATATATTTTTGTATAGCATGAGTATGCAAACAATACGGCTTGTAGTAACCGTCTTACTACAAGCCGTCTTACTACAAGCCGTATTGAAATTTTCGTTGACACATATTCTCATATATTTTTAAAATGTATTAGTGGAAATATATACATTAGATGTACTAGTAATTTTCAAAATCCACATATAAAAAATTGTAATTTTTGTTTTAAATAACGCACACTATTACCATAATTGAGTTTTTTCCACGCACACTATTAACATAATTGAGAATTCTCCTCTCTACTTTTGGTATTAAACGTCAAATTTTATTTTATTTGTTTAGTGAATGATGTGAATTGTGAAATTTTTAAGTTAAATTTATTTATTATTTTTATATAATATATAATATATTTTTATATTAATATATATATTGTAATTATGTATTTCTATTAAAATCTATCGTGCGGTGTAATTAGTAATATATACAGTGTATACATAATAAATAACATAACATTTTTTTGTTTTTTGTTTTTTGACAATTTTTACTCTATTTTCTTAATCTCTTTTGTATTGGTGTATGAATGTTTCTTTTTTTTTATACTATAATCGCGATCATATCCCAACACGATTTTTACTTACAATTCAATCAAAGTATATATTTTTGTATAGCATGAGTCAGAACAAAACCCTCTTTACTACAAGCAAAAACGTCTCAATATAGAAAGACCAACTCATTTTGTCGTACACTAATACTACTATATATCCGCCTTAATAAAGTAGTATTGGTAGCAGAACAAATAACCAAGCAAAAATAACATAAAAAAACTAACTATATTAGTGTTAGTAAAAATATTTTTTTGTTTTTGTTTTACGCTATATCCGTACACAACCAATACTACATCAAAGAGGCGCTTTGTCCCTTTAAATTTTTGAATAGTTGGTCTTTCTATAGAGACGTTTTTGCTACAAGCCGTCTTGTAACTTTCGTTGACACACATCATCATGTATTTTTAAAATGTATTAGTGAAAATATATACTTTAGATGTATTAGTAACTATCAAAACTCCATATAAAATTAATAAAAAAAATTGTAAACGCATGCGCATTATTTTATATTATTGTTTATTTCTTTTACACAATGTTCGCTATCATATCCCGACGCGATTTTTCACTTACAATATAACCAAAGTATATATTTTTGTATAGCATGAGTATGCAAACAATACGGCTTGTAGTAAAGAGGGTTTTGATTTTCACTAAAATATTTTAAAAATACATGATAATATGTATCAACGACAATTTCAATACGGCTTGTAGTAAAGAGGGTTTCGGTAATAATTGTCAAAAAACAATAAAGTTTGACCCTTCAATGCATGACTTTTTTGAAACAAAGCAAAAATATATATGTTGTTTGTTAAGTGTTGGATAACATAATGGTTTTGAGTCTTTAGACCAAATAAACCGTCTATAACCTTTGATTTGTGTAGTATACCAGCAAATGTAGAAAGTAATGTAACTTTGGTAGCGCCTTTGTTGGACGAAACAAGACAAATATAGTACAAACATTTTCGGCGGAATATCCTCATGGTATATTTTTAAGTTTACATTTAGTCAAAAATGTAAATAAAACTATCAACGGATAAAACTATCAACAGATGTATCATGTATGATACAATATGCATTGAAGGGTTAAACGGTAAAAAAGTAGAGAGCGTAAAATGCTTATTTATAAATTTAGATATAATGGTGTGTGACAAAACTCTCTTTATTACAAGCCGTCTTGTAACTTTTGTTGACACAGATAAAGAAAACCTTTATACAAAATTGAGTGTATTGGTGCTATGAAATTCCATACATTATTTTTATATGGATTTCGAACGCACTACCACACGCGATTTTTCATATCGGTTTTGTTTGGCTGTTTCAACGAAAGTTACAAGGCGGCTTGTAGTAGAAAGGGGTTTGATTATTTTGATAGTACTAATACTGATGCACTGTTAAAAGAGAATTTAAATAAAAAAGTTTTTATTTTTTTTATATGGAGTTTATGCAGTATATGGAGTTTTATACTTATGCAGTATGTAAAATAAGTAGTAGTCTGCGTGCCCGAGAAATTGAATACGGCTTCTATCAGAACCATCTAAATTACAAGCCGTATTGTTTGCATACTTACATTCACTACAAATATTACAAACTAATAGCCGGTCAGAGAATTGTGCGAAATTTTACTATATGGAGTTTTAAAATCGAAATGATTTAAATACGCCAATTAATTGAGGCACATCAAAATGGAGGACTCTCTAATTTGAACAGGTTTTATTGATTATGTATAGTTGATCATTTTTAGGAGGTCTTTAGTCTCGCTAACAAAACTGCAACCTTATGCAAGGTGAACAACAGTAACACAGTTCGGTTTGCTTCTGGGCTTAAATAGAAGCATATTGTGTCTTTTCCAGCAAATTAAAAGATTGTGGCAAAAGGCGTAATCGTAAGACCTTAAAACAAGCACCATCTCGTGTTTAGGTAGTAGTCCAGCGAAATTATTTGGTTTCAATGGAGTAATTTGCTTGAAATCTAGATGATGATAAGCAAAATTTAACTAAATACGGCCTCAAAATACTATCATGTGAAACATTTCGGCTTATTCTTCTTAATTCCAAACCACAATTGATTTAACTAATCCGAATCTAAAAAACCAAATGTTTTAGAACTGATGAATAACAAAACTACATAAACTCTAAATATATTGAAAACGTGTAAACAATGTCAATTTAGATATTTTTGGGTAGTATGAAAAAATCGGACGTCAGAAATCAGATATTTTTACTTCGAAACTTAATGTTTTATAGAAAAGAATGATTGTCCTGATATGAAATCATCTAGTGTTTCGTTGTTACTTAGTGGAAAATAATAATTATTATTTAAGAAAGGGTTCCCAAATTCTTACACATATTGCTTTTATTATCTAATGACTATTGTTGGTTTAATAATGTTTCAGACAGCTCTCAACATTGAATGGAATTTTTTTTTTTTTTTTCAATACTATTTTAATTTTTGATAAATATTTTTAATCAAATATGATATTGAACAACAACTACACACGTATCCTGTTTCCCAACGTTTTCTGTTTAAGTCAAATTGTAAAGGTCAAAACTTTCAATTTAATCGACTGTTTTGTTAAATTTTTGCAACACGAGTTTTTTGAGAAACCAAACTCAAAGTAATCTTCTAAGGTTGATTCTATTAATCCCATGCTCTTAATTAATGTGTGGAAGTGAGACTTCTCGTTAATCTGTAAAATCCATCAGAATACAAAATACTGAACTAATAACTAAAACTGAATATCAATACTGAAACACCAAACTGTTCCAATCGTTTTACTCTGCCATATGTATATTAAAAAATAAACTATTCGAGAATTTGTCAAATGTTAAAGAAAAAATAGATAAGACAATTACTATATACGCATGAACAGTTTTTCATTCTCTAAGTACATATTAGAAAATCTTCCCAATTATTATTTATATTAAAAGACAGTCTTAGCAAACGGAAGTGGAGAGTGATCTAAATTTAACAATGATCTGAGATCTTCAAAACCAGAACTGTATGGAGGCTAGGTTAAAGAGCATTTAATAACTACGAAGAACAATATTAATTAATATTAGATACTGCTCCAACAAATTTGCAGAACAAATGATCCAAGTTATATCCAGTAACCTTGAAATAAAAACTGATAAAGGAACGACTTAACTATTCAGCTCACCGCAATATTTATTTATTAAACCCAAGATAAGTAAAACGGATTCGATTATAATGAAGCATCAGTAAATTTTAAGAAGCAGCTATATTGATATGAGCTAAAATAAGATAACTACCAAAATCTAGGAGGGATTTTTTCGTAAATAAGGTGGTTTTCGGTTTGGTACGTTTATGCTCGTTCTCAGAAAATGCAAGTTTCTTTATTATCACTATTGTATTGCTTCCACGTTCCTCAAGCTGTGGCTTTGTTTTTATCAGCAACACATCAATAAACCTTCCTGCCAGCACACATACTTTGTCATCAAAAACTGATTGGAACGTTCAGACAATACAAAAAAAAAATACGTCATGGCTTCATTGCTGAAAATAGGAACCCAATAAGACATACCTGATGTTAATTAAACAACAGCAGCTTCATTTTAACCGTTGTTATACACACTTGCACCAGGAGCTATTCAGCGGTTGCATTCTGTTTTAATAAAAATAATGGCATCAACCAACAAACGTCCCTTGCTAAGCCTCGATTACTTCGTCCAAACCAAGTTGGTCTTCCTTCAAACAACTTCTTGGCACAGCATACTAAAGCATTCCTTTTTCTTCAATAAATATTTGTTTCGAACTATAACCTAAAAATGTATCTAAAGTATGTAAGCCTGTCATATATTCCCAATGTTTTTATGCCTCGGCGATACTTTTACCTATCTTTAAAGCAAATCCTAAGTAAATTCGCAATTCTCATTTAATCAGTACACATATAGCTGTATACGATGGATTTCTACTAATCGTCGAAGCAGATCACTTAATCTTATCAAGAGAATATAGTGAATACCACAAATTCCTCAGCCAATCTTGTATATCGATCAATCAATGTCTCGCAGTATCAAAAATGATTTTTATAAATTGGTAATGGACCACTGAAAGAGGTAAAGTAAATTTATAAGAAACGATAAGAGATATCGTATACCTGGACATTTTTTATTTTTAGCATGCTAAGCAACTTTGACCCATAGTTCTTGATTTTTTATTGATAAAAGGAGATTTTTAGTCAATAATTTAAAAGAAGCCTTTATCCGAGGATGAGATAAATTATGGAAGTTTTTAAAAAAAAAATTCTGAAATTCATTTGAAATAAAAGGTCTTGGCTATTTTGGAAAAGTTGTTATAGAATTCTGCATCACTGAGTTAAGCATCTCCAGTTTGAGCATTATCTATGCTTTCAGGAATATAAATTAGATTAATGTGTGTTAGATATCTGCCACGACATTATTAAAAGCTGAGATAGGTTGAATATCGGTATAGTAAATTGTGCCATAAAATCCAGATTTCAGTGGTTTACGATAAATAAACACAGTAAACTCTCTTCCCTCAAGCAGATTTTTAAAATGTATATAATGCCAGTATTATCTGCAAGCAACTCTTTGTCAAAAACACTGTATCTTTGTTGACTTTCGTTGAGATGAACAGAAAAAAATGTAAGTAATTTTAATGTGTCCGCGATATGTGTCCTGCACTACTGTCATAATTGCCGTGTTCGAAGTGCCTACCATAATCGCTAGTAGCGCAGTAAAAAATGAATGTTTAAAAAGTATTGCTTTGCATACTTTTCAGCTTCAATGGTTGCTATTGATAATTCAAAAGAAGCCCTATAATTCTTTTTGTAACCTTTAAAGAAATTGTTAAGTAAGATTTGATATAAAGTAGCATTGCTTGGTCTACAAATGCAGAAGTTCAAACTACAACTTTGTAATTTTGAATTTGTCCACTGCCAAACGTCTTTCTCAAAACAGTAGCAAAATTTAAATCTGGAAATCCATAAGCTGCTGATCCAATTGCGATAATGCAGGATTTTTTTTAGTTGCTACAGCACAAACTGAATATAATGAAGCTAACAGGTCGCAAATTCTCAACCTTCGTAAATTTAGAACCAGTCTAGTCGACACGTCATAATTGTGAATTCTCATTTTAAAATTTGACGATATCTAAATTTTTGCTATTTTTGATAAAATTTGGCTTCCAAATGTTTCGAATTTTGCATTCAAAATGAAATGAAATTTTAGAATTTGAACAAGTTAAATTTGAATTGGTCGGAACTGAGATTGAAAAGGATGTGCCTGATAAATTGCACCCAGTTGAGTTTGTCCTATCATTTCCCATCTAAATTCGTTAAGTAATTGCGATTGGGTTAGGTGTCATCTAGACTCAAATCATGCATAACTTTTCCGTAGCATGATATCTGCCAACGTATTAAGAGGCCTCGAATCAAATGCATTTACGTCTTGTGAATATTTGATATTTTGCGATTTAATTCGTGAAAGTGAAAATTGTTGCTTGTAATGACGTCTTGGTTATTTGTAACAACATTAGGAGGAGTAGAAACTCACAGAAACCTACTATTTTTAAAAATGTATCAAAAAGATCAGAGGTTGATTATTTTAAATAAGAAAATAATGGTCTTTAATTTTGTCGAAAAGAAAGTTTGAATGAAATTCTTATAAATTATGTTTATGAACATGTGGTGTGCAACTGTGTCCGAAACCCATGATAAATATTTGTGAATAAAAATTTTTGAAAAACGAAGACACCCAATTTATCATGGTTCCGTTTTTTGGTAATGGTACAACCATAAAATTGGACACAGTTGTAACAGTTAAGATTTCGATTGCCTCAAACATTGCTCAGTTAGTTTACGCATATTGGATCCAATTTCGATGTTATCAGAAAAGTCTTGATTGTTAATGCATTATGGACCAGCAATGGCCTTCAAAGCCATTTATTATATATTTAGTTGATATATTAACAATTTCCGGGATGAAGGAGGTAGGCATCTTTTATGAATCATAAATTGGAATGGAACCGAAATAAATATAAATATAATATGTAATATGAATAAATTGGAAAATAATATTTGCCGACTATAAAAACGTTTATGTTGAATTTATATCGGATAAACACGCAATATTGTCTTACATGTAAATTTACCTCTATTAAAAGGAATATGTTTGCGATTTATAAATATTAAAAAAAAAATGTATATTTATCCGACACGAAACCATAAAATGTTAATTATTTGATTAAATATGAGATGATCGTTTCGCGGCTATGTTTGTTTTCTTCTTCTTATATAATCTTCTTACACATATGGTTAAATATATGTTAATGAGTTTTTTTCTTCATTTAAACAATAATCTGCTTTTAAAACGATGTGTGAAATGTACAACAACAGCAACGATATCTCATCGGTTTTAATTTGTCTCAAGCAATATTGATTTGGCGGTTTACACATTTCGATGAGTATTCTACGATTGGTTTTAATACCGCATGATATAGAAAAATTATCGATTGTCGTTATCGTAAATGCAACAACGAAAGTTTTATGCAATTTTGATTCTCTCGATAAATAATTGCAACCAGAAATATTAAAGTAACACGGATTGTTTATACTCGGTACCTAACCTAACTAGCTAACTATTCCGTAATTTTAGGTTTTTGGAAATTTTCAATTTGTGGCAAAATTCTATTTTTTTTTTTCGAGAAAAATTCTTTCGTAGCTGGCATCAGAACAGTTCTGTTGACCACGAATCTAATAAAAGCCTGTAATGTGTGATAGACTAGACACAAATCAGCTGGTAATATTATTGCAACTTTGCAGATATTGTCTCAAACATAACCATGCACTAGTAAAGACAACAACTAAGACTGGACAAGATTTTTATCTACGAGCTACTATAGATCTTTGCTCACAAGCTATGTTTATCACTTCCAGAGCAGTAAATAAATAAACTACAAATAAAAACATAAAGTGCAGAATTGCAGGTTACGAAAATTTATGCAAAAAACAAAGAAATAGTCAAAAAACGATAGGTTTATTGTTAATACCTCGATAGATTTAAATCAGGATTTTAGAGATAAAAGCCTAAATATGTAGCAAATAAAATAACCGACAACCAACCACATGAAACTATAATAACTAGAGTTGTGACATTTTAGACCAGTTGGATCCTCATTTCCAAATGACGCCACAGATAGATTTGCCTCTTGTTTAAGAAAGATTTTACAAGTCACCCTCAATAAATAATCAGTTGACAAAAACAGTTGCAATCATAACCAAAAGAAATGCATTAGAGAAAATTGAAAAAAATCCAAAGAAATTATACATGCAACCACCAATAAAATACACCTCTGACGAAAAAGAGTGTGAACAACATTTTCAGAACACCCGCAAAAAAGAATGAGACAATAGATACAACCTTAGAATTCCGTTTAAATAGCGATCCAGCCTAGGAGATTCCAAAATGGCAACAACACTATTTATTTAACTATTGAACAGCGACTTACGAAGATTATGAGCTGACTAAAAAATATATACAAATTATGCGATATTATGGAGGTCTCACGCAATGCCCAATAAAGTATAAATGCTCTTAAACTTTTCTGGAATCCTTACGCGGATGTATTTGAGTTTGATATAAACTTATCATTATATGCAGTGGCTCATTAACGAATCGTATATCCTCTCCATGACTGCCAAGCTATTTGACCATTTAGGATGGGTATAGCACCAATAATAATAACACCAAATTAAAACTTCTTAGCGATTGCAAATTACTGAGATGGGAATTTACTATATCCAAATCACAAATTGAGGTTAACGGCTTAAGTGATGCTTTAGAACCAACAAACGCTGCTTGCGTTTATCTAAAAGTAATTAAAACCACAGTCACCTCCACAAATTTAAAAGAAACATTAGCGTGGCTAGAACTAAACAGAACTCTTCTGTTAGCCAAGTTACCACTTAACCATTGAAATATTGAATACGGCATTCAGAAACTTACGCATGAATTGATTCAACTAAAGTCATGGATATAGCCAACAGAGTCTCAGAAATTAAAAATCTTACTAAACCACAACAATGCAATTGCATCAAATCACGAGATAAGCCAGCTGACTGTTTAAGTCACGGATTAACGGTTCATGAATTGATCAACCACGAACTCTGGTTATCAAGAGGCAGAGCATAGAAAAATAAAATAAAAAATATCAACGTAACAACCACTGTGGAGTAGTCTTCTCCTGGGAGAGGACGATGGCAGGATAACTTATATAATAAATAAAAGATCCAGTTCCACTAAACTATAAAGTGAATTATACGAATCGTAATAAATTTTACAAAACACTGGAGAAAAATCAAAGTTTATAAATACGATTTAAAGGAAGCTGAGAAGATGATCGTAAACTACACACAACGCAATTGTTTCAAAATGGAAATAACTCAGGTAAAGAAAAGTAATGGTATAGATAGAAAAAGCAAGCTATTAGAATTAAATCTATTTCTAGATCCAGAGGTGATACTATACGAGTAGGAGGCACACTTCAAAAAACATTCTTTAGTTATGAAGAAAAACCGTTAGCTATACTTCCGGCCAGTCATAATTTAAGAAGAGTCCTAATCAGCTATGCGCATTTGGAAATGATGCATTAAGGAATTGAAGTCACCCTTCCATTCGTAAGGAAAAAATATTAAATTTAAGGAGGCAAAACTACAACTAATCAATAATTTTAAAATACTTCAAGCCTACCCTCAGCAAGACATCGTTATGGGAAACTGATGTGAAATCAGGTAAAATCCTCATAAAAATTAGCATAGAAATGCAACCTTACCTTCGAAGAATAAACAACACTACGCAAAATCCAATAGAAGCCATTTTAAATTCAGAGCTATTTTGTCCAATCTACATTGATGTAGTGGATGGTGAAGTTCTACCATCTGGTAATTTTTTAGTTGGTTTAATTGGAGCAGAAGAAAATGCATCACCTAAAACAGAGACCAGTAACCATAGCGAACACTAAATCAAACATAAATAAAGTCGGAATGCAAACCGAACAATTTTGATCCTCGATAGTTCCGATCATCTCAAAATTGGTATCTTTACTGGCTGAGTCTTCATGTCCTCCGGCCTATGTGGAGCTGCTCGTGAATATACGGCAGGTTCTAGCTCAGATTGTATTTCTTGTAATCGGCTGAATGATTCATCAACATTTTAGGATACGCTCGTTTCCTTTTTACCGTGACACCTAGAATAATTTGATTTGATGTTTTCTTCATCTTCCAAATTGCGTTTATACTATAAACATTCATAAACCTAAGTGCTTTATTACTTTGCCTTCATCTTTTTCTCCCCTCTCCTCTGCTTCAGAAGTCGATGTCGTCATACTTGGTTTAAGTAAATATAACAAAGTTCGTTCTTCTTGACAGTGCATTTAGTCAGCCGAGTTCCTCAAATTCTGATGATGGGAAGTGGGCACCGTTATTCGAAACGATGATCACTGGTAAACCTTCTAGTACAAAAATTGGATGAAGTGCCATGATAGCATTCAATGATGTTGGCACAACGTATGGAAATGTTGAATACGAGTCGACAATGATAAGCCACATCTTGTGAGATGTGGTCCAATAAAATCGATATAAACATGCTTTATAATACCAAACCGAGTGTCTCATTTTTTACATGACGGTAAGCTTTTTAGTGCTCCTGTAGCGTCATCGATACAAATTTAATTGTGTGTTCGATTACATCCGAGAAAATGTGAGATATTACAGCCTCGATTCCATCTTGAGAAGGATCCTCTGCGATCACGTTTTGTAATTTATCGTCGAAATGAGCTAATTTTGTCTTGTTGGTTAGTTCCTCTTTAATCATCCTACACGCTTGTTCCGAGTTCTCTATCTAAACCAAATCAACGTCTCTAAGAAATAGCGGAAAAAAGTATGGTCACAGTTTGCTTTATCTAAAAACGCTTTCAATTGCCTAATATTCAATGAGTCTGGCATGTGTTCGATTGCTTTCGAATTACTATCTGAAGATCGGATAACTGACAACAAAATTAAATGCCCGATATATTTGACTTCACGATATATTGGACTGACCAAATATACATTTCCCTTCCTTGCTTTTGAAACCGTTTTCTTGAAATTTGGTAAATAACTATTTTAAGTTATGTTGATGCTCAGCTGTGTTATGACCGAAAATAATAACATCATCTAAATATGAGGCGCACATGGATATATCGGTGGTTAAATCATCCATCGTTCTCTAGAAAATGGTGCTCTATCAACACCAAAAGGTAGTTTTAAATACTTAGAGTGATGCTCTAATAGTATCAGCAAGTACGCATCTGATAAATCAACTGTATCGACAAATTGGCCCCTCTGTAGCTTTTTGAATATTTCGCCAATTTTCGGAATAAGCAATTGAACAATCGAATGTCAAATAAAGTGTAAATAAATTAAATTTTTGGCGATTACATGACGTATTGGTCATAAAACGGTTAATTCAATTGATTTGTAACATTTAATCAATTTTTTTAAAATCTAATTTATATTAATATTAAAGGTTTATGTCAAATAAAGTGTATATAAACTAGATTTTCGTCGATTACATGACATATTTGTCATAAAACGGCTAATTCAATTGATTAATTTTTTAAAATCTAATTTATAAGTTTTATAATTTTTTTTTAATATAACTAATTAAGTAAACATTTTAAGCAACAACTAATCCAATCTATTACACCATACGGCTTGCTGAAATTATATTATTTTGTTATTGTACAATGGATTAATTATTTACAATTTTCAGGTGAAAATTAATTAAATTTATTGCAGTCTACTGCTTGGATAAACTAGCCTATTAATAGATTTGGTTTTTACAGAATTATTAATGCTGATTTCAGTTGAATGGTGCCACATTGGAGTTGCTGATAAGAGATGAAAGAAATACAGAAATATACAGAATAAAGAAAACAGAATGCAGAGCAGTTCAATAAAATTGTGATTGTCTTATGCTAACAGTAGTTTGAATATTGGCTACCAGGAAACCGGACCAATCCTGTCATTACTGACATACCTTTCCTTTTCCTACACCACAAAAATAGAACAGAATTGTGCCGTAATGATCATGAGGTTGTCTGAAACCAGGTCGTTTTGAAATCGCTCCTATCCTACCGTTTGTTAAATGTTAAAAAGCGTTAGGAATTGGACCAGCGTTAACCGGAACACTTGACAAGCACTAGGTCTTACAGTCTCATCAATCAAATTCTCGGAATAGGCTAAAAATTGATTTTTAATTGAAAATACAACGCTTTAAAATCTCCAAATATTTGAATGGAAGCTCCAGTTTTGCAGTTCCACCAATATATTGTTAGAACACCATGACAAAAAAATATGCTTGTTTTTTATACATACACACAAATTTTGATCCGTTTGCAATATAGTTGCTCCATGATTTCATACGCTTTTATTAAACGATCAAAATTGCCATACATTTTGTTGATATTACTCCAAACTTTTAAATTACAATAAAAATGAAATACAAGATTTTTGAATCAAATTGGTCCAATTTTGCCATCTTTACAACCGATGTACAAATAAAAAAGTCATATTTCCTAAATTTTTTCTACTGAACTTTAACGATGGCGACATGGTTATCAAAATCTCATGAAAATTATTTACCATTAAACATATAATTTTATTTTATACGTTGTCTTAATGTTATCTTATGGTTTTTTAAAGATTTGTTTGTTTTTAAGACAAGTAGAGAATCGTTAAAACGACAAAAAAAAAGTCCCGTATATATGTCTGCTCATAGAGAAGTCAGAAGTTGTTTTTTTTTTTTTTAAGGAAATCCTGGCGAGACAAATTTTTTTGATGACTTTTTTTGTGTGCCGTGTGTGTTTGTGTGTCTTACTTCTTCTTCTACTTTTTGTTAATTTTATTGTACTGCTTGCTGCATTCCTTATGACATGTAATAAAAAATAAAATTCGGTAAAACTTGAAGATTTATGTTATTTGTCTATGTTGATACTAATTTCACAATTTGATAGCGCGCAGGTAAATATTTTTGAGTGGAGATATTTTAGTGTGTCTGCAATCACAATATCACTTAACAAGGTATTGAGAAAGGTAAAAATGAAAATATCTTCTTACCTACAATACATCTTATCTGTGGATTATTTTACTTTTCTTTTTTTTCTAGCAAACAATAAATGGTAATCATGAATGGAAACAGACAATAGACAATGTACAGAATTCATTAGTTATTGGATAAGACTTGGTACAACTTAGCAGTGGTAAATTGTAATGGTTGCGGGTTTTCGGTATATAATACAAATTCTGTAATTTCTAAAGATACAAAACAAATTTTTTTTTGTTCTTCCACTCTACACACCATATCTTTTCTGGCATGGTTAGACATTATATACGAGGAGCATATACATTTTGTTGTTGTTGCTGTTAAGTACTCATACAAGACGAAGCACGTACTTAAAGTATTTTGTATTCTCCTATTTGTAATTTCAATTACTATCCATAAGAATTTTGTATCTTGTAACAATTTGTTAAGATGTAGATTAACTGTTAGATATTTTAATGTATGAATCACAATATGTAATCTTTGTATGTTTTTTTTGTATGTTTAGCTATTATGTTGTTTGATTTACATATTTTTGGTTTTTGACAAACACCGGTGTGTACGTATATGTTGTATTTGGTGGTTTAAGAAAAGGACCCTCGAAATTTATACATATGTCGCTACATTCTTGACAATTATTCGTAAATTTACCCTCGATTTTATTTGTATAAGTTCACACGATCAGTGTATCGTAAAACAAAATCACTTCTAACCGTAAACGAGAATTCTCACGGTATACATTGTTAAAGTCAGCTATTTATTGATATTGTCGGTGGTCTTAAAAGGTTTACCTAAATCTAACTTAATCTAAAGAGTCGTAATGATTTCAAAAAAATAATAGATGTAGTAAATGTAATGCAATTTGATCGGAGTTAATGGGGTTGTAACTTTGATTTGAAAACATTTCCAGCTATTACTTTTTCGATTAAAATATTATGGCAAATTGCTTATTTCTGATAAAAGAATAAGAGGTATAAGAGCACGTGGAAAGGACGCAGAAGCTTGATAAGCCATTTGTTTCCTTCAAGGACGAGTCGCGAATGCCCTTGATGATTTAACATTTTTACAAGTCTAATTTTAACCAAAGGCTTCAAAGTTGTCAATTCCACTACCATGACCTACCCATGTTATCAGAAGGAGCCTCAGAAGTTAGTGGAATGTGACAGTTTTAAACAACTAAATGTCGAAGTTTTCATTGCTTAAATATCAATCATCCAGTATTTCGATATTTATCAAGGGTATAGATGTAACTCAAGTGCAAGAAAGTATCACACACTATTACATATTCAACAACCCGGTGCGTCTTTGAATCGCAATAACTTCGAGATACCATAAATCAAATCTGTAATCATTATTATGTCTACTAATATTCAGTCTGGTGGTCATACAATTTTTTGTACACTACAATTAAAAACGGCGGCGGCAGTGGCGACTGCGCCTCATGTAACTATTACTAATCCTCAATCTGAGGAAGTAATCAAAGTTCTAAGTCTAGACAAGAAAATAAAGAATTAAATTCAACAATTCAATGGATGCAGCAACATATTCAACTTCTTGAAGAAGAAGTTAAAAACCTTAAAAATAACCGAAAGATGGACTATCAAACTGGGCCTGAAGTTCCGTGCCAGAAAAATAATAAAAAAGAAACGAAAGATGGTAATCCAATCGAGTGCCAAACCGACGAGAAAGATTTAGCAAGAAAACCAAATTGGATAATGAGAAAATCAAAAAGGGCTTTAAAAAGGTAAAAAACACAAGTAAATTCTTCCAGTAAAAGGAAAGCTGAGTCATCTCCAGAAATGAGCATCAGTGTGAACACATCGTCAGCAAAGGTAAACCAATTACCAACTATCAGCAAAACCAAGAAAGAAAAACCACCACCAATCAATGTCGATAAATTTAGCGTTATCCAAGAGTTAATGAAAGAAGTGACAGAAAAAGAGTACAAGCTTGTATCGCTAAACAACAACGTCTGGAGGGTAAATATGCCTGATTCAGACGGTTATAGAAAACTTTCAACTGCATCGAATGATAAAGGTCTCCAATGGTATACATATGAAGACAAAAATTAACTAATGGGTCTGGATTAGAGTAGTTGCTAGGGGTCTTCATCAAACATGTACGCAGATGAAATAATTGAAGACCTCAAAAGAAATAAATTAATGGTCTTAGATGCAGTTAATATATTTAAAACTGAAAGGAAGCCTACCGAAAACAGAGGGAGTACTGTTAACAAAATAAAGGTACCACTATTCACTCTGACCTTTGCAACTTAGAGAAAATTGAGAACATAGTGAAAGCCATAGAAGCCATTGAAAAAAGCGACAGGGATCATACCACAATGCAAAAAGTGTCAGGCATACAACCACACGCATAAATACTGCAATCGTGAAACCAGATGTGTAAAATGTGCGGGAAAGCATGATACAAAAAACTGCGTGATAGATAGGAACACTCAGCAGAAAAAGCTAGGGGTGGAGCAACTATCTTCATCAGAGAAAACATCAAACACTTCGAAGATGTCAAACTCGAAATAGAGACAATGCAATTTGTATCACTTAGCGTGCAATTTAATAATTACAAGAAGCTGCGGGTTGCTGAGATATATTGTCCACCAGGGCATCAACTTAAAAAGAGTGATTACCTCTTAAGGTTTAAAATGATTTCCTCAAATTTCATCATAGGAGCAGACTTTAATGCCAAACATACCCATTGGGGTTCAAGACTAATATCACCTAAAGGCAGATAACTTTTGGAAGCTGGATATCAAATAAACTGCTATTTTAATTCAAGTGGTATTCCTACTTATTAGCCAATAGACACAAAGAAAATACCAGACGTGATTGACTTCTCATTGATAAAGGTATTTCAGAAAATTATATCCTCATTGTAAATAATGAAGGTTTATCTTCGGATCATTCTCCAATCATACTTACGATCAGTGAAACAGTAATTGAAAAAGAAAAGCCACCAAGGTTAACAAGCGGAAAGACCAATTGGGAAACCTTCGCTCTGTTAATTGAGGAAAATATTGATCTTCAAGTCCCAATCAAAAACCAAACACAACTTGAAAAAGAAGTAGAGCTGCTCATAAACAATATTCAGATCGCAGCATGGAAAAGCACTCCTTCTGCCAAAAATAAACCTAACAAGAATGAAACATATACACAAAAAATAATAAACTTGGTCAGAGAAAACCGGAAAGCTCGCAAAATCTGGCATAGAAATCGAGCACCAGAGAACAAAACTATTTTCAACCAGCTCAAAAACAAAAAGTAGAAGTTAATGCAAGAAACCAAAGCGGTAAGCTTGACAAATATTTAATAAATCTGCCTGGCCACAAGGAAAGTGAGTATTTTTTATGAAATGCTACAAAAGGACTAAAAAAACAAAAGCGTAGATGCCACCAATAAAAAAGCAGATGGTACTTGGGCTAAAAGTCCCAAAGATAAAGCTGATTTTTTGCTCAACATCTGCAAAAAACGTTTAAACTTTCGACTAGACAAACAGCAGATAAAAATACCGTTCTAAGGCAAAAAGAAAACGTTAGACATACGACCAGTTACAATGAAAGAACTCAAAAATGAAATCAAACTTAACCTATTTAGGTTACATTTGTAAAAAAAGTTCCTGGATACGATCTTCTTACAGGAAAAATTATTAACAAGCTGCCAGAAAAATGTCTTAAGAAGTTGTCACACATAATCAACGCAGCATTTAGAATGAAATATGTTCCTCAGCAGTGGAAAATAGTAAAAGCCACCTAATGAGAAAACGTCTTACAGACCTATATCTGTATTGCCATCATTGTCCAAGCTGTTTGAAAAATTACTCCTCAAAAAGATGAAACCTCTGATTGGAGAAATACACCTGTTACCATCTCACCAATTTGGTTTCAAAGAGAAACACTCCACCATAGAGCAGGTACACAGAGTCACTAACGTGATTGAGAAGACGCTTGAAAACAAAAAGTAGGTTCTGCAATTTTCCTTGATGTTGCCTAGGCCTTTGATTGAGTCTGGCATCGAGGACTGGAATATAAATTACATTGGGACCTCCCAAAGCAGTTCTATGAGATATTAAAATCATACAATGAAAGGAGATATTTCAGAGTAAAATATGAAGGAGATCTCATCACTCAAGAGAATTGAAGCTGGAGTACCACAAGGGAGCGTGCTGGTACCATTATTGTATTTGCTTTATATGAATGGCATACCTTTTACTGGAGAAACAGATATTGCAACCTTTGCGGATGATACCGCAATTGGCGGTTGGAAGTAAAATCGAAGAGACAACCAGCAAACTACAGCACACTGTAAATGAGATTGTCAAAAAATGGAGAATAAAATTGAATGAGCTAAAATCAGTTCACAAAACCTTCACCTATCTAAAAGTAGATCACCTATCAATTTACAAAAATAAGCAGTATGACGCTCAACGCCAAGCTAAAATGGAAAGAGCATGTCAAGAAAAAACGGCAAGAACTGGATTCAGAAAAGTTCAGAAAAATGTATTGGCTCACTGGAAAAAACAGTGAGCTTGCAATTCACAATAAGCTGATTTTATAAAGGCAAATACTTAAGCCTGTGTAGACCTATGGCATCCAGCTCTGTGGATGCACCAAGAAAACGAACGTTAAAATTATACACGTTCCAGAACAAAGTAATACGATGCACCTTGGATTATTAGAAACGATAATCTACATAGGGATCTATAGATGGAAATCGTTGACGAAGAAATCACAAAAAATGCCAAAAAATATTTCCAGCGTTTACAACTCCATGAAAACACGGATATTCAACATAGTGTCAACGACGTCGACAGCGTAGATACAAGACGTCTAAAAAAACGAAGCAGCTTGATTTAGTACCTCAGGTCTGAAAGTTGCTGATGTAACCGGAAGAACTGAGCCCATTGGGAGTAACTACTGTATTATAGCCCAACTAATAGAGAATTAAAATAAGAAAGAAAATTGTTAAATGAGTTGTAACAACTTAGTCGTAATAAAATAAAATATATAAAAAAATGGTAAAATTTCAAACAGCTGATGGACAAGTCACGGGAAAGTGTAGAATATTATTCGACAGCGGTTTGCAAATGTCATTTGTGTCGAAATTATTTGTACGGAGATATCAAACCTGAACCGCTATTAACTCTGGAAGAGTTTAAATTGTCAAAGGTTATGTCAAAGCTTTCGCAGTTCAATCTCAACTTGGCCGATCATAAATACCTAAAGAATATCCAATCGGCAGATCCCTCATTTAACGTTCCCGGAGAGATTGATTTGTTGTTAGGCGTTGATAAGTTCTTTAATGTGTTGGAAAGCGGATAAATAATTCAGGTGGGGAATCTTTCCTTCGAGATAAATAATCATCATGCGCAACATAAATGGCCATACACAAATACGGGTGGTATTTTATGCTTCAACAAAGAATTTTAAAGGAAGGTCACTAATGTCTTGTCGAGATTACATTCAATTCTACTCAGACTCAGAATTCATAAATATGTGTTTGCTACTGAGATTCGAAAGATGTGCCGGCAAATCTTGATAGCACCAGCGTATCGTAAATGCAAAGAATTGTTTAGTGAAAAACTGCTACTGATCCATTAGAACATTTTGAATTAGTCACTGTAAAATATGGAACTAAATCTGCTCAATTCCATGGTATTTAGCTGCATGTTGCTTCAGGAAATGTGAAAAGTTAAATTAGCCTTGAATGATAAACTTCCATTGAAAGCACAATGGATAGCAATAACTTCATGGATTTTGTGACGCAAGTTAAAAGTCGTATGGAGTAGTTGTTTTTACATATTTGGTTACTATATGTTGGAAAGATTAAAGTATCAAGTCAATGATTACAAGTAAGTCAAAGGTAGCGTCAGTAAAATCATTAACTATTCCAAAATAAGAATTATGTACAGCAGTTTTATTAACAATATTTTTAAATATTGTGAAAAAATTACTGCAATAAAATAACATCCATAACGACTTAGTCAGACTCGACAATCGTGATTGAATGGCTATCTGCCTACAAAATATATTTGAAAAAATGGAACATCATTGATCCTAATAAATAGTTTCAGTAGAAATTACTGGAACCGTGTATCATCGGGCCCAGCTGACATAGTCACTCAAGTGGTAACGCCAGTATTCTTATAGCAACCATGTGGTTCCTATAAGAATTCTGGCGTTACCACTTGATTTATAGTGGAATGGGTCGTCTTAGTTTTCAGTATAGCCAAAACAAGCATCTAACAACGGCTCTAAAGTAGAGTTATATGTGCAAAACACGTACAGAATAGAAGGCATGATAACTGTTTGAATCCGCTTTCCCAGCTATCGCGATTTGAAAAAATGGTGAAAGTTGTAGCTCAAAACTATTAGCGATAAGCTTAAGACTGTCAAAATCGAATCGTCTATATGAATTAAATAGCAGCACTATTTATCACATTTAAAAAAATTCAGATTGAGCGTTTTCTCAAAGAAGTGGCAAAACTTAGCAGAAACAATGAATTCAATCATCAATCATGTTTAGACTAAAACGTTCAACATTCCATAATAGTGTCTAGGAAATCGGAATTGGTTCCAAAATTGGTAGAAAATAATCATGTTAAATACAGGCACGTGGGACCCACATTACTCAATAGTATACTGTGAAGCAAAGGTTAAGGATCATTGATGGTAGTATACTGATCCGGTCAATATTTCAACGCTACATTCAATATAAGAAAGCAAAACCACTCAGCAGAACTCAATTTCAGAGTCATCAAATCATAAAAACGTCATCAGTCATCTGAATTTATTTTTATCGACATTATACAAGATTGCAAATCATTTAAAGCCGAAAAAGTTTTGAAGTTAGTAGATGCTCACCTAACCATTTAAATAAAGCAATTTTAAAACCAGTAAAATTTAATCAATGGGTTTCTCCAATTGTCGCCGTTCCATTTTGTGGTGATTTTAAGGTCACATAAACGAAAAGAAATTAAGCAATATCCGATTTCGCAAACAGAAGAACTTTTCTAGAAACTAAAAGACGGCAGATTTTTTTACGAAATTGACCTAATTGACTCATGTTTAGAAAAAAATTAAGCCAATATCGAAGTCTGATTGCCCAATTAGTCAAATGTTTCATATTCTACTAACCAATAATCTTTGCCGGATAGTCAGCAAAACTCTACGCCGAGTCCAGAAAGAACAACAACAAACAAGACTGGAAGATTGAAAACCAGTTTACTCATCATCGCTAGACGGTAAAAACCATGATCATTACTGTCATTCAAATATTATTCCATCATGAACAAGTGAACTAAGAACGGGCGATTCCACCAAGTGTGGTTGCAACACCACGTAGATCGTCCAACAGAAAATGAAAACAGTTCGATTTCCTGCATCACCTGATCGCTGATCAATAAAGAGGGAAGAATAGAAGTTGGCGCAGTGCGATTAAAGCTGAGGTTTTTGAGTCGGGAGGGTTCAAAGCCCAACTGAGGAGGGATGTCAAATAACTTTTCTTGATTTATTTGCGATTGGTGACGATGACTTCAACTATGACGCTGTTTGAGACACCTGTATCCGTGCGTCTTCGATTAAGCTGGCGAAGACGTAAAGTAGGTTGTTTAATTAGCAGAGAAAGAGTTGAAAGACTTTCGGCCCCAGAACAGATGGTTAAAACAATAAAAAACAGTTGATGTTCAAGGTCATTAAAACTAGAAGTCATTTTCAGAGGAATTTTCTATATTGACAGTTGCTCAAAGTCTAAAAGCCATAAGAGCAGTAATCAGCATTCGAATTCAAACCATTCACAATCAGTAAAATTCAAACAACAAGGCTAGTTCAGTCAATACTCTAAGCCATACTATCGATCAATTTATGTAAACAATCGTTTGTCATGCGTGAACTGTAAAAAAGACGGACATTCTATTATGCGATGTTATCAAGTCACATAATTTGTGCGAAAATTGCCTTAAATTAAATCATGACATCACAAATTTGCCTAATCAAATAGCTATTCGATACGAGACCGGTATTGTCGGCTCATTCAATGTTATTTCGTCATCGGCTAATATTTCAACTACTTCAAACGTATCTAATATGGATTTAGTGATCCATTTACAGTTATTTCAAGTATCGTCTATAACTTGCCATTATGTAATGATAAAGCTGTAGCTAAAGTTTTCGAGGTTATAGTGAAAATGGATCTATTATTTCTGCTCCATCTACTTGATTCTAGCTCTCATGAGTTAAATTTCATTACCAAACCATTGGCGTTCAAACTTGTTATTAAACAAATGCCATCACATGTAGCTACTATATACACAACTAAATGGATGCTCATCATTTATTTCGGAAAGTTTTTTTTAATAGCCATCAAATCTAAACACAATGGTTATGCAAACATGCACTTGCAAATATTAAATTGAATGTCCAACAAATTACTGACACTAAACTTCGATATCAGACAGTGGAAGATTCCACATATAATATTCAATTAGCTGATCCAACGTTTCAAGTCTTCGTAGAGAATAAGTATGCTGGTGGGTACCAAATATTTTTTTTAAACTGCAAAAGCTTCTCAACCTTCTGGTCTATTGAATTTATATAGGTTGATTTGGTCATGTTAACATGTCCAAACCATATTTGATATTTTGTGGACCTCAACTCTACTGAATTCTTTAATAGAATGCTGGGGGGATTTTGGGACATGGACGGAAAAGTACAAGCTATACATATATACAATAACTTTTGCGAAACTATTTCAAAGCGAGACATCATGGAAGTCTTGTGGTACGCTTACCTTTTAGTAATACAAACCCAAAATTTGATGATTCTTCGCAAATGGATTTAAACCGATTTATTAATCTTGAGATACGACTAAAAAGAGATGTAAAACTACGCAATGCATACTGTTAATTTATGGCAGAATATCTAGAATTTTGCAGATTTATAACAAAAGATCCAGTAAGGACGTACAAATCAGCAACCGTCAATTATAGCCTACTTCGGCATCATTTTTGGCTACACGATGCATATACTACATAGTTAGCGGAAAAGATTGCTTTAGAACTAACTCATTCAACCAAAAAAATGACCAACGATCCAATTAGACCCATTTCCTCGCAGGTTGACTGTGGCGAAAGTCTTATAATTTTAACTCCTATCAAGCCGTTCTGTACGTAAGATCGAAATTGTGTAAAGCTCCAATCAAAAATAAGGCTATACACTCCATCGACTCAAATTATGTGCTGCTCTTCTGCTTGCTAAATTGATTGCTAAATAAAAATCGATCGTTAACTACAACATTACTCAAATTTATTGCTGGTGTGATTCTACAAAAATGCTGTATTGGATTCAACGTTAAACCTGCAAATTATGGTTGCATGTAAATTAGAAGGATAATCTTGCGGATTTAATTTCAAAACGAGATCTTTGAATTATCTTCCATTTTGGTGGATCAGTCCTGCATTTCCACACAATAGGACGAAGAGCATAGCTTAAACCATTTGCTGGTAGTTCTTCAGAAGATATAAAACTTACGGTATGTTCTCATATTATAGAAAATGCTCGTTATATTGACTTAACACTCATCATGTTTTATGCTTTATACATAATTTGCAAAACTCGTAGCATCTAAAATATGGACCATTTAGCAACAATGAAATCAATGATGGGCTTTGATCACTCATACGATAAAGTCAAAAGATTTGTTATCATGCCGAATATAGTGGTCTATATTCAGCAAACAATAATTCATCGCTCAAATCATAACCGTTTTTCATGGACGTTGACTGTATATTAGACGTAGTAGGACGACTTCATTTTGTTGCGTTACCGTATACACCAAATTACCCTGCATTATATCCTAACATTTTTTTCCATATGTTCACATTGCGTTTTTTCATAAGCTGAATTCACAAGTAGGCCTTCAAGGATTATTAACCTTTGTCAGAGGAAATTATTGGCTAGGGTAAGGTCAAAAGGTCTGTATTGCAACTTGTAGATATCGTATCACTCTTGTGCCAGAACGAAACCAATACTTTAATTACTGCCAAATATATACCTCTATAAGCATATTGAAGATCCGAATGCACATTAAGTATAATAAATAAGTTGATAGTTTGTAAAACGGAGATTAATAGTTATGACTGTCAAAACAAAACTCAACTAGCATATATATTTTCAGATTTAAGAAAAGTTACTAATTATACCATAAACTGCATGCAATTGCATTATACACCAAATAGGAACAAGATCCGAGAGGGATTAGTTAGTTAGTTCGGCGAATTTTCAGTGACTTAAATATTTTAAATATATGGCAAAAGCATATCCGATAAGTAATTCAAATACTTGAACAGTCACTGAAACTTTTGCAAATTTGGGGATTCACTTATGGCGTTAGCTTCAAAACATTTTTATCACCGGAAGCAATGTCAAATATTTATAAAGAGAACCTAGAGCAAGTAGAAAAAAACATATAAGATCACTACAACTTCGTCATTGCCTTGATAATAATGGCATGTGTTAGCGCAGTACATGATACGTAATCATAAACACGTATGCAATCTTTGATTGCTTTGTAACGTCAAACTTAGGTCAGGACATCTGTTTGAACCGTTATATATGATTTCAGTTCTTTTATAATTTTTTAAAACTTTTATAATTTATTTAAATACCAAAAGGTCATTTAGCCAAGTTAATCTTTTTAAGCTTCCATCGGTTTTTAAATCGAAGATTGTTCTGAAAAATCAAAGATAAATCATTATTTACTCAGAGGAGATAGTACCATTGCGGCTTTGGTTCGAAGTTACTGCACTTTATCTATAAAGAACAAACATACCAAAGTCACCATCAAGCTATTGCATTTATCAATTCCTTCAGAACATAGTAATAAAATTCCTGATTTCAAATCTTTGACTTTTCTGACCAAGATCTTGGAATATCTTTTTTTGTTGCAATGTCATTCGTAGACAAATTTGGCTTGTATGAGTATCAAGAATTTAACAGTCTTGAGGAACGAAACAGCTGTTTCTGTTTTCGTGGTATGTGTTTTGTACGAGCCATTGACTAGTATGATCGTAATATTCTTTGGAAATTACCCAACAATAGCTAATCAATTTTTTAAGACAATATAAACGAAAAATATTTCGAACTACCATGTTGCATGGACATGCTGTAAGATTTTGGTACGGGATTTCCAAATTTTCTTAAAAATAGAATAATTGAATTTTATTTTAATTTTTTTTTTTTTTGTAAAACGGCGACAAATTAAAATTAATGATGTGTTAATTTTAGAAAATTAGAAAACCGAAAATTTTGTTGTTATTTACAAAAAATTAGGGATTTTAAATTACATATTCAGACGCAGTACCACATGGGGTATTTTTAGTCACTGTATATTATTTCTAATTAATTTTGATTAGAGTTTTGATGTTTGTTCTAGATTATGGAGATTTTTTATTTTATCAGTTTCTTGGCGTTAATTTTTAAAGTAACAGACGAAACGAACGATATACAGGTGAGCTTTACCGAGAAGTTAGACCAAAAAATATATTTTCGATTTTAAGCTAAATTTCTAAAGAACCAACACTTAACTAAAATAACCTAAACCTATATATATGCAAAGTCTGGTTATACATAACAACATTTTGTTTACAATATTTTAAATGAAATGAAAGTCGCTGAAGTCATTGAAGGTCTCAGATCAGGTAATAAACCGACCTGCAGCGATCATATCTAATCGTCTCATTTCGATTGACTATGCAGATGGCTTGAGCTTGTTAAAGCCAATGGAGTCACCTAACGGACATATAATATAATTATTTAAATTAACCCATATCGAATAAAGAGTAGAAAAATTTCATGACCCAAATTAAGTCGTGGTCATCAAAAAACCAAGACAGTTGGCTACATCAATTGTTGCTTAGTTTATTTGTTCAGCCCATAATATATTCTTTGATATAGTCAAACCAAACATCTCAAATAGGTCAGACATAGTCAGAAAAGCTGGTGAATAACCATCAATTCAACCAGCAAAAATACAGGATTGTAATTTGTTGAGATGAAATTCAATCCTGTTGGCTTCATTCCATTCAAGAATTGTATTGTTATCTCCCGTTAATGATCTTTTCACAGCCATTCTTTCTACGTGAACGTCGTTTCGAGACGAAGAAGAAGATTAACATAAAAGTATATTGGATTGAGAGTTTCTGATCGAAGATCATTGATGAACCTTAAAATGGGGTGGAGAAAGGACGGATCACTGAGAAACACTCTTTACACCATCAACCATCACTTGGATTTTTTGGCAAAAAAGAAATTTCTCAATCCATAAAATTAGAGAACCGCAAAAGCCAAAAGCCCTTAATTTACAAAGAAAATTCTTAAGCCACACGCCATCAAGATATCAAGTGCAATGACATGTCATCCACTAGATTGATAAATGCACCTATTTCATTGTTCAGTGACAACATTAATTAAGTCACCTGCTGAACATTTCTTATGGTCTTAAGTACTTTCAAAAGCACCGAAATGATAGCAATTGGACGGTAATACAAAATATCCGACTTAATGCTCTTTTTCGAAGGCCGTTTTTTAGTTGAAGAGGAATAGCCAGAAAACATAGATCAGTGGAACAAACTATTAGATAGTGGTTTGGACAGTGATTTACCAATGCTCGAGAATGATTGCGGGAATACCATTCGAACCATTCGAACTACTGTCTTGTAATTGTTAATATTTGCAAGGACTTCAGCGACTACTATGGGCTTAAACATAATGCGCTCCATAAATGAGCTGGCTAGAAAGATAATCGGGGGGTAATTAGTAAGATTCTTTTAAATTATAGTTTACAGTTGGAAAAATATGGTAAAGATGATTTCCTTTACCACAAGGTCCGAACGCTCTAGCCCCTTTTCAAAACTTGCCACAATTATTGTCTAACCTTTTATCATGATCCTTTTTGCTTGCGACTCCATATGCGTTGCCAAGTTTCTAGCCACCTTAAATTCAGCTAAATTTTCAGGTGACGGGTCGTTCACATATTTGCGGTGAGAGACTTTTTTATTGGCAGTTGATGTTCGTCAGTCGTAGTTATGCCAACGATTGCCTTATTTTTTTGGTTTAGAGAGACTGGAGGGAAAAAAGTGTTCCAATCTAGTGAGAATATAAATTTGAAACCATAATGGATACACTGCCAGTATTACCGAAGGCAAAACTAGAGTGCAATTCGAGCTTTTGAAAAAACTGAGTCATTCCTAACCAATCCGCGTTTTTATAGTACCATAATAGACGTTTAGAAGAAACGTTCTTTTAGCATGACCACGACGTTGGAAATTTCACTATAATAAATCGATGGCCAGAATTCCCAAAAGGGGAACTAATATAGACATTTTATTTTTGCGCATGGGATGTTATAAACTGATTGAGTAGAAGACCTTTATCGTTGACCTGGTCTGGTATTCTCGTAAACTGATTCTGAACTACCAACTGTATCATTTTATTTCAAACTTTCAAGTAATTCAGCCGGAATAACGGACTTTGAATATGGAAGCCACTTCTCATTATGGACTTTGAAATCACTTTCCATAAAAGAAAATGATGTGATTCGAGGGAAAAACATTCGAGGGAATGGAAAAGGTATGTCAGCTCTATTTACAAAATAAACCGATGGATTAAGGAGTAACCATTAAAACCAAAAATGACCAATGAATCAATGGAGTCCTAAATTTTGGTACCAGTAAAAAGAAAATCGTTGGTTCTGTAGTATTTGCAATCCACATATTTTACAAAACTGAAGAGAGAACATTCTCCCCATGACACAAGAATATAGAAAGAGGGGGTTAAAAGTAGAAAGCGGTAAAAGTTGTAGGTTGGCCTGCGTTGATGCATTTTAGATAACAAATCAGACCATCAGTTCTTAAAGCATGTAACAAACATGTGTTGTTTTGAACTAAAGGGTAAATTTTAAAGTTGTGGGGTTATTTTTATGCTTTAATGATTGTGTTTTAGTTGTAGTAAGTATTGCGGTCGTTTCAATTTCTATCTCTATCCAGTAGTGTAGCAACTATTGCTTTATCCATTCCGTGGATACCTTGTGGATATTCTCAGCAAAATGACTGATTGAAAACTTAAGATTCCATTCAACTTTAGATAATGCCGACACAGTATATCGTTTAATTCCTGCACAACCTGAAGACGACCCCATTTGGTCTTTTCTAATTCTTCTATGGTAAAGAACATAAAACAGTTCAACATATAAATATTATAGGTTAACTCAAATTAACAAATTTTAATAACTCTCTTTCGATATTAACGCATTTCGGGTTTAAACTGGTTTGGCGATTTACCTATAGAAATATCATCGGAAAGATTCGTCTTAACCAATTAATTAGGATTTAATTGTTAAATTATATTTTAAGAGATACATGATAAATGATAATCATGAAGTTTAAAAAAGGTTTCTAGCCATTCACTTTATATCCATAGCCTTTCTAGCCATTCACTTTATATAAAGCCTTTCACAGAATAACGCAAACCGTTGTTGCATTAAATTTTTTTCGGAGACATTTTCTCGATTGATTTGAATATGGAATCACCACAAATAGAAATATACTCTAACGCACTTACCAGGTCCATGGTCAATAAAATTGAAATGAAAATAATGCTGAATAAGCCTTTCAGTTTAGTCTGTTAAATGTTATATAGATCACACTGTAAACAAACATATACGTATATAATTATGGTCTCTCTATTTGTTCCAATTATTCTAAAACATAAATTATCATTGAACCGTAAAAATTATAATTAAAGTTGATAACAAAAAATAATGAAACGAAAACATGTTAGGAACGGGAATTTATGTAGAAATCATATTTCCGGTTACATAACAAATTTATGATAAACAAAATTATACTATAGTGCAACAGCATATGGTTCCTTAAAATGTGATGACACACGTCCTTTGCATAAACAAAACGAGACAATTTGTAAAATAAAGGGTGTCTGCCCAAATTTATCTAAAATTTTAAATGGCTGACAACATCTGGATGGATCTAAAAATACAGGTTATTTAAGTCGTAAACTAGCCGTCGGTTGTAGTTCCCGACGGCATATAATTGGGGTTTTTTACAAGCAGTCCTAGGAAAATAGTATACAAAAGTGCCATCCCTTAATGTGTGATTCTAAAAGATTGTAATATTGTGAAGGTACTTTCGTAATGTAATCAGAAGTTTTCCTGCCTTGTTCAAAATTGCAGAAAATCTATTTTAAAGTGGTTTTTCTGAATTGGAAATCATAAATTCATTGGATTTATATTTTCTTTAATATTGTTCATACAATGAATGTCAAAGTGTATTTTGCTTGGTCATTTCCTTTTTCTAGGTCTTAATACTAACCACATTTTAAAACCCCTATTTGCGTGAAATGTGGGTTTTGCTTGCTTAGCAAATGGTTTCGTGTTTTCCAAAGGGTAAGGATATTCAATTTACTATTCAGATATCGTTTAACTGATAACCTGGTAAGCTATCATTATTTTATTGATTTTTTCTTTCTGAAACCCATTCCCTAATTTGTTTTACCTATTATAAAAATACTAATACTTTTCTCCTAAAATTTAAATTAACAAGCCTTTCGTTATGTCCTACATAAACGGTTTTTTCCATTTTTCAATTATGTCTTCGCTTAAGATTCACGTTTGCTACCGGTAGCTTTCTATCTGCTTGCATAATATATTTTATTACATAATAATAAGTATGTATACCCTAAATGTACCTTTTTACATCATTTAGCTCTACGCGAATATTATTATCAAGAGTTCTAGTAAATATATCAGATGGCAATGGATGTTTTTAGAGCGTTACTGGATTGCGGATCACGGTCATTATTATTAAGTGAAAGTTGAATTCAAAGAATTGGCCTTAAAAAATTCGATCCACTTTAATTCTTAATGGTCCAAAGTGAGCAGAAAAAAACATACAACGATGCATAATGGTGAACGCACTCATACTTTCAAAACGTTCTTTCAAATATAAAACCCTTTTACTGCGCATTATGAAAATCATTCCAACTAGTGAATTGTCAAATGCAGTCATTTTTATTTACATCATCATACAAAGAAACAAGCTCCACAACAAAACTTTGAGTAGTATTTGATTGAAATTGTGAATTAACGTAAAGGATTTCTCTCAACAAGGCATTATTAGTTCACGAATAGGTCTTGTGTGGTTAACACAACATTATGGAAGATGAAAATGCTTTATGGCTAACCGAACTACAGAAATTTTAGAAACCGTTATAAGGAAACACTGGATTTTGTACCACCAAAAGAGATTCCAGCTGGCTTAGGATCTCGTGGAATATATCTTTCTAATTTATTTCTAAAAACAAATTTAATGATTCTTTAAATTAACAAGGAAATCCACTTTTCAATTTTTATTTAATCATTGAATTGGGAAAAGGGTGGAAAGAAAGAAATTCAAAGTGTGTTAAAAACAGGAAGACATTTCAAATGGAACGTGAAACCACAACGAGTGATGATAACTTGTACGTTGAGATATAAATGGTCAGGAAAAAAGGAGAAAGTGAACAAAAAATATTGAAAGGAAGTATTGAATTTACTTCTAGTAGTATTTTTTATTTCAATATTTTTTTTTTTACTTTTTCCTATTGGCCTGACCATTTAAATCGTTCTTGTAAAAATTAATAACAATCCGAGACTAACAGTGAGCCATCTAAACTTTAAACCATTTTTTGGCTCAGACTACACCCAACAAATGTCAAAATAAACAAAAAAATTAAGCAAGCGGTCAAAGAAGTAAACTGCTATGGACACATACTAACGACAAAGGAAGTAAAAGTCGACAAAAAGTAGCAAAAGATAAACAAAAGAGAAATTCATTTACTAAGAAAATCCTAGGTGAAAGTCAGTTTTAAAATAGTATGACCGTAACGAAAAAGTCATAATAAAGAAATGTTACATGTCCGTAATATAACAAGTATTCATTAGTGGTTGAGACTACGATACAAACTGATCATATATCATTGACACAGATTTTCAGCAAACCAATTCATAAGTGTACTAATTGGGTTGTGAGGCTAAGATCAACACTTCAAAAATACTATCTAAAGATCAGTTTTATACCAGGAAAATATATGGTAATAGCCGATTTACGTTCAGATTAACAATGAAGAATAAGGAAAACCAAATGTTTGGGTAGTGTCGAGAAAATGGGAACCGCTCTGAACTGGACATTTTAAAACTGGATATTTCAAAATGGGACTTGACAAAACGAGATAAGGTACACAACTGGATATTTCAAAACGAGATAAGGTACAAAACGAGATATGGTACAAAACTGGATATTTCAAAATTGTATATTTCAAAACGAGATAAGGTACAAAACGAGATATGGTACGAAACTGGATATTTCAAAACAGGATATTTTGACATGTGATTTAAACTTAAAATGATTTTTTAGGAAAGTTCTGGAATATGGCCAATAAACTCGGTGATTTCTTAACCGATTTAAATGAAATTCGATATGTAAGATAAAAATGAGATTTTAAAATGATTTTTTGATAAAGTTCTGGAATATGGCCAGTTAGGAAGGAACTCGGCGAGTTCTTAACTGATTATGATGAAATCGATACGTAGGATGAAAATGGGATTTAAAAATGATTTTTTGGAAAAGCTCTGGAATATGGCCAGTAAGGAAGGAACTCGGCGAGTGCTTAACCGATTATGATGATATTCGATATGCAGGATGAAAATGGGATTTTAAAATGATTTGTTGGGAAAGTTCTGAAACAAGGCCAGTGAGGTTCCACACTTGAATATTTCTAAGGAGAGAAATAGAATTTTCCTTCACTTAATTTTTTTTTTTCTTTAATTGTATAATTCAATTTGATTTTAAAACCTTTTTGGGGAAATCTCTAGAATATGGCCAGCAAGGTTTCATACTTGAATAATTTTAAGCAGAGAGATAGAATGTTCCTTTACTTAATGGTTTTTTTAATTGCTACTTTTCTCATCTTATTAAAATAATCATTGACTTGATCGAGTTTACTGTCAGTAAAATTTATTTTCATCTATCTTTTATTCTTCTACTTAATATAACTTTTCGTCACTTTAGGGAATCTATGTGAGAAAAATTAATTAAAAAATTAAAGAAAAATAAAATAAATTATAAAATTATTTTCAGTTAAAAGCGAGATTATTTGATTTTTTAATATAAAAAAAATCGAGCTCTATAATCAACATTACATTAAAAATCATGTACATAATATAATACATACATACAGTTAATATACACTTTTCCATTAAGTATTTTAAACAAACCTTATTAAAAACCATTTTAAAATCCCGTTCCCATCCTACATATAGAATTTCATCATAATCGGTTAAAAACTCGCCGAGTTTCTTCCTAATCGGCTTTATTCCAGAACTTTCCCAACAAATCATTTTAAAATCCCATTCCCATCTTACATATAGAATTTTATTATAATCGGTTAGGAACTCACCCAGTTCCTTTCTAATTGGCCATATTCCAGAACTTTCTCAAAAAATCATTTTAAATTTAAATCACATGTCGAAATATCCTGTTTTAAAATATCCAGTTTTGTACCAATCTCGTTTTGTACCTTATCTCGTTTTAAAATATCCAGTTTTGAAATATCCAGTTTTGTACCATATCTCGTTTTGTACCTTACCTCGTTTTGAAATATCCAGTTTTGAATTATCCTGTTTCATCAAATCCAGTTATAAAACATCCAGTTTTAACCAGTGAAAATGAATGCAACGAGGAAATTAATGACTAACAAATAGAAGTAATTCGAATAGAAACCCAGAAAGACCCAGTTCTCATGAAATGATTATATAAGTATATGTAATGATTGGAAGATTAATTTAAACAACTGTGAAGTCAGTACATCAGTTAGTAAAAAAAGATCTTATAGTTAAGTTTAGTATTTTGCTGAAAGGTGACAGATTTGTAATACCAAACTCCCTACGAGACATACAATCATGCATAAAAATATGTCGTCAAACAATTTCCTGGCCAAGAATCACTGCCGACATTAAACGAAAGATAAAATATTGTTTAATTTGCGCCAACTTACTGAAACACAGCATGTAGACCACCTAAGTAAGACCACCTAATTAAGGAGATCCTAATTCATCAATTCCAAAATTGTTGATGGATTGCTTAGAAACAGTTTGTAGAGGTATCAAAAGTAACATATTGGTTTCTGTTGATCACTATTCAAATTTCTTCGAAAAAACATCGCTGATGGCATCATATTTATACATGTAAAACAAATTTCGTTCGGAATGGCATTCCAAAAAAAAAATCGGCATGGACGGTAAATACAATTTCAATTACAACAAGTTCCTGAAATTGGCCGATGTTAATTATTTTAAATATATAAATTCATCACCGTTTTATCTAAGAGCGGAAGGTATATGTAACAAAAAGATATGAAGATTCAGGGCAATGTTTATGTTACGTATCATACCAAGGGATGTGACGGAGAACATCACGTACGAAAACGTTAAAAACAAACAAAGCCATAACGATAAAAATAATAAGCGGTTGAGTGATCTGACATTGGGTTCCGAACTGTGGTAAAATTGAGACCAGAAGGTTCATAATATACAAAGTGCCAAGTAACGAAACAGGTATCAAAACACAAAACACCTGTTTACAAGCTTTAAGTCAATGGTAAGAAATATACTCGGGAGAGATGACACAGCAGGCCAGTATAAGAGAAAGTCAAACATCACCCGCACAACCTGGAAAGAGTAGTATGCGAATCAAGGATACGTGATGAAAATTGCATATGACAGTAGAGAAACAAAAGAGAAATACGACACCACCCTCTAAGAACGAGTATCCAATGACATTCACCAGTGATCGTCACACACCCTTTAATAAAACACATAGTCAATGAAGATCACATAAAGAGAGAAAAGAGTACCACACAGTCTATTTTGCAAACAATTGCTAATGTTTACTATAAAGGAAGGTAAGAGCTTGAGACTTTCACGGTCTTCGCTTTTTAACCTCCGAGGTTTATCAAACTACAACAAGTAAAGGAAATAGTATTGGCGTACTAAGTTTATCATCTTCTTTTATGTTCTGTACCAAAATAGATATACGATTGGGACTGGTTTCTCCTTAGGATTGGCTGGCAATGAAATATGGTAGGTTAATTTATTGTAGGCCTTTTTACTTAAGTTTACGGTTAATTTGCAACCCCTAAATATATTTGATCAAACCAAAGATTTAATTGCTTTCCAGAACTTTCCCAACAAATCATTTTAAAATCCCATTCCCATCTTACATATAGAATTTTATTATAATCGGTTAGGAACTCACCCAGTTCCTTTCTAATTGGCCATATTCCAGAACTTTCTCAAAAAATCATTTTAAATTTAAATCACATGTCGAAATATCCTGTTTTAAAATATCCAGTTTTGTACCAATCTCGTTTTGTACCTTATCTCGTTTTAAAATATCCAGTTTTGAAATATCCAGTTTTGTACCATATCTCGTTTTGTACCTTACCTCGTTTTGAAATATCCAGTTTTGAATTATCCTGTTTCATCAAATCCAGTTATAAAACATCCAGTTTTAACCAGTGAAAATGAATGCAACGAGGAAATTAATGACTAACAAATAGAAGTAATTCGAATAGAAACCCAGAAAGACCCAGTTCTCATGAAATGATTATATAAGTATATGTAATGATTGGAAGATTAATTTAAACAACTGTGAAGTCAGTACATCAGTTAGTAAAAAAAGATCTTATAGTTAAGTTTAGTATTTTGCTGAAAGGTGACAGATTTGTAATACCAAACTCCCTACGAGACATACAATCATGCATAAAAATATGTCGTCAAACAATTTCCTGGCCAAGAATCACTGCCGACATTAAACGAAAGATAAAATATTGTTTAATTTGCGCCAACTTACTGAAACACAGCATGTAGACCACCTAAGTAAGACCACCTAATTAAGGAGATCCTAATTCATCAATTCCAAAATTGTTGATGGATTGCTTAGAAACAGTTTGTAGAGGTATCAAAAGTAACATATTGGTTTCTGTTGATCACTATTCAAATTTCTTCGAAAAAACATCGCTGATGGCATCATATTTATACATGTAAAACAAATTTCGTTCGGAATGGCATTCCAAAAAAAAAATCGGCATGGACGGTAAATACAATTTCAATTACAACAAGTTCCTGAAATTGGCCGATGTTAATTATTTTAAATATATAAATTCATCACCGTTTTATCTAAGAGCGGAAGGTATATGTAACAAAAAGATATGAAGATTCAGGGCAATGTTTATGTTACGTATCATACCAAGGGATGTGACGGAGAACATCACGTACGAAAACGTTAAAAACAAACAAAGCCATAACGATAAAAATAATAAGCGGTTGAGTGATCTGACATTGGGTTCCGAACTGTGGTAAAATTGAGACCAGAAGGTTCATAATATACAAAGTGCCAAGTAACGAAACAGGTATCAAAACACAAAACACCTGTTTACAAGCTTTAAGTCAATGGTAAGAAATATACTCGGGAGAGATGACACAGCAGGCCAGTATAAGAGAAAGTCAAACATCACCCGCACAACCTGGAAAGAGTAGTATGCGAATCAAGGATACGTGATGAAAATTGCATATGACAGTAGAGAAACAAAAGAGAAATACGACACCACCCTCTAAGAACGAGTATCCAATGACATTCACCAGTGATCGTCACACACCCTTTAATAAAACACATAGTCAATGAAGATCACATAAAGAGAGAAAAGAGTACCACACAGTCTATTTTGCAAACAATTGCTAATGTTTACTATAAAGGAAGGTAAGAGCTTGAGACTTTCACGGTCTTCGCTTTTTAACCTCCGAGGTTTATCAAACTACAACAAGTAAAGGAAATAGTATTGGCGTACTAAGTTTATCATCTTCTTTTATGTTCTGTACCAAAATAGATATACGATTGGGACTGGTTTCTCCTTAGGATTGGCTGGCAATGAAATATGGTAGGTTAATTTATTGTAGGCCTTTTTACTTAAGTTTACGGTTAATTTGCAACCCCTAAATATATTTGATCAAACCAAAGATTTAATTGCTTTATTAAAAATTGTTTTTTAAAAAATAAGCCACACGACTAAAAAAGAAATTTATAATAATTTAAGTAGATTTAAGTAACAGTTTCTAGACAGTTTCCAATTATATTCCGATATCGGACAATAAAACCGAACATTTTTAATAAAACAGCAATGGTGCACAACTACAACATATGGCTTAAGTCACAGGTATAAATCGAAATTAAATTTAATAACCACATACGATTATGTTACATGTTACATCCAATTTTATTTATTAAATCAGCATGATAATTTTATAAAGTATTTACGATTTCAAAACTCTTCTAATAAATAATTCATTTGTATTATTTTGCTACATTACACCTGTCTAGGTTATCAGACAATTTTAAATTTAAATGAGGTTGTACGAGCCATTGCTGGCCCGTGCTGTTTCAAGAAAATGTGGTTTATTTGGTTAAGGTCGTTTATTCGTTGTCTTCGGAAATCTGATCGGAAATCAGATACTGAGTATGTTTTTAGATTTTTGCTTTTGTGCTAGTAATTTACTCTGACACTTTCGCTGGTCACTTATAACTTGGTAGTACTTGTATTAGTATTACATCTTAGCCACAGTGATCCGTTCGATATTTTCACTCATTAGATGGTCAAATTTCTGAATTTCTGTCAAAAACGTTTTATCATTTTCTAAATATGTAATTTAATTTAAGTTAACAAAATAACATTTTCAATTTCAACTACATTCTATGGCTGATTGACTTTTGTTAGTTGATCATACCGCCACAGTTGACTCATGGGAGTCAAAGCTGAGAAGCAGGCTATCCTTTGGTATCGGTGGTTTTAGAAAATTAACATTTGGAAGCTTGATAGTAATAACCCGATAAGAGGATCACCGGGATGCACATCGTTAATACCATAACATTTTATTTAGAATGCCAAGTAATGTAGAATTCTTTGTGTTGACGTTTTCCCCCAGAAAGTTAGATCCATCATCAGAGTGGATATGCCTTGGAACTCCTCTAATTGCACAGAAACTTATAAAACGATGCCAGAAACGAATCGGTGTTTATGTCAGTAGTTATTTCGATAGAGGTTGCCTTAGTGGCCATTCAGACAAAGATGATTAAATAAGCTTTTGTTTTATGTCGCTCCGAGAGAACGGCCGGCTTTCAAAAGAAAAGGTCCTGTTAAGTCAATACACCGTCTATGGACGGTCTAACTGCAGGATTTACTCAGCACAAAGGAAGTTTGTCTACTAGCTGCTCTTGTTGATGTGCCTTATTGTAGCATCATCAATGCATCTAATAACATGGTGTAATTGTGATCAACAGGATATCTAAATTTTAATCTTGATCTTTCTGTAGAATAACCATAGCTATTAAGAGTAGTTTAAGTACTAAGGAACTATTAAGTGCATTAACTTTTGTTTTAGTACTTTCAACTTATCGATGAAATCTTCCGTAACAAAGCAAACAAAGGAATGCGTTCAATAGAGCTCACCAATATATCCATTTGCTGTCTTTATCTTGTACTTTGGTACTTTCCGTTGGTCACAAAGGGATCAATCCCAAGTCTTGAGCTTTGCGGAGCAATAACATTACTCCTTAGTAAGATAATTTTGGAATTAAGCAAGCCGATTAATAATATTATCAAAATCAACGCATGGATGACTGACTCCACTATTGTTTTAAATTGGCTAGCAACGCACTCTACGAAATAGTCTATTTCATAGAACTAATGAGATACTATCACATATGTATCGCTTGCAGTGAAGAAAAGTTTGCTCAGAACAAAACTTCCAACTATGCAATTATCAAAACACTCGACCTAAATGGCTTGAAGATCTAACACCAACCGTTATTATGGCCAAAAAATGATGCAGGCATATCAACAGCATCAAATAAGCAGGAAAATAAAATTTTCATGCACAAGTTCTAACATCCAACATTCAGTCATAATTTTGGCCTACATAAAGCAATCTGTATTCCTAAAATAGAACGTATGCCACAAAATTCCTTACCGCGCTTTATCGTCTCTGTTCAAAACCCTAAGGACTAGATTGATCATTATCCGAAACATATATAATTAATGCACTCTCTATTTGAAATCAATGCACTCATATCTCAAAAGAAATACCGGTCACAAGCAATCTTAGAGACCTCAAATCTTTTAATGACAAACTTTTCATGGTACGAATTTAGACGAATCCAAAATACAACCGTTACATATTACTTCAAACACCAATATTACCAGCTACCCTTACCTAGTAGAGCTTATTGTAAAAGAACATCATGATTAATGATGTCAACCTTACATCAAAATATTGAATTCGTGGCTCGAGAAACTTGATAAAAAGATGATACGCAGCTGTCCTGTCTAACCAAACACATGCAAAGTAAAAACATATAAAAGGAACATTTGTATATATTTCGAATTTTTTTATTTATTTGTCTGGAAAATAAAGCCAGCATTGTATAAAAGAAATGAATTTTGCCATAGTTTCATTTGGAATTTAAATTTAGATTTTTGGGATTTCGTAAATACTTGTCGTTTCTGCAACAAAGAAGCAAATCGCACATCAGACAAAACAACATTATACTAAACTACATGGTAATCATCATAGAAATATAATTAATCACCAAATTTGTTGCACAGTCTGGTTCGTTTTTTTGTATTTTGAGTTTATCCATCTGTATGTCATAGATCGTTGACCATTCCATTAATATATTTCTACTACTTTTCCATTTTCAATTCTAACTTCCCCTAAAAAGGTTTATAATATCTCAATACTTTTCATTACAAGTCAGGTTAAAACACCTCCACATATGGCTATCATAATTAGACAGCTGATAGTCGGGAATCACTAAATCGTAAGTTTGTTAACTAGAAAAGGCATGAATCAGAATTTTTACTGAATTTTATATTTTTTTCTGGATTCCTTTTTTTAGTTTTAACTCAGTTGAAATCAACTACCTTCTGGCTGATTAGATTTTTTCATCCGGCAAATTTTCCAGGGAATTCCCTTGACAACGCAGAGCGTTTATTATTAGAATTAGTTTATAACATTTCTAACTATATAGTGTACATTTGTCTTCTACACCCAATTATTTATTTATGATTTACAATTTAAATGTCAAACTTATTCAGGATGACAAATATCATTTTATCGATAAATATTTTACGTAACAATTATCGGAATGGGTTATGTACTCGTATATGCCACGGTTGTTTGGTAAAGGACAAGATAAATAACCGTATACCGACATCAAATCGAAAACACACATTTTGAATCATTAATTAGATAATTAGATAGAAAAACTATCGTTGTATTCACAAGAGTCGTCTACATATAATTATCATTCAGATTGTCCAACAACATTATATTGTCGACAAACACACACTAAGTAGACAGTCGCAGCGATATACATAAGAAAAATGTATACCAGTCGCATATTTCATGTCATAATTGTTATCGTGATCAAAGTATTTCCTTTGGGGAATTAATGTACAATTATCATCCGCCTATTCAAGCAAAGTCTCCTTCCAGATTGTAATATTCAATTTTTTTGTTTTAAAAAAATACAAAACAACAACAACAACTAAAGACAAATAAAAATTGCAAAGTGTTTTTCTCTCTACTTGGAAAATCTAAATTATTAAAACGAAATAAGAGCAACAGAATACTAATAGTGATAGTGTTGTTAAATTATGGGATGAGCGTAGCTTGGATAAGAAGAGACAAAAACTATATATAAACTAGTAAAGATTTCATTTTAACTATAAATTCTCCAATAGGGGTGCTATTAAAAATACGCTGTGATCAAAGAAATACTGTTTGTTTAGTGTTTATTCCATGCAATCTGTTCTGGGGCTGAAGCTCTCTCAACTCTTTCGCGGTCTCACTTTATGCCATTACTAGCCAAATCGAGGACGCGCGAATACAGGTTCGCGTTTTAAATATCCCATCTGCACATTGCATTGCTCCGTGGACGATGGTTCGGCCCATGGATTCTGCACTCCAACGGGGGGTCATAAGTTGGGTTCATCGTGATCACCAATCGTAATCAGGTCATGAAAAATTCCTTTTGCAACCCTTTCCCGTTGGGATTCGAACCCGGTACCTCCCGTCCCAAATATCACAGCTTTAACCACTGCGCCAATTGCTCGGTAAGAAATACTGTTATGGCTAAGAAACTGCTATTGCTGATTTATTTCCAAATTATAGCAAAAATTCATCTTCAGTGAACTTTCTTTTCAATCAACAACAATTGAACAATTAACATTTATCTAAAAAAACTGTCGTACCAAATGGACAAAATGTCCAGCAAATGGATCTATGAAATGGGCAGGTGGTATACTGTACTTATATGTACGTCTGTACGTACGTGTATATGTACGTGTGAGCGAGAAGCGATACGATCCAAGAAGCGATCACATGCGACAAAACTCCACACATGTATTTAAACCGAACTGTCCGCAGTTAAATCGATCTGTCCGCAGTTAAATCGATCTGTCCGCAGTCTCGCAGATGCGAATGAATGCGAGTGCATACGAGTTTCAAAGCGAAAGAACATGTTTAGTAACATGTTTAGTTTTATTGCTCGTTCTCTTGCGATTTTATAAATATATTGCATAGTATTGTATAATTGAATGCAGTATTTTTATTTTATTTTAAAGGTTACTAATAATTATTAGTTAATATAATAATATTTAATTATTAATAAAAGATGATTTTAAAAAAAAATAGGCAATCATTGGGGACTGTCGACAGAAGTAAAAACTTAAAACTAGTTAATGAAAATCTATAACATTAGCCTAGTTTTATCGCGGCCCCGAGCAACGATTATAAACATTTTGATTTGGTTTTTTGATAAATCAGCTTTGGCATTTTTATTAATGGACAAGCTGGACTGCACGTTCATATTGTTTATACATAATACTGTTTGTATTTACATGAATTTCAACATTATTTTCTTTGGTATCAACAGTATGTGGTGTATGAACTCATTCGACGATAACTATATTCGGTTCTAAATTATCTATTTTCGAATAGCAATGTTCCGACAATGTTAAATGGGCACAAATACTTTGTTTTTGGTTTTCAAAAAAGGGTTCAGTTAATTTTGGAAGAGTACAAACGTTTCCAATAGTATCATTCGGAAAAACAGTTTTTTTTTTTACGAAAAATAATTGATATTTTTATTCATTATTATAAAATTCGTCGGCAAATTAAAACATTTAATTTACAAATAATAAATTTAATTTGAACAAGAATTATCATTAATTTCAACAATACTTGGATTATAAGTACTTCAATAATATCGTTATATTCAAAAAGGATACAATAGGTTTATGGTAACTGAAAAAAACAGTTTTGATTGCAATTTATGTAAATACCTTGTAAAAACTGATTTATATTTCGAAATGTTGAGTTTTCAATCGTTAGGCATAATCAAACCTAATGTTTCATTCAAAAATTTAATTAATGGCAGATTTTTATCATCTGCAAAGTTGATATTTAAATCTTCACTTAATATCATTAGGTACATCATCGAAATTTTCGCCATACTCTTTTTAGAATATTTCAGAATCAAATTTTCGGAAAAAAGTTGTATCTGTCTCATGGATTGTACGGGTTTTATTTTATTTGTTTATGTCATAGTATGTTTTGTGTTACTTTGTTTCCAAAATGATTTTTTTGGAAAAATAAAAATCGTCAAATAGTAAATAGCAGGCTATTGCCATTTCAACATATGAACTACATACCACAGCATATTATATAATAAAAACAAAAATTAACATGTCAGTGACGCGTATTCATAAGATTTTTTGGCCCAAACAAAAGTATTAACGCGTCTAAAGAAGTCTTCACTTCAAAAAAATTATCTATTTCTTGTTTGGTTAGATTTCGGTTTGCAGTAATTTACTTAGTATAAATTATCTTTGGAAAATATTGGCAATAATAGATGTTCATCTATAGAATAATTATTATATTATAATAATTATATTACAACTTACGTAAAGTGAACTAATATCAATTTTGTACTATTAAAAAATATATAAACTTAATATGGCCACGTGGAAAGCTGGCATACAATAAAAGGTTCTATTTAGACCGGTTGTCCCAAATTTATATAGATATTGAAGGTAAAGCTATTTGCTAAGATCGTCTCTTTAATATTTGAATTGAAAAAAAAGCATTATTCACAGTTTATGGGGTATCTATAGTTTAAACTATTTTTAAAATTCATCTTTAGAAATCATTGTATAAAATAAAAAAGCTTAAAATTTTTTTGTAGAACTACGGATACCAACACGTAAGGATGGTATAAAGTTTCCTAATAACACTTATGCACAGCAATTTGAAGAATAATAGATTCAAACACGCCATCCCAAATCACATTAGTTGCAGCATAATCAAGATTTTTCTACAATATCTAGAATTAATTGTCCACTGTACAATAAACTTTATTATTACACTGACTATTTATAAAATTATAACTGTTGGCAAATTTCAATTAGTTGCGCAATTCAATTTTTTACTTTACTTTACTTTACTTTACTTTACTTTACTTTACTTTACTTTACTATACTTTACTTTACTCTACTTTACTTTACTTTAATTTACTTTATTTTACTTTACTTTACTTTACTTTACTTTACTTTACTTTACTTTACTTTACTTTACTTTACTTTACTTTACTTTACTTTACTTTACTTTACTTTACTTTACTTTACTTTACTTTACTTTACTTTACTTTACTTTACTTTACTTTACTTTACTTTACTTTACTTTACTTTACTTTACTTTACTTTACTTTACTTTACTTTACTTTACTTTACTTTACTTTACTTTACTTTACTTTACTTTACTTTACTTTACTTTACTTTACTTTACTTTACTTTACTTTACTTTACTTTACTTTACTTTACTTTACTTTACTTTACTTTACTTTACTTTACTTTACTTTACTTTACTTTACTTTACTTTACTTTACTTTACTTTACTTTACTTTACTTTACTTTACTTTACTTTACTTTACTTTACTTTACTTTACTTTACTTTACTTTACTTTACTTTACTTTACTTTACTTTACTTTACTTTACTTTACTTTACTTTACTTTACTTTACTTTACTTTACTTTACTTTACTTTACTTTACTTTACTTTACTTTACTTTACTTTACTTTACTTTACTTTACTTTACTTTACTTTACTTTACTTTACTTTACTTTACTTTACTTTACTTTACTTTACTTTACTTTACTTTACTTTACTTTACTTTACTTTACTTTACTTTACTTTACTTTACTTTACTTTACTTTACTTTACTTTACTTTACTTTACTTTACTTTACTTTACTTTACTTTACTTTACTTTACTTTACTTTACTTTACTTTACTTTACTTTACTTTACTTTACTTTACTTTACTTTACTTTACTTTACTTTACTTTACTTTACTTTACTTTACTTTACTTTACTTTACTTTACTTTACTTTACTTTACTTTACTTTACTTTACTTTACTTTACTTTACTTTACTTTACTTTACTTTACTTTACTTTACTTTACTTTACTTTACTTTACTTTACTTTACTTTACTTTACTTTACTTTACTTTACTTTACTTTACTTTACTTTACTTTACTTTACTTTACTTTACTTTACTTTACTTTACTTTACTTTACTTTACTTTACTTTACTTTACTTTACTTTACTTTACTTTACTTTACTTTACTTTACTTTACTTTACTTTACTTTACTTTACTTTACTTTACTTTACTTTACTTTACTTTACTTTACTTTACTTTACTTTACTTTACTTTACTTTACTTTACTTTACTTTACTTTACTTTACTTTACTTTACTTTACTTTACTTTACTTTACTTTACTTTACTTTACTTTACTTTACTTTACTTTACTTTACTTTACTTTACTTTACTTTACTTTACTTTACTTTACTTTACTTTACTTTACTTTACTTTACTTTACTTTACTTTACTTTACTTTACTTTACTTTACTTTACTTTACTTTACTTTACTTTACTTTACTTTACTTTACTTTACTTTACTTTACTTTACTTTACTTTACTTTACTTTACTTTACTTTACTTTACTTTACTTTACTTTACTTTACTTTACTTTACTTTACTTTACTTTACTTTACTTTACTTTACTTTACTTTACTTTACTTTACTTTACTTTACTTTACTTTACTTTACTTTACTTTACTTTACTTTACTTTACTTTACTTTACTTTACTTTACTTTACTTTACTTTACTTTACTTTACTTTACTTTACTTTACTTTACTTTACTTTACTTTACTTTACTTTACTTTACTTTACTTTACTTTACTTTACTTTACTTTACTTTACTTTACTTTACTTTACTTTACTTTACTTTACTTTACTTTACTTTACTTTACTTTACTTTACTTTACTTTACTTTACTTTACTTTACTTTACTTTACTTTACTTTACTTTACTTTACTTTACTTTACTTTACTTTACTTTACTTTACTTTACTTTACTTTACTTTACTTTACTTTACTTTACTTTACTTTACTTTACTTTACTTTACTTTACTTTACTTTACTTTACTTTACTTTACTTTACTTTACTTTACTTTACTTTACTTTACTTTACTTTACTTTACTTTACTTTACTTTACTTTACTTTACTTTACTTTACTTTACTTTACTTTACTTTACTTTACTTTACTTTACTTTACTTTACTTTACTTTACTTTACTTTACTTTACTTTACTTTACTTTACTTTACTTTACTTTACTTTACTTTACTTTACTTTACTTTACTTTACTTTACTTTACTTTACTTTACTTTACTTTACTTTACTTTACTTTACTTTACTTTACTTTACTTTACTTTACTTTACTTTACTTTACTTTACTTTACTTTACTTTACTTTACTTTACTTTACTTTACTTTACTTTACTTTACTTTACTTTACTTTACTTTACTTTACTTTACTTTACTTTACTTTACTTTACTTTACTTTACTTTACTTTACTTTACTTTACTTTACTTTACTTTACTTTACTTTACTTTACTTTACTTTACTTTACTTTACTTTACTTTACTTTACTTTACTTTACTTTACTTTACTTTACTTTACTTTACTTTACTTTACTTTACTTTACTTTACTTTACTTTACTTTACTTTACTTTACTTTACTTTACTTTACTTTACTTTACTTTACTTTACTTTACTTTACTTTACTTTACTTTACTTTACTTTACTTTACTTTACTTTACTTTACTTTACTTTACTTTACTTTACTTTACTTTACTTTACTTTACTTTACTTTACTTTACTTTACTTTACTTTACTTTACTTTACTTTACTTTACTTTACTTTACTTTACTTTACTTTACTTTACTTTACTTTACTTTACTTTACTTTACTTTACTTTACTTTACTTTACTTTACTTTACTTTACTTTACTTTACTTTACTTTACTTTACTTTACTTTACTTTACTTTACTTTACTTTACTTTACTTTACTTTACTTTACTTTACTTTACTTTACTTTACTTTACTTTACTTTACTTTACTTTACTTTACTTTACTTTACTTTACTTTACTTTACTTTACTTTACTTTACTTTACTTTACTTTACTTTACTTTACTTTACTTTACTTTACTTTACTTTACTTTACTTTACTTTACTTTACTTTACTTTACTTTACTTTACTTTACTTTACTTTACTTTACTTTACTTTACTTTACTTTACTTTACTTTACTTTACTTTACTTTACTTTACTTTACTTTACTTTACTTTACTTTACTTTACTTTACTTTACTTTACTTTACTTTACTTTACTTTACTTTACTTTACTTTACTTTACTTTACTTTACTTTACTTTACTTTACTTTACTTTACTTTACTTTACTTTACTTTACTTTACTTTACTTTACTTTACTTTACTTTACTTTACTTTACTTTACTTTACTTTACTTTACTTTACTTTACTTTACTTTACTTTACTTTACTTTACTTTACTTTACTTTACTTTACTTTACTTTACTTTACTTTACTTTACTTTACTTTACTTTACTTTACTTTACTTTACTTTACTTTACTTTACTTTACTTTACTTTACTTTACTTTACTTTACTTTACTTTACTTTACTTTACTTTACTTTACTTTACTTTACTTTACTTTACTTTACTTTACTTTACTTTAATTTAATTTAATTTAATTTAATTTAATTTAATTTAATTTAATGTACTTTACTTTACTTTACTTTACTTTACTTTACTTTACTTTACTTAACTTTACTTTACTTTACTTTACTTTACTTTACTTTACTGATCATATCAGAAAAGAATTGTATTGTCATAAGCATTATATTATATAATACAAACTTTCGGCCTAACTAATCACCAAGGTATCTGCAATTGGGACGATCTCAATTATATATCTAACTATGCGGTTTTATCCTTCCAAGCATGTGTTAAAGTGGGTCTATCCGGTACGCTCCGGGTAATCTATAATCTGCCATGATGTACGAGTTTGGCCCAAAGTCAGTGGGTATATATATATATATATATATATATATATATATATATATATATATATATATATATATATACATATATATATATATATATATATATATATATATATATATATATATATATATATTTATATATATATATATATATATATATATATATATATATATATATATATATATATATATATATGGGTCATTCCATTATAAAACAGACGATTTTTAGCGTTTTTCGAAATTCACCTCTTAGATTTCGATTTTTTTATTTTTTTCACTTTCCTTATTAAAAATAAGTAGACCCCTATTTTTTTTTTTTTTTTTTGTACCTATGGTTGTCCCGTTATTCGAGTTTTTAGTTTTGACAGTTTTCAAATTTTGATTTTTGACTCCTACATTAAATATTGTATCTTCGGTTCTAAAATGAGTATTTTCATAAACAGTAGCATTTTAGAAAGGTATTAAGCTGTTCTATATTATTTCATAATTTATTTTTATAAAATACCGTTATCTTTGGAGTTATGGTTAGATATATCTATGTTTATACTTCCACCGCTAGAGGGCTAAAGATACCAAAATTTAAATATACCCGATGCACCATTTGATAGGCAATTTGTTCACCTTTTATAAAAAAGTAAAATTATTTTCGTCCACGGCTATAGTTTAGCCGCCAGAAGACTTCAAAGTTGAAAAACGTGTTTTTTTAGTAAAAAAAATTCTATTAGTTGCGAAATGAGAATGAAAGTATACACTTAACGGACATTTTTTGTATAATTTTGATACAAAATACAGCAATAAATAGAAAAACGGCCAGTTTTGAAATATTTAGGTTAGAACTCGTCTCCCAGAGGGAAGATAAATTGAAATTAACTAATTTTTTAAGCTTTTTCCTGCCAAAATTTGCTGTAAATGTTTAGTTATTATGATTAAATGCAAGTTTTTTTTCTGTTTTTGTATAAAATAAATCAGTTATTCAATTAAGTGCATATTCGCAAATGTTTGAGGAACAGATAAACCGCCAGCGGGTTGGGAAATGAAATTAACCATTTTTTTCAGTATTTTTGTGAAACGAATGATTGAATTGAGTACAAATACCTGGTATGTGTACATGCAACCAATTTTTATTTCTTTAAATCTAAGTTGTGTCCTTTTTAATTTACCCGTTTTCTCGCCAAACAACAGGTAGTTATCTAATTTTGAAATCACTGGTATTACAGCGATGAATCATCTTGCATATGTTTGCACCCATTTTTGTTTTATTGCCGCCTTCTTTCAAAACAGCATTTATAAATTCGTCATTTCAGGTATAAAAGCCATGAGGAGCACATATTTTATTATTATTTTATTACCTAGCGCTATTTATTGTCCCTATGTAACAGAAAAAGGAGGTGCTCAGTAATTTTATAACTATACGGCAAATAATAAACTAGGCTCATATAAATAAACGTACAAAATTTTTGGCTCTTCAGTTAATATCTAAAAGTGGACTATAAAGTATCTCTTTCGTAAATTTATTATTGGTGTGAAATATCGAATTTAAAATACAAAATGGTTAATCCGGAATGCTGTAATCCTTTTGATTTGGAAAACCATAAAAATTTGAAAAATAGTTCTAATGCTATTAGTGTAAAACTAGCTGAAAAAGCTCAACAATTTTTAAATCGTGAAATAACAAATAAAAGAATTTGTAACAAATGCAGAGCTAAATTGTATAGGTTAACCGAAGTTGTAAGTTTACCAAGTACACCGGCAAGCTGTTCAACATCCTCGTCCAGTATATCACCACCACATAAAATTCTATCGGAAAATTCATCACCACCACATGAAATTCTTCAGTCGGTGTATCATGATATTTTCACCGAATCATGTGAACGATTGGGTGGATCTCCTGTAAACAAATACAGGCTCACAAAATCATTGTATCGCCAAAAGCAGCTAGAAAAAGTGGTCAGGCTCACTTGTGAAAATGTTTTGTGCGTTCCGGTGCCCAAAATATCACCAATAGATGCTGATCAGTCAAATCTTCATGATGATAACGGAAACATTCTTAACAATATTTTGGAAGCATTTAATCGCGAGGAAAACTACGACAATCGTGTATTGCTGCTTACTTTAATACCTGAAAATTGGTCAGTAACCAGAATTATGGATAAGTTCCAGGCAACAAAACACATAGTATTAAAATCAAAGAATTTAATCAAGGAGAGAGGATATGGCAGCTTACCTGGGCCAAGAAAAAGGAGGTCTGGACTTTCTTCAGAAACAATAACCATTACGGAATTCTACAAAAGTATGGATATCAGCCTACAGCTTCCCGGATTAAATGACTGCATAAGTGTTCGTGATGTTAATGGAAATCGGGTTCTAAAGCAGAAACTACTTGTCTTGTGCAGTTTATCTGAGGCTTATAAGGCGTTTTTGGAAAAATATCCATCTGACAACATTGGATTCTCCAAGTTTGCAGAGCTTCGGCCAAAAGAATGTATATTAGCGGGAAAAGCCGGAACGCATAATGAATGTGTTTGTATAATTCATCAGAACAACAATTTGTTATGTCCAGTTATAACAAAAATTTTACAATGCGACCCTGTTATTAATAATGAAAGAGAACTGTTAAAAAGAGTATCCTGTGAAAATTTGACCTGGGATTGCTGTAA
>OY744477.1:129861276-130116691 GCA_963556175.1 Tipula confusa
TATTCCAGTAACTTTCAAAAATAAGGCGCACCTCACACACGCATACTAATAGAATTATGAGCTAAGCTTGAGTGACGAATATTGTTCTAAAAAAATTTGCTAAAGCATTTTGTAACGATACCATGATAAGTTAGTGCTCGGGAGACAATGTGGAGGTTGAGAAAGTTGTCTTTATACAACCGCTCATATTCAGCAGTAACACTTCCGGTACATCTTCCAAAGCAGCATATACTATATTCTTTGAGGATATAAAGAGGCAGAGGTACTTTTGGCAGCACAAACTGGTCGTACGAAGCATGAAGTTTTGTTCGATTTAGAAAATAACTATACGGATGCGCGACAACATGATTTCACTTTCGCAACGATTGATTAGCCTACGTCTGTAGGAAATGCTCCAGAAGAAATCCCATACGATCAAAATACGGAAGCACGTGGCGCGGGAAAAATATTGCATTCCCCAACCAAATCCAGCTGGATGCATCTGGCAATATTATTTCGGCTGTAAATCATGTTGACAAGTAGTTACTATTACATTGATGGTAATGTTCTGTGAGATTGACCTCAACAGAAACTAAAGTCTTGCGTCAACCGTGTGATATTATTAGTATTGACGGAATTACAATGCTTGAAAAAAATTAACTTCGTGTTATAAAACACTTTAGCGTGAGTTGACAAGCGACAATGGACTTTTAGGAGGAAAGGTTTTCATAGTGAAAGGTGACTTCAGATAGACGCTTCCAGTTGTACCTAGGGTAACAAGTACGTAGGGCATACGTATATCGTAGAACGCTGGAAAAAGAATAGCCGAATTTAGATACATTTTACGCGACTAACACTTACTGTAAATATGCGCAGTGGAAGCCACCACGAATACAATGAATAGCTCCTGCAGATCAGCATGGGATGCCTGTCTATGATCTAGGGAATCTATGAAGAAAATGTTATTCAAATTCCATCTATCAAAACGAGTTATTTTCGCCCCGACTAATGTCCAGATAGGAATGCGGTTAATAGTGAAGACTCTTGCCCGTAATTTCATTAGAGCAGAAATATCAGAAAGTGATACAACGTTAACTTTAATGCTAAATCGACGCAAGTTCTCCGATATCCCCGCATATGTCATTACGATAAACAAAATTATTATAAACAAGGACAAATGATTGATTTTGATGGGATTAGTCTCACATTGACAATTACTGTCGCATTGTCAAGATCTTACAATCCAAAAAACGTAATAGTTCAAACCTAGGTTAAAACGGAACCAAAGCTCCAGCAAGAATTGCTATGGAACAGGTTTCCCCTAGTTTATAGATACTATAATCGCAATACTCAATAACAAAAGACTATTTTGCCGAGTTGCTCCTGTGTTTAGTATTATTCGCTATAAAAGCCCAGTTTGCTGAACCAGTCTCTCCAATATTGTTAAAATGAGTTTAGAAAAACATTTTTGCATCGATAATATTACTCCCAGGTGTTTAAAAATTGGTATGGATTTAGTTGGTTGCCCGCAAAACTGAACCGTTATATTTTTGCAGCACATCCTATTAAAGCTCAGAACTAGCTTCGTTTTGTTTTCTGCCATACTGTGGATGATCAATTATAAATAACTCATAAATCACAGCTGACAACAGTAAATTATATTTTACCATATATAAGGACTAGAAACAGCTCTAGTGGAGCTTTTCCAGTTATGTGATGCAATCTTAAGCCTGCGAAATTAAGGCATTTTAATAATCTATACCAAAAGTAATCAGCCATTAGTTTTGCTAAATAGTCAGGGACTCCGTTATGTATTTTGAAGAGCTTCTGATATACATTGCTCTTTCATCTGTATTGCTCTTATTTAAGACATCTTGAAGTCACTCAAATATAATTCATTATAACAGTTTTCTTTTCGATGACATAGGGTAGATTGATTGGAGCGCATTTTAAATCCAGTTTATCAGTTTTCTATTGAAATTTTCACATTGACATTTGACCGTCGGACAAATTATTGTCAAAATAGCGTATTAACTATATCACGTATTAATTTTTTAACTTGCAATATCACAAATACCCCACTTCGTATAAACTTTACATTTATTCAACAAGGTTTATACCAGCTTTATTTGCTTATATTTTTTTTTTATTACAATAAAATTACAATTCATCTATTAATTCGTCTTTAATATCTGGTGTTCAATTTTTGTGGAATATAACCCATCGGTTAGTCCCGAATTAGTTTATTTTATTCTTGCTGCCATAGTTCTAGAGGTCTCGTTCTTAGGAGACGTCTAACTAAGTTGGTTTTATCCAGCATATACGATGAATCTCGACCTTTTTTTTTGTTGATAAAGATGAAGTATGTGTTTCCTCGCATGCTTTTTGATTTCATCGTTGACGTATTCTATCTTTAAGTCCCTATGAAGATTATCATTTCTGATGTACCATGATCAAAACTCTCTCTATTATAAATTTAGTAACTTTCGTTAACACAGATAAACAAAACCTATATACACAATTGAGTGTATTGGTGTTATAAAAATCCATACCAAAAAATGTATAATTTTCTCATTTCTACTACCACTATTTAACATTTTTATCTCTAAGTTACGCATACTATTTAATTAAAAAAAATTTCGTCTCTTTTTTTGTTATTTGTGTTTTGTATCGGAAAGAGATAACATCAATTTTGCCTTTTAATTTTTTTTTACTATTTTTACTCTCTTTTGTTTTATAGTATGGAAATGTTTATTTTATTTTACACTATATTCTAAATCATATTTCGAAATGTTTTTTACTTTCAATACATTCTCATGTGTATATTATTAAATAGCATGAGTGTGCAATGAATACGGCTTGCAGTAGAGAGGGTTTTGACCATGGTGCATTAACAATACTACGTAACACTTTGTTTTGGAATGAGTATATTATTTTCACATTGGCTTTCTTGGAGCATCCCCAAAACTGAATACCGTAAGTCTATATTGGTTTTAGAATTTACCTATATAGCAGCAGTTTACTATGTAATGATAGCTCGGATATAATGATTTCTACCTATAAACCAGTTCATTTTTTTGAGGTTAACATCACCTTCCAATTAAGCTTAGCTTCAAGTGTCATGCCTAGATATTTTGCTGTATTTGCATGTGGAACTTGCTGTATGTTGATTTCTACTGGTATTTAGTTAAATTTCTTGTTGGTGAAGTTAACATGAATTGAATTGGTTTCATTTAGCTGGATTTGCCATATCTTTGTCCAGTTACTCAATGTATTAGTGGTTCTTTGCACTTTTCTCGTTGCTTCTTCTACATTTTTACCAATTGCTAAGATTGCAGTGTCATCAGCAAATATTGCTATATGAGTTTCATCTGTATTTGGCAAATCTCTTGTGTATAGGATATACAGAATTGAACTTAAGATACCACTTTGTGGTACTCCTGCTAATTTTTTTGTCAATTAAGAGTATTGATCTTCATATTTGTATGGATCTTCATATTTTACCCGAAATTGTCGATCAGCTAAGTAAGATTTTAGAATCTGTGGGACATCCAAGATAACACTTGAACGTATTTTTTTTTTGCTTTCCAGTGCATCTTAATTTATGTCTGTGATTCTGTGAACCTGTTCTATGGTCGAATGTTTTTCTCTGAAAACAAATTGGTGGGGAAGAATAAGATCTCTTTGTTCTATCAATAATTTGAGTCTTTTAAGCATACATTTTTCGAATAATTTAGAAATAGTTGGAAGCAAAGAAAAGTTGGAAATGGTGGTTTGCTTGGTGTTAGTATCATCATCACTTCTGCTACTTTCCATTGTTGTTAAGTCTGAATGCTACATTAGTTATTTGAAGTAGGTGGTGTAATCCATTTTCACGTAGTGCTTTAACTATTTGTCCTGTAATTAGATCATAGCCAGGAGATTTTTTTCTTTTTGAGCCTAAGTTATTGCTGATTTCAACTTATAACTCTTGTAAAAATACAGGTTTTATGCTTTGGCTGTCAGTTTTGTTAGGTAGTGTTATGTTTTAATCTGCAGTTTGTCTTAGGAGAGATGTAAATGTATCTCCCAAGAAATGATGTAAACAAATCAGCTTTTTCCTTTGCACTTTAGACCTTTTTAGACTTTTTGTTAATTTTCAGAGGGAATAACCAGTATCTTTTTGACTGGTAAGGCTATGAATTGATTCATTCTTATTTTCTCTGATCAAAAATTTTAGTTTATTACTACGATAGTTGAGTATTCTGTATTGTTTTACTTTTGGGCCCAATTTGTCCGCTATGTTTTTCGTGCTCTATGTTTTTGTCTAACCAATTCTCTAACTTCCAAAGAGAAGTTGATATTTGTTCGAGTTTCTTTTTCACTATTAGGTGTACTATACCAAGCTGCTTGTTATATAATATTATTAAGTTGCTCTAATTGTAACTGGCTTAATTCCTGCATTTAATTATCTCCTGGTTTCTGTAACTTTTATGTAGTAGGGACCTTGCACTATTAGGATTAAATTTCCAACTGAGCTGATGTAGTGGATGTTCTAATAACCCAGTGTAGCACTACTACAGTACAGTGGCTATCCGAATTTGATAACTGGGAGCCCACTTTAATCCAACTCTTTGCAATTTAACGGAGGTCTAGTTTGTGCAAATCGTATTTTTAGGTCAAGCCTTGTTAAAATGCTTTGAGGCGAAATTATACTGGTCACATTACAAACCGCAATCACTAAGGAAAAATGGAACATCGTGAATACTAGCTCTCAAAAACCGATCAGAAAGATTAAATGACGGACGACCGTCATAGTTATGACACATAATATTGAACGTGGACGTATTTACCGTATATTCGGTGGACGAATTTACCGTAATGTGCTACTATTATACCTTCACTCACTCATTTCGTTTAATGTTGTATTATATTTCTCTTACGTATACCCAACTGTAAAGACGTTATTCACATCTCAAACTCTTTGACAATGTGCCAACTTTGTTCAGACCATGAAATTGAATTAACCACGATGACTGTAGAAATACCAAATCTTTTCCAACAGAACATGTTAAATAATTAAAACTGACAATTTATGAATGAGTCAAGCTAGTATGACTAATGTGTAACTTCCCATAATGAAGTACAACAGAAATAATGAGAGCAAGAGCAAATCTAACATTCAATTTTAATTATAAAAGGTTTTTTTCTGATGATGATGATGAAGATGGAAATTTTCTTTCCAGCAGTGTCGTGCTGTAATGTTGTACGCTTCTGTTGCGCGTTATTAGACAAAATGAATAATTGAATTATATATATTTTTAGACGAATGTTTGTTAGTCTTAATTAAAAATTAAAATTTATTTCATTTTTTAGTTTAACATGTCGAGAATTTTTATTGTACAGTTAGGGTCTCGATGTAACGTCATTGCACATATATACGAAACACCGCGGTTCTAATTTTATGTGTAGTTTCACCCACATAATTCTGTTGATTTAAAATACTTCACGAAACCCTAGTCATATTGGTATTAGTACTATACATATACCAAAAGATATATTTTATTGCAATCAAAACCAGCAATAGGTTACAAAAAAAACATAATTTATCATAATTCTTGTTATGCTATTGAAGGAAGCAGCATGCTATCAAAAACACTCAACATTTTATAATAAATGATAAAAACAAAATATGGATGCGGATGTTTTTCTGTTTCTTTCGAATACCAATTTTTATGTTTTCAAAATGGGGACGAAATTTTTTGTTTTTACAGTATCATTCCGATTGCATGCGGACCATAAAGTGTAAGTAAGCGTCATGTTCGGTGGTAATAAACCCCGTACATAAAATCATTTTCCATAAATAGAAAATTTTACATAAATAAAAATTAATTTTCATTGAAATTTAAAAATGTTGTCACTTACACACGAAATGCATAAAAAATCCGCCAATCATCGTAAAACGGATGCCAAACTATACACAAGCATATTTCACAGTTCTTTTTGCATAAAATTAACATATTTATGGCATTTTTTTATGTTTTTTTTTATGAAATATCAAAGTAAGAATCTCTTAAGACGACACCATGTGTTGATTTGTGACGAGAGAACTAAATAAGCGAAACCGTTCACATCACGTATAGAAAATGTAAGACGGCGGTAGCAACATCTTGCAGGTGAATAAAATAATAATGAAAAAATTATGTGTTATTTATATACGGAACTGATAACGACATTTAACTTTATCTTTGATCGTATTTAAACTAAAACTTGTTACCTTGTTTATTAGAACGTCACTAGGTTCTCATATATCTCTCTTAAAAATATTTGAAAACTACTGTTCGCAATTGCTTCTTGAGCGAACTTATAGAGCTTGTCTTTATTTGTTCTAGGGGTAAAATCACATAACCATTTTAATACTTTTTTTTCTTAACTTTAACTTAGCAACTGTCTCTTACAATAATTTTTATATCGATTGGGATTGTCCCGGTTATAGGCACTAGACTTTCATCTCTGCACGGTAAAAAATTGAAACTAATTTTAAAACATTTTTTTAAACCATAATAATTTTATAGAATAATAAAACAATTCAATGCTAATTTTTAAACTTCAACAAGTTTAAAACTTATTTGAAACTACAAAGCATTAATTTTAAACATAAAAAGTTTTGATCTAAAATAAAACCAAAAACTCTTGAAATAAATCCTTTTTGTTTTGGCAACTTATAAAGAAAACTCTAACAGTTTGATTTTAAGTACAAACAAATTATATATTTGATCATACTAAACTTAAACATAAAAGGATTAACAAATCCAAAATTTTCCCTTTAATATTAAAATTTAAATCATAAAAGATTTAAAATTGTCTATAATGCTTAAAACAGAGTGCGGAAAACGCTCGAAAAGATATGAATTGCATAATGGTTCTCAACTAAAAAAAAACATATGAGTTAGGTTAACTCTTTCATATTAAAAAATTTAACGCATCGAATCGGTGTAAACAAATTTGCATTTTTTCTTATAATTCACTAGAACAACGTGATCATACGAAGTATAAAAACCTTCTATGAACGTTTAGTCGCTTCAGCTTGATAGACTAAATTTTTTAATTTTTATATCAAATTTATTTCATATATTCTCACGATATCGATCGGAACCGCTTACAGCATTGCTATGAAACGATGTAAATTTCATATCTTTCATTGTACACGATGTTTATATGTATTTCTTATTTGTTTTAGTTAATTAGGTAACACACCAAATGTGGTGGTGGAATGGAGCTGTTCAACAAAAACCAATACCTACCTACCTGATCAGATCAGGAAATTACTGACTTTTTATTTTAAATAAACAAAAACATTTTAAGCTTTCTTTTGTCAGACTACAAACTAACGAGTTTATATTTTAACCCAACTCTGTTAAATTTTAAACACACTGGTTTTCTTTTTGAACCAACTACTGTTTTACAGACATATTTGATTTAAAATTGAAACGTTTATAACTCAGAGTAAAACTTTTTGAGCATTTGATACATTATATTGAAATTTTTAATTTTCTGAGTTTCTTCATATAGATTTTTTAAAGTTTAAATATTAAACCGAAACAGTTTAGGACCTATATGCAGTCAAAAAAGTTTTAAAATAAGATTTTTTACCGTGTACTTCTATAAGAATGTAAGTCTCTCTGTTTGTAAATAACTCCTGATAAATCTATAGCACGTAGTCAGAAATATCTACAATAGAAGGACATTTCCCAGTCATGAACGCTTGCGAAGCCCGAATTTTAAAATTTTGATTAGTTGTCTTTAATTAATTTTAACATACTTCCAAAACATGAACTAACCCGAACGAAGTTGGCTGTAAATTACACACTTGTTTGTTGACGGAACATATTTTTTTTTGTTGAAAAGAATCATAATAGTGGTAAATTTATAAGTTGCAAAAAGAAAATATTCTGTTGCAAAAAGAAAATATTTAAATAGTAATTGAACATTTTAAAAATTATGCCGCAGCCTCCAAGAAAAAATCTGTCGTGCGACAAGACGAAGAGAAAGCAGAGAAATGAATTGAAGAAGAAGACAAAAAGAAACCACCCTCAAACGAGAATCCAGGCTGATGCAAGACAAAGAAAGGCATCGAATAACCAGAGAAGTGGAGGCACCCCGGAAAGAAAATCCAGATAGATACAAGACAGAGAAACGCAACAAGTAACCTGAGATGCAGAGGCCACCAACGAAAGAGAATACAGATAGTATCAAATAAGAAAAATCAACCAAAGAAGAAGACAAGCTGAAGCAACCTCTGAAAGAGAATCAAAACTAAAGCGAGTTAGAACTGATACAAGTGCTGCTCGGAAGTGTATGTGAAGAAATTTACAAAATGCAGTTACGACCTATCAGTAGATTGTGCCTCTGATACTTTGAGCATTATTGGATCAATGTCTATGACATGCGAATACTGTGAGCCAAAGACGTGTGAAAGATCAAACTGCAAATGTTGCAGCGGAGGAATGGTTCAACTTCCACAGTTATTGTATCCTCCCGAGTATCTAAGGACTTTTCTGCTTAGACAGTTGATAAACAGAAGATAAACATTTCCTGGAAAACATCAGAAGGTACAACAACTGTTTTCAGATGAAATCTTTCGGCACAACCAAGGAAATTAGAGATCCAGGATTCATGCCGACATTCAAGGTGCAGGGTCAAATATATCACCGCATCGGGAGTCTTCAACCATTGCCAAACGAAGAGCCTACAATTTTCCAGGTATATTTGGTTGGAGATATTGCACAACAAGCAGCCATGTACCATAAACTAGGCAAAAAATGGTCCTTCAGTTGTAAGACATGCTGAATCATCATAATACTTACGTTCGCAGCTTCGAATTAGCCATGAAAAAGATTGGGCCTGAATTGAAAGTCATCATCATAGCGGAGAAAATCATACAAAGTAAGCATGAGAGACGCTTTAATGCAAAGACATCATCAGAAGTGGCTTTCATCATGTTGGGTGAAGAACAAGGAGCAAGAGACATAGTTTTACAAAAAAGAAGTGGCACCATCTAAAGAATTCCCGACATGCACATGTCCTATGATATCCTACAGTATCCACTATTATTCAGGCAGAGGGAGGATAGATTTTATTTTGAATTGTGACAAAGGAACCCGATTACAGGAATGATACAGGCTAAGAAGATTTCAACCTTGGACTTCTACGAATACAAGATGAAGATGCGCTCTAACAGCTTCAACATTTTACTTAGAACCAAGAAGCAAGGAACTGTTTCGTCAATTTATCATGGATATGTACGCCAATATAGTCGGAAAGGCTGAGGTAAATCTGACAGAATCAGAGGACGCTAAGAGTGGCACAGTATGCGTATTTGAGGGATATCATCATAAATGATGGACATGTCCACATTTGGCCAGTTGATTTTCCTGCTTATGAGCTTCACTGAAGGGCCCAGGAACATGCACTAACGTACTCAAGATGCCAGTTCAAGGAACTGATTGATGGACAAAAATCACAGGATCATCACGATTTGCCTGCAAAAGTCTTTCACCAAAAGCTTAAAACACTGATGAGTCTCATCAAAAATTGAAAATTTTTAGTTACATTTAATGTCACATGTATAATGTATATAGTGGCAGAAGCGAGGACTCTCTCATGCCCACATTATTATTTGACTGAAAGATACACTTCATGTTCACAGAGTGGATGACTTCATATGTGCAGTCATTTGAAATCAGCAAGAAGATCCACAGCTATTTACAAGTGTAACGAAGCACATGGTTCATGGATACGGCGGATCCATAATTCGCCTTCCATGCATGAAAAAGAGAATTTGCAAGAAGCGCTTTCCACAGCATTTTCTTTTGATGAAAATGTTTAATGCGCATGTCAACATTGAATTTTGCAATTCTGTACAGTCCATAAAGTACGTCTGTTAATATGTTAACGATCAGACATGGCTTTGTTCAAAGTCACCAGCGAACGGAATGACATATATAAAATTTGTCAGTATAAAATGAGAAGATATACATCAGTAGCAACGAACCAGTATCGAGAATACCCACCATTCTAATACACGAGCGTCATCCTACAGTGGTTAATCTAAGCCTTCACCTGTAGAATAGACCGAGAGTCTACTTTACGACCGTAAAACACTGACGTTGGTCATCAAGTTTTACACTCATAGTGAGTTTGCAAGCACACTACTTTACAATCAACTTGAAAATTATTACACTTGGAACACCAGAAAAAAGACTTAAACGATCGTAAACAAGGACAAGTTGTACCAGAATAAGCAAGGAATAAAGTTCAGTGATTCACTCGGTAGGATGTTTTGATCGATCATCAAAACAACTCTGAATGCTTTTACTTACAACTCCTTTTGGATGAAGGAAGAGGTCTAAAGTCATTTATAAATTTGAGAACAGTATTAGAGAAAGGTTCTGTGAAACTTATAAAGAGGCTTGCCAACTTAGAAGACTTCTGGAGAACGAAGACCATTGGAACAGAGCATTGGAAAAAGCTACTGCCTCTCGATCTCCAATGATATTGCGTAACCTGTTTGCCGTAATGCTGCACACATGCTCGATATCTATATACTCTGCAACAGCTTTGGATGAACTACAAGCCAAACCTGTCAGAAAACATACTAAGCCCGTATATACCAACAGAACATGGATCTGGACTGCAGTGATGATAATTTCAACTCAGCTCTCATCTACATTGAAGATCGGGTTGTATCAATGGATGATCGAACCTTAAAAGTTTTGGATTTCCAGAACCAAATTGCAACTGTGAACCTGCCACAGTCACTGTGAAGAAATGATGGAAAAAAATTATAACAAAGATCTGCTGACAAGACACGATGAGAAAAATGAGCCAAAATTAGTAGTCCAAGGTCAAAAGAAAGCATTTGACAAGATCACAAGAGCGATACGAGGAAGATTTCCTTATCAATCTTCTTGTGGCGAAAGTTCAACAAGGAAGCGAGATTGCCCTGGCTGTTATTTTATCCAGCATTACCGCTACACTTCTCTTGGGAGGGAAGACTGCTCATATGGCCTTCAGATTACCATTGATTCTAGCAAACACTGAGACTCCAACATTTCAATAAATTCACCAAAGGCCAAGGTACCACAGGATTGCAAGCTTATCGTCTGGGACGAATTTATACTTTATCCCATAAAGCCGCATTCGAAGCACTTGATATCACGTTGCAAGATCTCAGACATAACAATGACAGAATGGGAGGCATCACTATGGTGTTAGTCGGTGACTTTCGACAGACGCAGTCCATTATTCCCCGTGGAACGAGGGCAGATGAAATGAAGGCCTGCAGTAAATCATGTCATATTTGGAGCTCATATCACCGGTGATTCCTTTGCATAGCAATTCGCAAATAATTTACTTCAACTAGGAAATGGTGCTGTTATTTTGGAACCTTGAGATGGATGCTTATGCCGATTCAAACCATTGGAAGAGATGTAGAAAATCAAGAAGAACTTAAACAGGGGGTATTTCCAAATGTACCACATTACTTCACTGATCGTACGTGGCCGTGCCAAATTGCAATTCTCGGCACAAGAAACAAAGCTGTCACTATCATAAAAAAACAACTTTTACAGGAATTGCCCGGTATAATGAAAACTTACAAATCCATCAAAACAACATGCGACGCACATGAAGCAGTGAACTACACGGCAGAGATTTTGAACATGTTGGTACCACCCGGAGTACCCTCGTACAAGCTGAAACTGAATATTGGAGCACCTATCATGCTTCTCAGAAATCTGCATCCTCCTGCACTCTGCAACGGAACCAGACATTCTGTTAAGAAACTCAGCCTAACATTATCCATCATATCTGGCCATTCAGCAAGTGAAAACGTATTCATATACCAAGGATCCCAATCATCTTTTCAGATCTGCTATTCAACTTCAAACACCTTCGGTTTTCCGTTCGTTTAAGTTTCGCCATATTGTTGCTATGTTGTTTAAGTTGTTGGGCTCGATTTTCGGGCTGTTGATGGCTTTTGATCACTTCTGTGAAGGAAATTACTTAGTCTCTTATTGGTTATCCATTCAAAACAATACATGTTTATGTGACTGCTGTATTACACTTTTACTGTGCTTCGCTGATTACTTTTTGAAGAACTCGTGTTCGCCCATTAGACTGCCAACTGGCAACTGGGCAAGAATTTTGACAACAAAATTATCTATTCTGATTTTGGATCAACCATATACCGGACCTTACAGAGTGATTGAAAAAATATATAAGACGTTCTCTATTGATAAGCATTACATAATATCAATAGACAGAATTAAACCGTGTCACTCTGAAAACACCTACGAGGAGTATTTACCATTCCAGCAAAATTCGGCTACAAATTTCGACGTACCGTTCAACAAGAAAACTACTACTGCTCAGAAAATATCTTTTGACCTTAACCCAACATTTTTTCGAACCCACTGGAACCTTCCTGTTTTTCTTCTTGTATAAATTTTAGTTATTTTATGTTTTCTAATTGTATAGTAACAATAGTGTTTACTTGAATGAGCTTGTCAACCCAGCATGTCAAAAAAACACAAGTGTGTTTTCGTTTTTAAAATTTTCAAAAAAAAAAATATTAATTAGTAACCAGTCAGAAACAATACTGCGAAGTATTTCCAAATTCAGCGAAGTATAGTGCTGCATTTATAGTTTAAGACAAGAAAATGTCAGCTTTAAACATTTGAAGAGAGGTACTGGATCAAATCCCAACAGGGGAGGGTGGAAAAAATATGTTTCATCACTTGATTGCGATCGGAGATAAAGATGAACACAACAATGCTGCCCTGTTGAAGTGCAGAATCCATGGGCCGAACCATCGTCCATGCCAATACAGGCTGACTAAAACAATGCAATGTGCAGATATTGAAAGCAAACCTGTATTCGTGCATCCCCGATTTGGCGACGGCATAAAGAAGGACGTTAAATAACCGCGAAAGAGTTGGGTAAGCTTCGGCCTCAGAATAGATTGCACAAATTAGAAAACAAAAAAAATAATATCAATCCGCAAACACAAATATAGACTATTGGCTATTGCGGATGGATTCAAATTATTAGCTGGAACATAATAATTATAAAATTAACATCCAATCTAGCATAAGTAGAAAAAAAATGCAGCGGTATAACGGCCAAATATTGCCTGAACAAAGTTGAATGGGAAAACAATGGGGATCTAACTACGCGTAAAGGTTTAACTACTTGATGTACTCTGGCCGGTCCGACACACATGATCTAGGCGTAATAATACTAACAACAGCTAGAAGCAAGAAAACACTTCTCAAATAAAACTAAGTAAGCAAGCAAACAATAACAGCAAGATTCCAGTAGACAATAAAAAATATTACCTTTTATTCAGAGCTACGCACCTTCGGCCGGTACTGATGGCACTTTGCAAGCGATAATATCTGTTGCATGCCGCAATGATATTAAAATTGTCCAGGGAGATTTCAACGTAAAACATGTAATTGATAATAAAGGCATGGCATGGGTAAAGAAGCATTCACGTCAACAAGAAATCATAATGAAAATAGACTCATCAATCTCTGTGTCAAAAACAGATATTCACAAGTGGCAGTGTTCGCACAAAATAACGTACAATTACACTTAGTTGTCGTCAGAAAATGGCAGAACAAAAATTCAAACAGATTACGCGTAAACAAGAAATTTCTATCGTCCCTTCAAGATGTCAGTGCAAAGAGAGACGCAAACATGCACAGCAATATCCAACTAGTAATGTAAAATACACCAGGAGCAACAAGAAAAATGTAACATACAAAGGTTGAAAAATTCCGACATGAGAATTGCTTCACTGAAAGCCATTATTAATAATAAAACTGGCACAGTAGCTGCAAAATAGTCACAAATAAAAGAAGCCTACAGCTAAGAAAACACGAAGAAACCATTAAAAGATAATACCTGAAAGAAAATTCAGGGACACCGTGAATTTAAGCAACAATTATCTCAATTGGGAAATACACTGAGGACATTTTTGACACAGCTGAAGAAGCAGCAGCAAACAAAAATATATGTACGTTATATCAGTGCGTCAGAAGAATCACCGGAAAGTTTAACATACCGCAAATTAGCGATGCAGAACGTCTAATTCTAACCTTAAAAAATCTGCAGCTAACCAGGTGGAAAGAATTCTTCGAAGATAACCGCTGGACACTGAAGAAAATGACGCATTTTCCGGTGGAAACTATTACAAAACCATCAAAACCCATCCAACAACGGATAAGGAAGTTACAAGTGCTATAAGGAAGTTAGCGAATAATAAAGTTACTGGATCGAACAACATCCTTGCTGATCTTCTAAATGGCGATAATTCTTCAGTAAAAGCAGTTCTAACACCACTATTAGCGGAAGTTTGGAGTACTGCTAGAATACCAGAGAGATGAGGAAGGAATAACTACAACAATCCCGAATAAAGGCAAAGAAATCTCATTTCTCAATAGCATAACGAAAGTATTGGACATGATCATCGTATCTCACCTGTAACTAACATCTCATACGAAATAAGTACTTTGGAGATGGAAAGAGCACATAATTCAAAAGCCATCAAGTGACATTTTCAGGAAGTCATTCAACCACTAATATTGGTTTTTAACCGGTTGTGACTAACACAACATTGGCCAACAAGAAAAAAATGAAAGTACGATCGTGCGGCACAGTTAAATTATTAGCTCATGTAAATGGAAACTCGAACTGCACGAAAGTTAAAAAGGTTTTGTGCATTTCGGAATTACCAGCGAAATTATTATCCGTGAGTAAAATCAAAAAAAAAAAAAAAAATACACGCCGTAAATTTATTTTCAGATCGATGTAACGTCAGGGATCGAAATCAAAATTTGTTGAGCAAAGCTACATTGATCGATGGACTTTATCACCCAAATCGTGTAAAACAAATATCGCGAACATTGCGATCGCATTGACCAAAGATTCTGAAATGTGGCATCGACGTTTGAGCCATTTAAATAATCAAAACTTGAAGAAAATTATATTTGGCGAAATTTGCATAATGAATTATGGTGAGGTCTCGAATCACGTGATAAGCAGATCAAATGTCAATCTTTTTAAATAGCAATGCGTGGAAAAATAAACTGAAATCGATTTTGATGAAGCATTTCAGCATGAACGAATTGGGTTAGGCAAGCAGCTGTATCGGAATTCCAATTACTATAGGTATGATAAAACAGGAAGAGTTAGTTTGGACGAAAGGAAATTCGTAAAACTAATTCTCGAAAACTGTTGTAGGATAGAATGCAATCCAATCACCGCCAGTAAATTTAACAATGACCCGGTTCAAAGGTTCAAATTTAACAATGACTCGGATCTCACTGGAAAGCCGTAAATCGAATCCGAAGTTTAAAGCTCGAAAATGACATTTAAATCGCTCAGAAATTAAAATTTGTGTGCATATTGCAATGCGAACATTGCATATTGCAAATTGCAATGCGTATACATCAGATCTCGACGAAAGATGTTCGTGCACGGGCTACTTTTTTGCTCACATAAAAGATCACATAGATTGACCCCACTGAACTCATATTACTTCCCTGCCTCAGGAAGTCGCTTTCAATGCAATGATTGATAAAAAGATGTTGTGACAAATAAAAAGATGTTGTGAAAAAAGCACAACATCTTTTTATTTGTATGTCGATAAGTCCAGCGATTAATTTTTCGTCTGTTTCCGATTATACTAAATAATCTTTGCAGATCCCGTAGAAAAGTGATCACATGACGAAATAAACTAAGCTAGGTTTGGTTTTGTAAATATTTAAAAGCATCAGGTCCACTCGAAGTATTGGTCTGGTTAAAGGATATTAAGGTTATTATAAGACAGTAATGTTTCATATGAGTTTTGATCAAAATGTTTCATTCTTAAGATATTGAGAAGTGAAAATGGTAAGAAGGTAGAATCTTAATTAATCACGCCAAATAAATGTATGTTACGTTTATGCAACATATTTAAATTTCTAAGTAAAATTATGTGCAGACACCAGACGATCGGGACATAAAAAGATCTCAATAATATAAAAAAAAAATAAAAAAATTTACGATATGTGGGCATTAGATGATCTTACGCCAAACGTGTTAAAAAATTGTTTATTGTTTCTTATATTTAATTCAATTAAACGAAATGTTATAATATTTAATTTTGACACAACAATAGAAATTCATATCCTTTTGTTGTGACACTCACACACACGAGTCTTACGATGCATAAACGTACCATAAAGATTAAGAATAAAATTTAATAAAAAAAATTCTTTTCGTGTTAAAAAATTTATGTGTCATATAAATGTGATAGCACCGTCAAATTTAAACCAAAAATTATTAAATTGTACAGTGGTTGAGTGCGGTTGCACATAAACCAATCATTTACAATACGGCTACTCAATATCGATATAGTTGAAAATTTATAATTTAATCAATCAAAAAATTAACAAAACCAAAATTCCACTTTAATTGTGCTGCTGCACAACAAACAACAACAACAATAACAAAAAAACAGTTGTTCGTGTTTTTCATTTTTCGAGTGCATGATCGAAATTTTCATCATTGTTATTGTCATTTCAATTGAATAAATAAAAAGTAATAAAAATTAAATATGCAAAAAAAAACTCGAGTTCCGCAGCTTACCAGAATTGATGTTATATAAGCAGGAAGATTCCCAATCGATTATATCAACAGTTTGTGCAGGATTAAAATTTGTGTTAGCTACGGTTTAATCACCCTGTGCATAATACAGCAATTGGGTTGGTTGTATATTTCAATTTTTTCAACCACGTATATAGATTCGTCGTCTACCATCAATTGATTATACAGGGTCTATTAATAGGGGCATTCTTCTTATTTTGTCATTTGTTGGGGATTCGAATTAATTCCTAAACCTCACTGTTTTGATAGGCATCATCATTATATTTTATTGATAGATTAATTAGAATGTACGGCCAAGGACGAACCAGGAACTTCCGGAATGCCGGGCACCACCGTACACCCGTGTTATGTATAACAAAACCGAAGGGGTGGAAGAAATGTTGGTTATGACAGACTCCGATTACTGACACCTAAGCGATTGATAGTTAATATTTTTTAGTGTTGTAGAGAAAGGAAAATTAAATTAGTAATGGCAGAATTGGTCCAACTTCCAGGTGGCCAATCTTTAAATATTATTAGCACACGACTGAACTGTTCTGCATTCTGACGTCTCTTATCAGCAACTCCAGTGTGTCACCATTCAACTGTAATCTATAAAGGTTTCCAAAGAACAAAATCTATTAATGAAATAATTTCTCTAAGCCGTAGGCTGTAACAGATGGCATTAGTTTTCACCTGTAAATTATAGATTTATTATTTAACGTTCATGCTGCTAAAATTTATTTATTAAACACAATTTATTTGACACAAAACTTTAGAATTAATACAAATTAGATTTTTATAAAATTTGATTAAACATTACAAATCAATTGTAATGACCTCCTGTTGGAGTGCAGAATCCATGGACCGAACCATCGTCCAGTACAGGCTGGCTGGAGCAATGCAATGTGCAGATGGATATTTAAAAAGCGAACATATATTCGCGCGTCCTCGATTTGGCTAGGAATTGCGCAACGTCCTACTACTAAGTTAACCGCGAAAGAATTAGGAGAGTTTCGGCCCCAGAACAGATTGTATGGAATAAAAACTAAAAAATAAAAAATAGAAATAACAAAAAATTCCATGTTTACCTTAAATTTAACTTATTTTTTATTTTTATTTTTTTGTTTTTAAAGGTACAGTCTAAACTCTTTACAAAATTGTAGCAGTTTGTATGTTTTTATTTTCAGCTAAAAATATATTGGAAAATTATTTCTAAATGGTTTTTGGAGAGCAACAGAAATTATTTTTTGCAATTGAAGGATTACACAAATCTGAAATATATTACATTAACGATACCATTACAGAGAAACGCCACCGCATCCCACGCAATAAGGGGGGCATAACAGTTGTTCGAGCATAATTTAATAATTCGCATTCTTTGAACAAGGGAATATAAGGTTAAAACCAAATGGTGACCATTTAACTCATCCAATGTAAATTTGTGATGCCATATTCAATTAAATTGTGCCTGTTCAAGTGTATGTTATTTCTTTACATAACGAACAAAATTGGTTATCTTTAAATTACATGACTTCGATGGTGAATTAATTTAAACTTTTAGTAAAGTGTACCCAAAAAGTTTCAAGATAGAATCAGTGATCAGTTGTTTTGTGTAGCATTTAGGACAATAGATTTTTATGCTATTCGCCGAATTTTTATGCTTAGCACAGAAAACATTTTTTTTACTTGATGTTTTTTGTTTACTGAATGTTATCTGGGTGGATGGCTAAGTTTTTGAGCCCAGACATCATAGAGCATTACTATGAACTAACCCTAAATTCTGAACCAAATTTGAAAATGGAGTAAGAGAGCCGTCAAGATAAATCACTGAAAAGGAGGAACTGTCTAACGCTTTCTTATAAACTAACCATCTAACTATACTACGTAAGTCACCATTAACTAAACCTAGTAACAGAATTGCTAGTAACAGAATTTTGAGCGAAACCACTATTCCTATATATTTGGACATCATCAGCAAAGATGTAAATCGAACAAAGGTGAACAAACGATTATATGTCATTAATGTACATAGAAAACAATAAGGGACCCAGCACTGAATCCTGAGGTACGCCTGGAATGACAGGAAGGAAATCAGATAAATTGTTACCGAAAAAAACTGCTTGAGCTCGATTAGAAAGGTAGTTAAAAATAAAAATAACAATAAAAATTGATAATTTAAACTGGATAAATAACTTATTGAATCAAATACCTATCCATTTTACGCCAAATGTCATCACACACATTTAATAATGCAGTGGAAGTACTATGACATTTTCTAAACTGAACCAAACTGACTTAACTATTCCTATTCAAATGAGTCTGAATTTGATCCATGACGATTATCTCAAAAACCTTAGAAAGAGAACTTAAAATATTTATTGGCCGGTAATAAAACAATTCTGAAGGACTAATAACCTTTTGAATTGGAATTATCTTACTAAGGTTCCACTGGTAAACAAAAAAAATATGCAACAAGTATTTTAAAACGAAAGAGAAAACTCTTTTCACGAATTTTAAATTCACATTATCCAAACCAGAGGATTCCGATTTAACCTGCCAAATAGCAGAATATAAATCACCAAGAGATACATTTACAAACGAAAACCAATCTAAGGCCAATTCAGTAAGCAAATCTACAGTACGACTACCAGAGTTCAAATTCGAGCCAAAAAAAAGTATTAATGTTATTGGGCTTAAAAGTTCCATTAATACTACTCTTGAATTTACCGATGCCCAAATTGCAAACATTATACCACAAAGTCATAGGAGGAAGAGAAGGGTCAAACATATTTTTGTAAAAATTGCGCTTATCTAGCCTAATTACCCCTACAACCCTATTCCGAGCCTGCTTATATGTTAAGTGGGAGATATTTTTTCCATAAATGATATTTACTAATTCTTAAACAAATCGCATTTGAAACAACCTGAAACAACCATGGTAGGGATTTCTATTTAAATCTAATTGTCTTAAGTGGAACACAACCTTCAAAGACCAGACTAATAAAAGAATTGAAACTATTAATTTGACTAGAAGAAGAACTGAGGCAAAAAATATCTTCCCGCAAGGATTGAGCCGCAAATTAAATAACGACGGAAATCATCTAACCTGAAATAATCCCTAAAACTAAAATATTTTGCTTTCGGAGGTGAATAGCAATTGACAGAAAAAACTAAAAGATTGAAAACTAAAAAAGTGTTAAATACAGATAAGTAAAGACTAATTAAAAGATTCAAATAATCTTGAGAGAAGGTAAATTTTAGAACGATGTCAAAATTAAAATCACCTTCTTTATAAACTTCATGGATTTACAAGAAAAATTACTAAATAAACATTTTAATTCTATTAGAGATTTTTTAAATTTACCTTATTTACCTCTCTTACTAGTCTTAGGAGGGTTATATATCTTTCCTATTAGAATAGTTCGCCCATTAATGAAGATATTAATAAACGAAAACTCCAAATCTGAAACTAACGAATCTAAAATAAAGGAAGGAATACTTAAAACCCTTGCCTTAACGTGATCACCTACAAATGTACACAACCCACCATAATTAAGGGGAGGTAGATCCCTATCTTTCCTAAACAAATTTAAGCCTTCACTAGCCAAAACCGAATTAGGAAACCTGGGATTCAGAAATGTTTCAGAGAAACAAATAACACCCACTGGAGCACCATTAAAAAATTACGAGTCTCGTCAATATTGGATAAAAAAATGATCATTGTACCTTGCTAACATTGATCTAATAGCAACACTAATGTTGCTGCTGTGAACTAAATGACATATCTAAAATATACCAAAAATAAATATATCTAATACCCAACCTAAATATATCTAATACCTAACCACCAAAAGATTTTCGAATTTTGTTTAATTGAAACAACCGATACAAAAAAAAACTAGGAGTTGTCCTCAATACTCCATTGTGCCAAGCACATTTGCTGTATGAGTGTACCGAGTTTTTTGAAATATTATAAGCAGCCAAAAAAAAGAATCACAATAGGTAGCAGCCAAAGTAACAATAGAATTTCAAGACAATTTGGCCATAGTTTGAGTGAAAGGAGCAAATAGTAACGAAGGTATAAGCCTATGGCGTGCCAAAAATTACAACGTTGGAACTGTCGTCATAGATAGGAGATGACAAATTAAGTAAATTGTGAATTGTATATCTTGCTAATCTGAAGTTAAATTAAAACGGAAATGTTGATCTGCTACTAAGCGTCCTCGCAATGTTCTTTACAATAATAGAAACGAAACAACTTAAGCTATTGACATGACTGGTTGCACAAAAAATGATAGTGAACTGGTTAATTGGACGGCAGACCTCTGGTGTCCAACGAGCTTAAATTTTAAGAGATTGGCATAATCGCAACGATTATTGGCATAATCGCAACGACTAAGGATCTTACTGGAAGTGAGCATTATTGTGAAAGATGGTTTGAAAATACAACTCAAAGGAATAAATCTGGAAAATTCGTGGTGAATCCAATTACTATGTACATATAGCAATGCAAAGTTTTGCGATAATATAAGTTTATACGAAACCTTGACTCAAGAGACAATACCTCAACTTCATTACATTATACGGTGATAGTAAGATCGTGCTAGATTGGATATTAGCCCATCCGAGAGAGTAGTAATCGTTCGTAATCAACAGAATATCAGTAATCAAGTTTCCCACTCGATTGATTTCACCGCACTTTTCTTTGGGATACAATGCAGCAGATTGTTGTTCCGGATTAACTACCGTAAGGAGTTTTGTGAACCAAGATTGTCTATGGTAAAAGGGTCAAGATAAGTTGTAGCTATATGAAGAATGGTGCCCAGATCAAAAGTGGAGTCATCAAACTAAAGTAAGGAAGAAAGTTAAAAGCTTGGACGTTACTTAATGAGTACGACTAATAAATCCTTCGAAGACAGAAACACTTCTTACTATAAACAGAAACACTTCGTTCGTAAAAATGAGGATACTTGCGTATATAAGCGTTACATAAATGTTCATTTTTCAATTGAAAAACAATCAACGCAATAGTACAGCTAACCGAGTAACAAAACAATCTGTGTGCAGTGCAGTTCCCTAACCCAAGAAGAAACTTCAGTGTGCTTAAACTACTCAAAGACATAAAAGCATTAGAAAATACCAATAAAACTCCAACAAACAGTTCACTCAAGGCCTTTATACACCACTGGATAGTGATAGCGTTATTATGGAGTTATAAGAATTGGTGGGGCAAATAATTAATTTTGTGGTTGGTTATAATATGAAACATCTAATAAGCTTACATTCTACTGTTTTTATTTCAAAGTCGACTATGTGACTTACCAACGCCTGCGTTACATAAGTATCCATATAATGCAGGTGTTGATTATTGTGGCCGGCTTAAGGTTCAACTAATAAGGCGCCACAGTCAAATACCGAAAAAGATGAATGTCTGTTCTTGTGTGTGCATTAATTCCGAACCTGTGCCCATCAAGATAACTACCGACATATCTACCAGCTAAACAACGCGAGCATTACATTCAGAACGAATTAAGTTGAGTCAAAATTCCTCGGTATTTTTATCCACCCTACATTTGGGTGGGTTGTGGGAGTCGGTAGTGAAATAATTAATTTAGGTTATCTTAGAAATCTCTAATCAGACCTTTATTTTTGGTGACTATACGTAGATACTGTACCTCCCATCCAGAAAGTAACTGTCAGTATATAGCTTGCTTCTGAATACCAACGGTTGTCAAAATGTTTATCCCTGTAATCATACTTAATTGTACTTCAATTTCTAATTTCATAGTAAAAACCTGCTCCTTCAGTGATTCGTGGAACATAACTAGGGTTACTGCTGTACCATCACCTCATCACTATATCTTATTTTTGACATTTTACCCTAATTTATCCCAAGTTTTTAAGTAGTTGTATCAACATTTATAGGTTTATTTGAAGGAATTTAGGAGACACCACTTCACGTATAAAGCTTTATCTGAAAGAATATTGTTACGATTTCTCTAAATTTATACTTAGTCCTAGAAACATCTATGAAGAAGTATTAGTAGTTTAAGCAAACATTGAGCAATTGTAAATAATAATAGAATAATGACTTTCTAAAAATTGATAGTCGTGGGATAGAAAAAAGAGTTGCATCGACGAGATTTATGAAATAACAGTAATAAATGGACATTATTGGAACGACTTCAGGAAGCTATGGAGAAAAAGGGGTGGAAACTTAAATCCCGAAAAATATAAGTTCGAAAAAACCAAACGAAGATAATGATGCAGCAGTCGAGCGATATGAAATAAACGATCGTAGGTAACCAAAACAAAACGGAAGAAGAATGTATTGAATTGTCTACTACTGCCCAAAACAAAGTAGGAAATTACAAAAAGATAATTAGCACTGAGACTCAGAAAGTTAAGACAGATATTTAACAGGTTAAAGTGGACATTGAAAATTTGAACAAGTGGAACAAAAATTTCAACAAACAGTTCAACGTCTCAAAAAAGTATATTCATCTAATAAGCGGGACAACGTCGCAAGTAGGTCAACATGTTCAATCAGGCAAATTAAGGCCTCCAGCTTTTGATGAAACAACATCGTTTGACGTATTCAAGACACAGTTTGAAACATCTGCCACCTGAAATTATTGGAGAAAAAAGGACCCATCGCTTCTTTGATTGCCGCATTAAAATGAACTGACACTCTACAGATAGCTCCAGAATTCTAAAATGGCTCCACACAACATTAAAAGAATCTAGATCGGTCCCTTGATTGATGGTGTACGAGATGTCGAGACCAGAAAAGCATTGAATCAGCGATAAAAAACAGGTGGCCCCAGTCGTCAAAGAAATTAAAGGTTTTCAAATGTAACACCTAGATGTTGAGGTTTAAAAAAACGGGTCATGTCTTAAGATCACATAGAATGGCGAAGAAAACGATCGAGGACACCATCGACAATGTAACGCAGACCAAGGGTCAAAGAAAGCATAAGTAAATGTTGCATAGATGCCAAGGTTTGTCAACAATCACGGGATTGTAGGTGGAGGAAGGGAATATCACCATCCCCTAGACTATGGTAAAGGAACAATGGTAGCCTAGAATGAGGGTCAAACAACGATGCAGTGTTATTACACAAGATGCAACAGTGCGGGGAAACAAATGCGAGAATGTTGGTGGCTGCTCCAGGCAACCATGCCAAGTAGATTTTAAACATTGCGCTCAAATGGAAAGCAAAGAAAACATCATCGACGTTAGAATTATAAAAATTCTACCATTGGAAGAAGGACTCCAGAAAAAGTAAGAAAGGAGCAAATGGTTTCAATTGCAGCTTTATGTGGCCCAAAGTATGTGGACAATATGTACGAAAAAATAAACGAGGTTCATCAATTTGCGCGAGGGAAGGAACGAACTTCCACTGATAAGCTTAAATAAAAATCGGTGATTTTTCAAAACTTCAAATTACAAAAATTCGAATTTTCCAAAAATTTTCAAATTAAAGTTCTTTGATTTAATTCCAAAGTATTTTTTCTAGCTTTGAGAATAAATAAATGAACATTTCTATGTCTAGGTTTGGTGCAGTAATAATACAACGATAACTGATAAAAATATGATGCTGAATCCAGTCAAAAAGTTTAATGCGCCGATTTTTTTTCAAAAAAATGGCAAATGTATTAACGTTATGGTCAACGCAAAGGAAAAGTAAATAAATCTGGAAGCGGAAGTGTATTTGCTCTTCCGAAGAAAAGTAAATTGTGGTTTCATGAACTAATTGGATATGAATGTACTGATTTCCTTAGTTTTGCCATTAATTTTATTTTTTAATTCTATTCAACTTTTAAAGTTTTACCTTCACCTTCCATGATAACACATTAATTTGATTATCTTTCAAGTTATTAGAAGAATTACAATTGAAACTACCCTTAATGGTACACCATTTGCATAAAAAATGTGCGATTTTTTTTTTGATTTTGAAATAAAAAACCAAATCGAAAAAACAATCAAATAAAATCAGTAGAGTCGTTAAAATAAAACAACAATAAATGGTAAATTTTCCTCCAGTGTACGTGATATTACAGTTAAATTTATTTTCACCAAACAAACACAATACACACACACACACCCATACATTATATGAAAAATTCAATTGAATTGTTTTTCAATTTTCCGATTTTTTTTTTCGTTTTTGCGTATATATTATGCGCTGTTGTTGTGTCTTTATATTGTTTTGCAATAATAATGAAAGAGCCGAGAGCAGGGTACATAACAATTTATTACGATTCTGTGTTGTTTGCATTTGATTTATTTGAAATGGATTAAAATGTGTGGAAAAGTGAAAATTGTATATACACATACGAGTCTATCGGTGTTCGAAATGAATTGGTTTTAAGTGGTAAATTATAATAACAATAATCATGCGATGATGGGATTTTTTGTTGTTGTACCAGATTACTAAGTACGTACAGAGATAAAACTTTTTTTTTCATGTTATAACCATATCCATATTCACTTACTTATTATAATAAGAAAAATGGAAAAAACGACTTTGCAACCGGTATTCTGTACTTATCATAATCACTATCATTATCGTTGGTTTTATATTATAATAGAAAAACGTAAATTTAAAGGCCAGTGTTGGTCAGTGTTGGCCAGTTCTGTCTATATATTAATCATAAAAAATCAATTGGGTTTCGGTCTAAAAGTACATTTCAAAATGTAGCTCTTCCCTCATAGAGATATGTACATTGAAAAGATAAAATCACCTAACAGAAAGTAACCGCGTTTCGGTTTCAAATAACAAACCATTAAAATTTTAAGATTACTATCTGTTAAATATGTCGATAGCAACTTATGAGTTTTCGAAGAGCGGAGGTGACCTCCGATCTTTCGCTGAATCTAGGGTCCGGCAAATATCATCATCCTCTTAATTGGCGTTTAATGGTGTTTATATAAAGCAAATGCCATTTTAACTTGCCTTAATTCAATCGAAACAATCTTCGATAGTGAATTTGTTGGTTGCTAAGTGAACTGCAGATTCCCGTTCTTACATGAACACGAGTGGACTGTTATACGCAAGTGACTTGTAGATGTAGAAATTAAACGAAGTCCCTTTATCACCTTATTCCAAGCTTAAATTTAATGGAACTATTGTACGCTCATTCTTTGAGTTTGCGTTAAATATATTTGTTTCCGTAATCATGCGATTTGTTGGCTTTGATTGGCCGCTCGTTTCATTACTGAGTTTTTTGTGATACCAGATGAATCTAGTGATATCTGAAATTTTTTGGATTTACCCCAATATAATCTGGCCAAGAAATGTTTTTTCTAAAGATATCGATAGTAACAGGAGGATCCAACTCTGACCTTGAGTGTCTGTTGGGTTAGGTTTAAATGTATTGGACATCGCAAATTTTCTTACTTATAAGTGGTTTACTTTCGAGCTTTCCTATCATATAGCAGTCCCCCGACCACTGTGGCTATGTTTAACATTTTTACTTATTATCTCGTTGGTATAATTTTTTTTTTACTATGTTGCTGATTACAAAACACTGAGATATTATAAATTGAATAAATGATTTAGCGGCTTAGGGCTCTTTTCCATTTGTTTATCTCAATTATATGGTATGTATCGGATTACAATATCTCGTGATGTAATTTATATGTAGGCTTAGGCTATTCTATCACTAAAAAGAAAGTTACAATAATAGTTTTCATATTTATGTATGTATAGTGAACATGATTAACATGTTTTTTGATTCTAACTATTAAGTGTTGTTTTTTTTTGTTCAGTTTACTGGATTAAGTAGCTTAAAATAATTAAGATATCGAAAAAATGGTCGATTACAGTTATAACGGAAACCGTTATTTTGTACAAAAAGACAAACTAAAACTAGAGAACTAGGCATGCTTTTTGCTCATTACCGCTTAAATATGGCCAGCCCTGCTGTTAGAAAAAAACAAAAAGACGTGGGCATCGTTTTTCGTTTAGTCTTTAATAGCTGTGTTCCGCTTAAACCCCTTAAGGTTTTCTGGGGTAATGTTTCTAATTTGGATTTTGGTTGGTAGATGCAAGATTAATATTTGCGAAATTTTTAAATGGCAATAACATTTTTTTAAGACAAATTTGAACTCTGGTTGTAGAACTGTCGTTTTGATTTCTTGGCGCCGCCTCAGATTCATTTTCATTACCAAATGTCACAGAGGAAACTTATTTGGTACGATCGATACCACAATCTCTTTTGGAACCATCCTACCTCCGACCAACGAGATCGGGTTTTAAAGAAATCGTGAAAAATAAAGATACAGTATCAGATTCTGAACAGTAATTCTGTTAAGAATCTGCATCGTATCAAGGTAAATAACCGCTAGTTTAAAAGGGATTTTGAAATAGCTTCAAAGTTCTGAACCAAACTACCTTGAGGCTATGGCAAAATTCATCTCTTTTATACTCATCTAGGTTTTCTTCTTGCATACCTTCAGTGGTCAATAGTTTATTTTTGTTTTGTTTTTGTTTTTGAACCCTGCAATCTTTTCTGGTGGCGAAGCTCTCCCAATTCTTTCGCGGTTAATTTTTAATGTCCTACCTTGTGTGAAGGCTAGGCTGACGACCCACATTAAAAAAATGTCGTAAAAATAAGAGTAATATCCGCAAAATAAAACCGGATCCTTGTTTACGTTCATGAACTTAGGGGTTTGGATTGTATGGTGAATCGTATAAATATTTACTTTTTAAGAAGCTCGAAACCAACAGTAGGGAACATACAGAGAAATCACACAGGGAAATACCAAAATATCAATATCAATATGAAATATTGAATATCAATATCAATATCAATATCAACATTGATATGGAAATATCAATATGAATCAATGTCATATATATTACAGGGAAATCACGAAAGCTGCCGTGTTGGATTTATTATAGAACCTTAGTCAATAGACAAAGTTAAAGCTTCATTTAAGCATGTGATCAGTCAACTTGCCAATTTCACATGCTTACAGATGTTCAGAACGCTAGCACATTATTTCTTCTTAAAAATATCTGACCATGCGTCTATTTCTAAGGAACGATTTCAAGTGATCTTCATGTGAGAGAAAATTGGTCTTTTTGCTTCCATGGGAAGCCCATATCAAAATAAAAACGAAGAAAATATCGTTCCCACTGGTAGGATCTACTGCTTCAAAGTCTTTGGTGAAATATATCATGCGACTTCCAAAAGCGTACACCTAAGAGAAGAGTAATATGCAACAACGTGACCAAGATGCTATGGTATTAGAAAAAAAATTTAGGAAACTAGATCTCTTTATTACAATGATCTGCAATCCCAAATGGATTCAAATTGCTAAAGATAAAAACGAATGTTAATGTTAAAATTTTCAATTTAAAATTGAAAGCGTGTTTAGCAAATATCAGACAAGAACAAGTTTTTAAAAAAGTTTGTGCAATTATATCTAATTGAATTTCAGAAGCGAGGTTTACCTCATGTGCATATGCTAGTCATATTAGGTGACAAAGATAAACCTCGAACAACGGAAGAGATTGATACAATTGTTTCGGCAGAGTTCCAGACAAGGACAAATACCTTAGCTTTACGAAGTTGTTGTGAAGCATATGATTCGTTCTGTGTGGAGTCAGAAATCAAAATTCTCCCTTCATGGAAAATACAAAAAACAGTTTCCAAAAAAATTTCAAGAGGGAACTAATGTAATCGTCAATAGATACCCCAAATAACAAAGTCAAGATTTTATCAAAAAATCCTGATTTACAATTAAAAGGGATCAATAATTCTTGGGCTGTTTCCTACAAAAATACAATTGCAACATAAATGTTGAATTTTGCGCATCTCTAAGAAGCGTCAAATACTTATACAAATATGTGCACATATAGTATATGATTAAATGAATGTGGCGATAACACATGACGAAGTTTGGAATTTCCGTTAATCACTTTATCCTTTAATCAATGTGGCGTACAAACCGTCATTTGATGCACTGGCAACCACACGCGTTTATACGTTTGACACTTCTTTGCAAAAAAAAGATTTGCAGTTCGAAATCCAGTTGTAAATCCAGGAACCATTTGGCTCCTGGCAAATTACTAAGGATTTGCCCCACAAACCAGCTATGACTAAGGATTCTAAACATCAAAAGAAAAGTGATTCTGAAAATTGACCTTCGCTTGACATTGAATAGATAGATTAGATAAAACTTTGTAGACTATAATTGGGAGTGCCGCAAACAGCACCTATTAATGATATCCATTCTGAATGAGATTTGGACTTTGAACGAGGAATTATTTGTATCTCAGCACAATTGAAGGAAAGCAACAAAATGTATTACCGGTAGCTTTCAATGGAATTGCTGGAAATATGCGGGTGCAAAAATATCACTCTCAATTTAAATTACCATTGCCCCTAGCAAACGCAAGCTCATCATGAATTCGAATCTGCTGAGGCAGAATGATAAGTTCGCCCAACTTACTATTTGGAATGAGGCTGGAATGTTACCTGGAATCGCACTTGAGGTAGTCAATAGACTCTTTAAGGAAGTTGTCAGTAGTAAAAAAACGTTTGGGATTATAATTATCCTAACATAAAAGAAGAAACCATAAAAAGCTGTTCTCTCTGACCAACAACTACCCAATGAAGTTGACTTTAAATATCAGAACTGAGGAATACAAAGAATTTGCTATTTAGGTAATTGAATTAAGTGAAGGTAAATTAACCAACTTACATGACCCAACTTACAAATACCCGAATAGATCTTTTGCAAAGGATGATTGATCAATTTTTGTATAAAAGTTAACAGCAGTGAAATCTAAAGAGTTTACCAATAGAGCAATTTTATGTTCTTTAAATGAGGACACATTTAAAATGAAAGACGACGTGTTAAGTCGATTAGAAAGAGAAAAGAAAATATATTACAGTGTGGATTTTGTCATTACTGATGATGGAGAGGAAAGAACAAATTTTTAAGTACAATAACTCTATCAGGCATGCCTGTACATGCGTCAAAGTTAAAAGTTGGAACAACAGTAATATTGCTTAGAATAATTTTTAGAAAAACAGCTTTATGAAATGGAACACAACACATTTACTTCAAATGAAACTCAAACGTTATATTTGCTAAAGTTTTGACAGGAAGATCAAAAGGAGATGAAATTGAAATTACAAGAATTGAATTAGTTCCTTCTGATAACAATTTTCCCTTTACCTTGCAAAGGCGATTTTTTCCAATTTTTGTTAACAATATTATAGCTTTCTAGCCTTCTTGTGTGTACACGTCGGGCACTTTACTAGCGTATAATAAATCCCAGTGAGTCATACAACCGATCTATAGTGGATATCAGGTTTCGTTTAGTAACATGCTTGTTTATTTCAGACTGCTGATCAAAATTGGATTTAAAGCTAATGTTATCTTCTGTGGTAGTTCAATGAATTGTAACAAGCGACTTTTGCGTGCTCGTTCTCCGGGTTCTTAAATTTATATATTGTTGTTGTCAGATTTGTTTTTTTTTATATTTACTTGATTTTGTATGTTATTATTGTTATACCTGCTCATATCCTCTACTTTTTTGTGTACAAATTGGGTAATGGGTTATGAGTAGGTATATAAAGTCGTGTTTGGTGTTAATCTTGATCAGAAATTTAGCAAAATGTGAGAAGATAAGAAAGTTTATGTAAAATCAGTAAAATGTTAAAATGTTAAAACAAAAATGTTAAAAATTGGTAATCAAATTAAATTAATGAATAGAAATTAAATTAAAAAACAAATGATGTCGTTGCAGCCATTATTAATGAACCTCGGCGTCGAGCCATAGGAATACGGGTTTAGCTATGTTTTGTGTCCAGAGCAAAGCGTTATCTTCTTGCATACAACGTCAGCACAGCTTGAAGGTTTCAAATTTCTGGCTTCGAATTTATAAGTAGCCGTGAGCTTAACCACAGCAGCACGAGAATATTAATCCACCAATATGTTTGCAAAATTATACACTGCGTGAAGGAAGTATTGCGACAAGGACACAAGGACAAAATTAAGTTATGTTTTTCTATTTATGTATTTATTATTATTATTTTATTTTGTGTGTGTATGTGTGAATGTAAAATTTCTTTATTTAAGATTATTAAATATTGTTAGTTGTTAGTTAAGAAATTATTTTTAGTTTTTGTTTTACTCTTGGTTTCGACCAAAAAATCGGTTGTTTTTTTTACAAAGGAAAATATTTTAATTTTTTTATGTATGTGTATTGAAATTCTATGTATTAGAATTATAATTTTAAATATTTGAATTTAAACGTTGATTTTTTTCATAAAAATGTACAATACATGGTTGTAAATTCAAAATGTTTAAAGTTTAATAAAAAATAAATGGCTGTTAGTGTTTTAAAGAAATAAATAACTTTTATTTAAATTTGAAGCGCAACAAAAATCCATGATAATGACATTTTTCAAAAAAATGAAGGGTTGTCCATAAAATTTCCTAGAGGAAATTTTATATTTTAGTACCAATGTAAAAAAAAAACAAAAGCAAAATTTCTCTTCATTAGTATATATCGGTTGTTTTTTCTACAAATCAGTTGTTTTTTATTTGCATGTGTAGGTAATAAATTTTGTGTTGAGACGCAATGTTTTTGAGAATTTATACTATCCGTGTAAAGGTGCGATGCAAAAAACACAACCAACTTTTTGGTGGAAACGTACACTTTTTCTCAAAATTGTTTTTTTTTTGTGTCTCCATTTATTTATTTATTTATTTTAAATTAAAATAACTGTAATGCGAATTAATTTTTTTTATTTTATATTTTGCGTGATGTGATGGTTACAAGTCCGGTTGCATGCCGAGACTAGCCAAGTGAACACCGCCTTCCCATATGTCCTGTAATTTACGTTACAGTGGCGCCCAATTTTGTCTATATTACCTTTGCAATCCCATCTCAATCTCGTTTATGATTATATTTGTTTCTGTCAATATTTTTTTTCGCAGGTCATTATTATAATTTTTTTGGCTTGTCTTTGCTTTTCAATAAAGTTTTTTAGTTAATCCATGCGCGCATTTGTATCCATATATTAATATGTTGAATCAAATGTTAGGCACGCATGGGTTAACTATTGCGTTTCTCGTTTTTTTTTTAATTTTTTTTTTAAATACTAAAATTTAGCGTTTCATTTATGTTTGTTATTAACCCATCCGCGCATTTGAATCCATATATTATATATGTTGATTCAAATGTTGGGCATGGGCTAATTATTGTTTTTTTGGTTATTTTTTTTTTTTTTTTTTTGTAATTTTAGATTCCGTATTAAATTTTCTTTGATAGTAGTGTTATTTTTTTTTTTATTTTTATTTTTATTTTTAATTGTTCATTTTATTTTTTGTTGTTAACCCATGTGCGCATTCTGATGTATACTATAAACATCAGCACGAATTAATATTTGACGAAACATTTGTTTCATATCAGTGAACGCTACTATGTTTATGTGTGTTTTGACATATTATCTAGTGAATATCTCGATGTAAAATGATGAAAACTGTTAGCTTTTCTTTTAGCAGTTGATTAAATCCAATAAGTTCAAGCAGAATTTTTTCCGAATTGTTCAATGATTAAGTTTTTTTGCTGATGGTACAATTATTTTTAATATTACAAAACATATCGTAATAAACATCTGCTGTTTCTGGATTTCCATCAAGCTCCATTCAATCCATCGGAAGAGGTTATGATTTGCTTTTTGATATCTGGTTTTACCTTAATATTTATGTTTATATAAAATGACGCAAGGCAGTCACAATTTTTAGTTCCTTCTATAATCCTAATACCTTGCAAGTGCCTTAAAATGTTCTCATGTATATGGTTGATCAATAGTTAGACTTTTACAGAAGAGTGTAATAGAAAATTTGACAGAAAATATGACAGATAATTTCGTTATTTTGTTTATTAGACGTACAACAATTTAAATTATATACAAAACATAAAAAAATGTTAGTTAACCACATGCTTCCACCGCATACAGCACAAAACTTAAATACTCCTCGCATTTTATGTTTTAATGCTATATTGGCCAAAAACAAAATCGGTTTTATGATTTATAATCATGATTTTGAAGTCAATAAATTTCAATTTTATTTTCAAAACATTGATTTCGTTATAGTGTTGTATCATTTTTTTGCATTTCAAAGTTATGTTGTGTATACATAAATAATTGGTTTGATACAAGCAGAAACATAACGAAAATAAAAATAACACAAAAGATTGAATGGAATTTCTATGTTTATGCTCTTCGATTATGTTTTTGCTTTTATGATTATGTTTTGTGCAAATTGAATTTTTATTGATTATTGTTATGTTTTGCGTGAGAGGTTCTCGAGAGGTGGATTAGTTTGAGGAACTTTACATTTAAATATATATTTATATATATATATATATATATATATATATATATATATATATATATATATATATATATATATATTTATATATATAAATATATATATATATATATATTTATATATATATATATATAAATATTATTATATATATATATATATATATATATATATATATATATATATATATATATATATATATATATATATATATATATATATATATATATATATATATATATATATATATATATATATATATATATATATATATATATATATATATATATATATATATATATATATATATATATATATATATGATTGATTGATTGATTGATTGATTGATTAAAGTGTACGACCAAGGACTAACCAGAAACTCCCGGAATGCCGGGCATCACTGTACACCCGTGTTACATTTAACAAAACCGAAGGAGTGGATGGAATTTGTTTGTTTTGACAGACTCGACCCTGTTGCAGACACCTAAGCGATCGATAGTTAGTCTTTTTTTGTGGTGTAAGGAAGGGAAAGGCATGTTAGTAATCACAGATTTGATCTGGTATTCCGGTAGCCAATATTCAACTAATGTTACACAAGACAATCACAATTTTCACAAGCTGCTATGCATTCTGTCTCCGCGAAAGAGTTGGGAGAGCTTGGGCCTCAGAAATGATTACAGGGTTCAAAAAACAAACAAAAAACAAAAAAAATGTACAATAATTGCAACTGTACCCAATAACTTTTCACAGTAGTATTTTCGCTTTAGATTTGGCCAGATTTTGTCAAGATCGGTTCTAATTCTGTCTTAAGATTATTTATGTTGGCTGATTCCTTTCTACAGTAGCTGCTGTAAGCTACTGGTGTTTTCCAAATGATTATATTTTACCACCAACCTTCGGATCCAACTCTCATTTTCACCATTAATATACGCATGTTATATTGATTCAACTGCTTTAATTATAACTTAACTTCAAAGCTTTTCGGTTGAAATGCTCCTTAATTTCTGTGATTTGCTTGTTCAGATTTGCAAAATTTGTGGTGCCGTCTACTTCATTTTTAAATTTTGTTGGCTCGTCTTACTTTGGAACTATTTTAGTTAGGTTAGCAATTAGATAGGTTGTTACTCAACTAATGGTATTTGAAAAAAAACCTAATACTTTTGGTCAGGTCTGCTGATATTTAACTTCGACATATCTCTGTCCTTCCAAAATTTAGTCTGAGTTATCTAATCGTGGTCCTATCGGCGTTTATTAGTTTCATTGTATCTGACTTGTCATTCACATCGTACTTACGTGCCAACGCAAACCTAAACCACTTAAAATGATAACCTAACCAATTTATCCAGCTAAACCTCTATATTCGAATAAGTTGGATTTTGTTTGTGGGAGGTTATTTTAATGCAGTAAGGTTTCGATCAATAAACATAAAGTAATGTGTTTATCAAAAAGTCCACAAAAATTATTTCTACAATAGGACTATTCATCATTGTTTACACTCCGAAACATGAACGATATTAGCCTTATTAAGAGTTCCATTGAACAAAATTAAGAAGCAAATATTGGGCAACACGTTTTATCTGTTTTATCGTGCTTTACTAGAAGTCATCATTTTTTGGATTTATAGCAAGCATGCTTTCTATGGAGGATTTGATTTCAACGGAATCCATATGTGCATTAAAGTAGAACCTGCGAACGATTACATTTTAAAATACTACTTCAATCGGAATTTTGTCTGCAAAGCCTGTGTTTTTGACTTTTTTAGCATTTTGCTTAATATCACAACTGTAAATTTTCTGAAAGACTTTACATAACAGAAAAAGTTCTTAGCTTTTGATAGCAGAACCAAACTGCATTTTTCAACTTGCTAGAAAAACAATTTTAATAAAGGAGATATTGAAAATATTACCAAACAGCAAATATTACCAAGGATCAAATTATTATTTTGAGTGCTAAGTTTTGGATACTGTCACACTCAGGTAAACTTAGGCCAACACAATAAGCTTTGATCACGTCATCGGCTATGGTCTTTCTTTGTCTTGACATGACTACATTTATTTCTTGAGCGTCCTTTAAGCGTTCTGAAGTCCTTCTTATTACAAGCGCAACTTTTGAAGAAGAATTCGATCTCCTGAAGTGGCTGATTTGCTGTTTTTTAAAGAATTTAATTCCTGGGACATATTGTCTTGAAAGTGTATCCTGCAAAAGCAGCGCCAATCAAAGATTATCCACGTCCAAAAACTATGTGTCAAGATCGTTGGTTTTAGTGTCACAGGCTGGTATAGACAATGCCACCTACTCGGAACGATTTTTTATCCAATGCGATACGACAAGTACGAGAGTTGGAAGCGCCGTGTTCCAAAGATCACCCAAGAGAAAAGAGCATCCCATTCCTATTTTTCAAAGAAACTCAATGCAGCACATCGTAACTTTAATGCCACAGAACTTGAGTACCTTGCGTCCGTATTATGAGTGTTAGAAAATTATAGGGATACATATAGGAAAATACCCGTTTATCATAATTACTGATCATTTCAGTTGATAGTAGTTAATAGGACAGTGTGATCTTTCTGGACGTCTCGCTTGCTGAAGCCTGCTGTTACAAGAATTTAATTTCTCGATTGTGTATTGAAAATATAAGGAAATTTGTAAAGGGAATGCGCTTTCGAGCCTTTATTATAACAATTTGCAAATTGCCAAACTAAATTGTTCTCTTTACACCTTGTCCTTGATAGTCTTGGACTGATAGTCTTCAGAGATCCAGAATATCAAACACTGCCCAATGATCCAACTGCGTCTTACAATCTTAAAGTTGTTGCGGTAATCGAATTTCTTTTCAAGGCCAATTTTTCTCAAAGTCTATGAAAGCCCTGACGTTTCTAATTTAATTTCTTCTCTTAATTTAAAAGTTAAATTAATTAAAAAACCTTTTGTTAATTGAGGTCAGCTCCTTCATCCGACTTACGGATTAATATTCATCCTTTTCAACGTGTAATGAACGATTTTTCAAATTGTCCGTCTACATTGTATGCTGTCAGGTCAACGTAAACCTAAACCACCTATAATAGTATAAAATTATGCGATTATAAAAAAAATAAAAAATCTGCACGTGATGTTCAAATAAGTTGGCGCCAAAATTGTATATATACTGTATGTGCATATACGTTTCGTTTGTGGGTGGTTATTTTAAGGCGATAAGGCTATGATTAATAAACATAAAATAATGTATTTATTGAGTCGATTTAAGTATATGTGTATACGTCAATATGGAAAACATGAAAATGGTGATTGTACATTTCCAACCCTTTTGACGTTTAAATTTTTTTTTGTACCATACAATTCTTAACTATTAATTAGTAAAATGAAAACGAATATACAAAAATTAAAAAAAAAAATGCAAATGGATTTATGTTGTACTCAGGATTTTATGTACGAGTGTTTAATGTATGCATGAATAGTAGAGTCTGAAGTTACATCTGCGGTTCGATTTATTATTTTATTTTTCGGTCGGTTTTATTTTTAACGTCCGAAAATTATTTAGGGTGGTTTTTGTTGTTTCTCTAAAATATTTCAGCGTAATGAAAATGGCAAGATGTTTTTTTTTGTTTTTAAAATACCAAAAAAATAATATTTTTCCTGCCACCAGCAGATGGAATATATTTTTTTTGTTGTTGGTTTTTAATTTACATTTAATTATCTTCGGGGTTTTAGGTAAGCATGTGCTGCGAACAAGATTTTTAATTGATCTTTAATTTGTGTAACATAAATATTTGTTGATGGATTTCAAATGTATCTTAAAAAACTGGAATCAGTTGTTTTTTGCGAAACACATACCGCTTGCAATAACAACAACTTGCTATTTCGCTTTTCTTTGTTGATTGTAGAGGTAGAAACTGGATATCGTAGTACATACAAGACCTAATTACTTGCTGTCAAAGATGACGATTAAGTTTGCAGTACTGCCTATATTAACTATAGAAACAATAATTTTATCATCACGAGTAAATTAAAATTGAAATTCGTCCCTCTTCAAAGCCTATACCTTTCACAGCTCTTGATATGAAATGACCCTATTGATGACCCTTTTAGTTGCTATCCGTCTTTTGAAATAAAGTATAAATACAATAAAGTTGGCCTCTTATGTTACCTAACGATTCAATTAACATCTGTGAAGTGGTGTTTTCCGGATCCCTAGAAGATTTTAGTTATTTGTCCCATTTTTAAGTCAAGGTGACAAAATGGTTTAACGAATTATGGTGAGTTTGCGCTTTTGTCAGTCATACCGAAACATTTTGAATCAATAGTTCATAATGTATTTTCACATCTGTTCTATCGTTTCTTTACCTTTTTCTGGTAGATCGACGGTCATTAATTTGGTTTCATTTTGCTGCGATCTGTTTAGCAGTTATAACTCCAACCTCTAGCACGATGTAATCTATACAGATTTTGGTAAATTTTCGATAAAATCGATTACGTCAGGATCTCCCCGTTAAAGTTTTATCTTTTAGATTGTGGGCATTACATAAATATTTCCGATTATTCTTCCCGGTATTTTCGTCTGGATTGCCGTAGTCATATTGGTCTTCGACTATTATAATATTTATTAACGATGTAGTCGAGTGTGTCAAGGTTACGAAATGCTTTTTCTTAGCAGATACCAAGTAAATATTTGCTAGATACGTTCACCAATATTATTTCATTACAGCCTCCAGGCTAGTGAAAAATAGATTTTGTAGTAAATTTTTTTCTTTGAATCAAAATTCACCAGGTACATTGATTTTGTTATCGGCAGAGGCAATACTAACATGGTATATATGGTTATATATGGTTTTATTAAGTATAATTATTCATACTTTTGTGACCCGCTTACCCTTAAAACATTTTATATAGATTTTGTTCGATTTATCTTGGAATACGCTTCCACTGTCAGGTCCCCATTATATATGTGTCATTTTTAATGTATGGCAGTTTGTCTTTCATGTACTTTGTCATTTACCCCACAGTCCTTCAGATGTTTTTGTTTTTCATCCATATCAGCCATAACACATTGATACCATAGCAATATAAGCTAGTGCGATTAACGAATTATTCTCACCGCCCGTGTTACGACAAACTGTCGTGGAGGAGCGTTATTAAAAGCGTAAAGAATAAAAATAATTAAAGCAACTGCAAAAAAGATCAACATGAGAAACCTATACAAAGAACAATGCACAAGGTATGAACAGTTGCTGAAGATAAAGTGCAAATATATCAATGATGGTCAAAGACCGTTAAAATGCGGTTATGTTATAAACTAATAATCTAAATGATACACAAGAGCTACTGGATTGTTTCGTTTCATGATAAAGAAAACTATGAATTATCTTTAGAGCAATGAATAATATATTCTATTTAAGTCACTTTATTGTTAATTTCCAAACTGTACACTTTATTTGATGTTCACAACAAGATGGTTTATATCGAAGTGCTTTATTTATGAAGAATGACTGTGCACAAAAAATATTATAAGAGAGTTGTGTACTAATTTCTACTACAAAAAATACGTTCTACTACTATTGCATGAATAAGTCAGATTGAATGCAACCAATTCTTACGGTACTAAAGTTTTAACAATGGTTGAGTTATCAAATGACACTAAATCATTACGAGCATACGAAATGACCATTACCGATCCACAATAAATGTGAACAATTGACGTATTTCTGGAGCACCAATTCAGGGCGTTGGAAACAAAAGGCCAAAATTATCCTCTTCCCGCATCACTGAAGTGTAGTCGCTTCAAAACTAGCATGAGTCAAGCAAGACATTTGTCAACAAAATCACGAAATACAAGATTGATTGAAGTTCCAATAAAAAAAATCTACACGGACGAAATTCATCAATCAACATTATCTGTGTAAGATGTGTTTGAAATAGTTTAAGGTACAATGTTAAATAGATGGGTTAGTCGACCTCGATAATCAAATAACAAAATTCTGGGAGCTTGAATAAATATTTCTAACAGAAGCCTTGATAGAAGACCAACACCATAACTTTAGACGACACATAACTTTAGACGATAAGCAGATAGTCGTAATGAAGTACGAATATCTTTTAAACCATCATTCAAGTCTTTGATACACCATCATTCAAGTCTTTGAAACAAAGAGCCTTAGCTAGATTCCTCCTGTTAGAAAAATGATTGTTAGTACAAAATAAGTTTTCAATGGCGAATCATTAGCATACAAGAATACTCCAATCTAAGGTATTTGGAAGAATGGAAAACCGATTCAAATAAGAAATATTACATTTCTCCCCATGCGGCAGTCAAAACTACTAGTGGAACAACAAAATTAAGATTAAGATGTGATGCGTCCATATAAACCAATAGCAAAGTCAGTTTAAATGAAGTACGTAAGCTTAAATGAAGTTTGAACCCAGACAACACAGAACAAGGGTCAATCTTTTTCAGTCAATCAATAGTAAAAATACTACGATTAAGGTGGAACCCTAACACTGATACGTTCAAATTCAAAGTATACCTCAGTAATAAAAATGGGGAGATGGCTAAACGGAAAATGATTTTGAGAATCAGCCAAGCTATTCGTTAATACAAGCATTGACATTGATACTAGCCAAAATCTCAATGCAAACTCTATGGATCCTCAAACCAGTTTAGCAACATTATTTAACGAAGAAAACCGGGACTGGGATAAAGCATTGACGAATGGTTTGCGACTAACAATTTCGAGCACCATGTCACAAAAGTTGGCATTTAAAACAAAATCCGATAATTAATAAGATCGTCGTAGTAAATGAGAAAAAGTGAGTGAAAAGTGAATTGCCACAGACGTGACAGCTCCACGTTTTAATGCAAAGGATCTTGTATTGATCAAATGATAATTTTGTTCCGGTGAAAGATCGATGAAATTGGTCACCATATTTAAATCTGTCAGTTCCATAGAGCATACTGCATTGCCTGTCTCATCAATTTGATATATGATAGTTTTAACATATACATAAACCAATTAAGATACTATCATATACGGAATAAAACAAAACAAAGCATTTATAGTTTTAGATAAGAAATTATCAACAAAAGTTTTAGAACTGCTTAAAACAAACAACAACAATTAAAAAAGGTTTCGACTAATAAATTTGTCCGGTTTCATCACAAAAAAAAATTTAATTGTTTGGAATTGATCTCTAAAACCAAACCAAAGACTAAGGATGCATACAAATTATATAAGACGAAATACATTAATTGAATAATTAAATTTACATAATTCTTTTGGTTTCGTTATACATAGCTACACAACATAATATACATAATTTATGTATTAATGAGAGAAAACATAAAATTTTTAATTAAAATTCGTATGGTCGTTGAACTGAAACACTATTCCATCTATTATAGTTTTTCTTCGTCATCTTCGTCTTTTACATTGTGGTGACACATTCTCTCTCGCTCCATCTCTAACGATTAAATTTTGTGTACAGTAATCAATTATCTAAAACTAATCGGATAAAATTAGTATTATGTGAGGTCTAATATGTTTTGCCACCGGCTGACATATTATCGTACGATGTAGATAAAGAATTCTAAACGGAAAATTTGGTAAAATTAATTTGACAGGTGGACTATTAAGTGGATACCGCACGAACAATTTGTGATGGTGCTTAATAACTCTATTACTCAGGTGAATGTTACACATCAAATATGTACTTTAAATGTATATGCTTTCGGCTTCGACATTCATAAATTTTATGCGAAATCAATCAAACAAAAAATAAATAAAACATCTTCGAGATGATCATTAATCATCCTCTGCTCTTTGTAAATAATTTAACAATTATTAGTTTTGTTATTATTGTGTGAATGAAAAAAAGTTAAACTATCATAAAAATAAAAAAATATTATGTGTATTACCATCATATATATGTATTTATCGTAGCCAGTGTGGTCGGAGCGGTTTGCCTTAACTATTCTAGGCCAACAATCAGATGTGTTGTAAAACGGTCTAATAGTTGGTTTATAAGATTTGTGATTGGTGATTGCACACTACTTTAATTGATTGATTAAAATATACAGCCAAGGACGAACCAGGAACTCCCGGTATGACGAAAAACACCGCACACCGGTATTACATATCGCAAAACCGAATAACTGTAAGAAATATTAGTTATGACAGACTCGACTCGGTTCCAGACACCTTGGCGGCCAGCAGTTAGTAAATTTGTTGGGAAATGAAAGGTATGTCAGTAATGACAGAATTAGTCCGGTTTCCCGGTAGCCAATATTCAAACTACTGTTAGCATAAGACAATCACAATGATAATGAACTGCTCTACATTCTGTCATTTCTTCTCAGCATCTCCAGTGTGCCACCATTCAAATGTAATCTACAATGTTTCTCTAAAAAAAAACCTATTAATGGGCTAATTTCTAAAAGCCAAAGGGTGTAGTAACATGGATTAATTTTTGCCTGAAAATTACAATTAAATAATTTAGACTTAATCAAAAATACAAATAAGATTTTAACAAAATTGATTAAATATTACAAACCAATTGAATTTACCGTTTAATTGCAAATGCGTCATATAATCGTCGAAAATCTAATTTATATACACTTTATTTAACACAAAATTTTAAAATTAATACAAAATAGTTTTTAAAAAATTGATTAAACATTACAAATAAATTTAATTAACCAAGACCAATACGTCATATAATCAATTCAATTAACCATTTCATGACCAATACGTCACATAGTCGCAGATAATCTAATTTATATACACTTTATTTGACAACAAATTTTAAAACTTATACAAATTAGATTTTAAAATAATTGATTGAACATTACAAATCAATGAGAATTTACCTTTTTATGACCAATACCTAGTAGTGATTGCACACTACCTTAATATCATTAAATAATTTAAGGACTTTTTTCTGCATTTCGGCATGATTTGACTCTTTCCAGATTGCAATAGCCTACATTAGTTTTTGCATTAAAAAGAATTATAAAACCTATGTATTACTGCTGCAATATTTTCGGAATTTCATAAGTCAGATGAAGTGTACCTTTTCACACAGGTAAGACATTAATTGACATTACTTTAATATTTGTTTTATAAAAAATATAATTCCTGTAGGCCATGCAGATTTAAGGGGCCATCAGTGAATTGCTAACATGTCTGCTGATTTGTTTGAATCCGCCTACCATAAAACCACTCAACCCAGAGTTGGGCCAGAAGCCTAACATGGCTTTCTTCAAGAAAGGTCTACCTTAACCAATTTCAATGAGTTTCCTAAGCAAACAATTAGAGCAATGGAAGACCACCTGCAAGTAAAGACATCATTAACATAGATTTTTAAAATTTAGATTTAACCGACAATGGAATATAGTAATTCAATATTTGTCAAAATTAGGTTTCTCCAATGTGTTTGTCAAATGGATCTCATCTAGGACCATTGGTTTTCATCTTCTTCATCACTGACGTAACCAGTATTATCCAAAACTCTAATGTTTTAATTTATGCAAACAAACTAAAATATTCTAAGTTATCAAAGATTTTGACAATTCATCCCAACTGCAAGATTCTTTAAAAAGAGTTAGTATCCGGAGCGAATCCAGTTTATTGCGGCTAAATACTTTTTTTTATTTAGAAAAAAGAGGCACACAAGGTTATTGACATTCCTATATCAACAAACGGAAATAAGTCACTATTGCTACTATACAAATCTCGGAAAAATGGAAGGAGTTATGACAGAAGTTTACCATACTACGAAAATTGTATTACCACCTTACATTGAAAGATGTCATTATTTTGAGATTGCTATACTGGATAATAAGATAACACAACTGAGTGCGGAAATCATATATGAAACGTTTTGATGGGGAACATTTACGTACCTAAATAATATCATTGAAAATATGTTCTTAAACATTTCAACCAAGATTACACGTCAAAAAAATTTAAATTAAACTGGATCAATATCGATCTGGGAATGGTGCGAATAAACCATTCAACCGAATGGACAAACCGTTAAACGAAATGAGCATTACATTCGACTTTAATTTATATAAAGACTCTTTATAAAATGCCAATGATAACGTGACTGCCCTTGGGGCTTTATTTATTTATTATCACTGCAAGTGCAATCCAGTTTGGAAACTGGTACAAAGCTAAAAGACATGTCAGTCGGAATCATTGGAACGCGTGGTATTAAAACGGCTTCTCATTTGTACTTGCCTTTAAAAACTGTAGCTTCTAAGACGTTGTTCATCAGTTTCTTTACCACATGTCAAGTTTTATTACAAGGACGTGGTTTGTTCATATTTCACAACATTATGGTTACACATCCGACCTTCAATTAAAGATTATGGGAGCGGCAATCCCGAAAGTGCCAGCAAGTTTAAAAACGCGGTCTAATGTCCCCAAAGACTTTTTATGCGCCATCGTATATTCATTCCAAACGATCAATTTGCATTGCTGCTAAGCTTTGGCCGTCGCATAGTTCTTCGAAATTGCTCGCTGGAGGTTCATGGATTTCCATATTAAACAGCAATTTGAGGGATAAATGAACTCATCTTTCAACAACATAGTTGCAATTCCTGATGTAGCAAGTGCAAGTGAATTTTCAAATATGCAGTACGAAATGTAACATTCCATTTAAAAATCGATGGACTAACAGATAAAATATGGTATAACACCTAATATAAATACTGTCCCGAACCAGTTTAAATCTGAACAGCGATAACTACTGCAAGACTTTCCGAGGTACATGGCAGTGTTTTTTTTGGTATTAAATTCTCATACCGCTGCACATCAACAATATTCCTGTTTCGTAATGTAAATATTTACGAATTTTACAATGCAGTATTCAGCCAAATCTTATTCTTAAATCTAAAAATTAATTGGCCTAATATAATTGTGTATATTGCACATATAATCGACACGAACTTGTCTGATCTCTTATATGTTTCCTTTACATTGATAAACTTGTTAATTAATACTTAATTTATAAATGTTGCAAATGTTTAAGTCCCAAATTTCTAGAAAATGTACGGCCGGCCTAGCATCATTTTACAATATTTTAATCTGAATCTCGCCGGAAACATAGAAGTAGCACAACAGTCATTAGGATAAAACTGATTATTCTGTTCCTACATTTGTTGTAATTTTTTCGGATTTTATCCAAAGTGTCAATTTTATATTTCAACTATTTACCATTATTCCCTTGACTCATTCGTAATTTTCCTAATGTTTTATTTCTAATGTTTTAGAAAAACGAAAACTGAGTGGCTGAATAGTACTTTAACGCATTTGTATTAAAATACTAAAATCCAAAACTTTTAAATAGGATCGTTTTCCTACAGTTCCATTACTCTTTGCCTAAACTGAAATTCGGAACCTATTTAATATAAAACTGCCAGTACCAGAAAATTAGCAATGGATTGGAATAACTCCATTTGCTATTTGTTTAATTGGGTTCATTTGGACTAGTTGCTGGTACAGTTTTTTAATGTGCATGTAGATATTGTAAATTAAGTCACAAACCTCATCTTTTTCAAAAAGTGCCATTTTCCCAGAAGTAACCGATCTAACAAAGAAAAAATTACAATACAAAAAATTACGAAAAATTCATTTTTATTTCTCTATAGTTTTTTTTTAGCTCAATACAATTTTCCAGCTATGTTCAATAGCTTCGATATCCTGTTTATAACTAAAATCGTTGAGCTCTTCAAAATAAAGCCATCAACCACTGACTCCACCTCGTTATTGCTTCCAAATCTTTTACCACCGAGCCATTTTTTCAACTTAAGAAACATAAAATAATCCGAGGGTGCTAAATCTGGCCAACAGGGTGCATTAAGAAGCAATTCAACCATTCAACCGAACTTCATTCATTCATTCGACTTTAAGATTTATGATCACGTGACTGCCCTTGGGGCTTAATTTATTTACTATCGCAATAACGCGGGTTTTGCCGCAATAACGGATTTGGTGGATTGTCTTAATTAAACAAAACTTTATTGTTTTCGCAAAATAAGGCCGTTTTTTCTTTATTTCATCACTCAAACGCTGCAATAATTTCGCATAATACACGCCGTTGTTTGTTTTTCCTTTCTAAAAATAATCCATAAAAGTCATTTAACTCGCATCCCCAAAAACTGACGTGAGAGATTTTGCCTTCAGATGGAACTGTCTTTCTTTTCTTTGGAGGATATTTTCTCCTTTCGGTCAATTGTTTTGACTAGTCCTTCGTTTTAGGTTTGAAGCGATGGACCAATGTTTCATTATTGCTGTGAAAAATCCTGACAACATTGTTCGTGGGATCCAACAACAACCACCCATTAATCGCGAGTCGTGGACTTCTGGAGCCACCTTTACATAGAACATTCAGTTTCGTGTTATTTCATTTAATGCTGAAATTTTTGATACAATTTCTTGAAAAATTTGAAAATAATCTTCGCTAGTACTATCATTGGTTTCTACCTGATTTAGTTTCCAAATATATCGCACGTTTTTCATTCGCTGCTTACTGTAAAATGCACCTAAGATGATTTGTTTGAGCTTCCGGACTATTAAACTTCTATATTTAAGTTCGATATGCTTTAGGACCCTTCCCATCATTTTAACTTTTTGCTGGATTTATTACATATGGTTTTAAAGTCTTGAGCTTGACACGAAATAAGTACCAGAATTTCAATACTTAAAATGTCCCATATTCTTGAAATGCTGGTTTCAGCAATCAGGTTTGATGTCCTACTTTTATTCTCCAAATTTCGTTCTTCATTAACAAACATATTTTTGACGAATGCTGTTACTTTCAAATATTTTTTAGCTGAAGCACATTTTTCAAAGAATTTTTGGAAACTTTTAGTTCTTATTCCAACAAGTTTTTATCTTTTCCATGAAAAATGAGATTGAGTTGATTTGTTGGTGTACTCCTTTATATTCAAGTACTCTTTTTAAAGAGTCTCTTGAAAAAGAACTGAAATATCTTTAAATGTAAAAGCAGATGTACTTTAGTTTGGATTTTTAAAATTTACACTTTTTTTTTTTGAATTTGTTAATTGATACACTAAATTATATTTTTCTGATACACTAAATTAATTATATTGCATTTAAAAGATGCAAAAAGGCCTTCTGCGTTTTTTTAGAAGAACAAATCAGAATTTGTTTCGCTATATAATTATTTCACATTTATCATTTTGAGTTTTTTCAGGATAATAGAGGCACTAAAACAAATAACGACTTCTTATTTCTAAATTTGATAAGGAGTCTTACAATCTTCTAAATAAGTTCTTAATGGCTGATTATTAGATATAATTTTCTCAGAACATGCTTCAATGATATTTGCTGTATTTTATTAGGCATTTTACCACAACAATAGCAAGCATTGCATTCCGTTTGAATTTATTTAAAACCGACTATTGGTTGTTAAAAATTAGGTGAAATGTAAAGAAATTTTTGAAATCTAAACCTATTTGATTTTCCAAAAAAAAAAATGATCAGGTTATTCGGTTCTTTGGTGTATTTAATATTATATAAAAGAGATTCCAAATGAAATTCAACGAGTTCCGATTTTGCTGATGATGCAAATCATAATCCATATCGTTTGAATATTTATTTAGATATTTGAAAACGGTTTTGTTCATTTATATGTGTGTTTCACTGTGTCGAAGAGTTATGTAACGGCGTTTTGAATTTCCATATTTTGAGGAAGTTAAGATCAATATTTTTTATCAATATTACAGAATAGTAAAATGTTTGACATTCCAAAATGTTTAAATTTTCTATCAGTAGTATGTTTTGAGTTTTCCCAAAATATTGGTTATGTTATTTTTTAAAAGGGTTTGGGACATTTTAAGTAACCATTTTTATTTTTCTCGAAGATCACAAATCAATGTTCTTTTTTAGTTTTTATTTCAGATATCATTAAAACTTATATTATTTTGACAATTCGAAATGTAAAAATATTACAAATATATGAAAAGGCTTGAGTTTCCTTATTATTCAGACATTTTGAATCATAATACTTTTTTTTAGTTTAAACACAACAATTTTATTTAATCAAAAAATTTAAGATTTTTTTTAAACTAAAACTTCCGCATTAAAAGGATAAATTAATGTTTTTTATATTAAATCGCAGGCAACAATCAACCTATTTTTTGAAAAGGCCTTTTAAAATAGGTCTTTTTTTAAATTCAGAATCTTTTTTATTATTAATTTTTATTAAAATTTATATTATTTTTATCAAATGCAAAGGGAAAATCGCCATCGACAAACGATAAAAAGCCTTTTCGTACATTTCTAGTAAAGTAATAAAATGTAGGAATATTAATATAACTCAAGGAAGTATTTATGCACAGTGCCTGTATGTCATCATAAAATTTGCGTAGGTTGCGTGCACGGTAAGAACCACCAATGGCTTTATAAAACCATTCTATTATTACTATCATCATCATATATGTAAGATGGATTAATGATGGTTCATCTTTCTTAAAAAATAATTTATCATTTTATTATGTTAGGGAGAAAAAAATTATTAATGCATTGTACAAAGAAGTACTCTATGTGTTGTGATGTGCTGGTTCATTTGCCAATGCCATACAACATTTATATTTATATTTATGTATATGTGTGTGTGTAAACACATATTCCAGAATCATAAATCACTCAACAGAAGATTTTTTTTTATGCTCGAGTTGAATACTGAATGAACATTAACATCTAATTTTCGACAGATTACATGTGAGAAAAGTGTCCAATTTGAAAACAATTTAGTATGGTTCGTATAGATGCGGCCGATTACATACTGGTACCTATATATTTATATTCACGTGGAAGATCTTTCTATTTTTATAAATAAGTTTTATTGTGCGTGTGTGTAAAAACAAATGAAATGAAAAATTTTACGTTAAGACGGTACACACGCACTTAAGATGAAAACGGGGAATAAAAACTGTGTTATGTTATAAATTCATTTAAAACTAAATCCAACGAAGTTAAATTTTTTTTTATGATTTCAAGTAGCTGTGTAAGAGGTTCAGAAATTTTATGTTGTTATAATATAGAACAAAGAGTTTTTATTTATAAATTTTTTATTCAATTCTGTCTTAATGTTTTGACATTTTGTGCTGGAGAGCTGTTTCTTTTTGAAGTTAAGAATTTCTTCGCTTTTTTAATACCATATTTTGGTTTACTTCAATTAACTCGAGTTTAATTATATTTCGTTTTATTGTTTTTATCAAGAAAATGGTAGATGAAAAAAGCAATTAACTCGTTTAATGCAGCTTCACACTGGTATCAGATTCATTCAATATTACATTTAATTTAATTATGTGTGTGTGTGTGTTTGAGTTTAGAAAATATTGAATCATTTTAAACCGCACACGGAAATGTTAAAGTAGTTCATGTGGGATATTAATCCATCGTTTAAAAATTGGCACTAAGTAATATGCAGCTCAAGGCCCGAGCCAATCCAGGCACGACCTATTTATCTGCACGTCCTTGATTTTTCTGAAAATATCCACCGTTGATCGCATTCTAACTTTAGATTTACGTTATTTTGGATTTGTGAATTGGTTGGTTGACATGCGATTTGTCTGCAGATTTTTAACTAGTTTGGTTTTTAAGAAACAATTATACTATTTAAGATAATGCTTTTTAAAAATTGGGTAGCAGTTTAATTGCTTAAGCAAAACCCATCATTCTAAGAAAAAAGAAATGGATTTAACAAATACGAACTGTTGGTCTATTAAAAACTTTTATTTTCACGGTAACAGAGATTATAAAAGGACTTCATTTCGGAACAAATGAAAATCTTACAATGATAAAAAAATGTCTAGTTGGTACTTACAACGAAGGCTAAAATTACAAATTTATTGTCACGCCTATTTTCAAGTGTCGTCGCTCCAAACACGAAATTTGAAAAACTTTGCACTGGAGCGTATACTAATAGAACACTACTAATCAGAGTAGTAATCAGAGCAGATACTAGATATCCATTCAGGGACGTTCAATGTATCAGTTATATTCATTATTCATTAATTCACAGGTAATTCACTACCTGGTATGAAGATACTTAGCATGACTTTTATTCTATAAGCATAATTATTTAGATAGTTTGGGGTAGAAAACCATTTATACAAATAGTAGCAGAATAATAAGATGAAAGTTACAGAAAAGCAGGACCAAATTTCAGTAATATTGAAGAGATAATAGAAAAGAAAATATTTATCAGTACCATTAATTCTTTAAAACGTCCTTCAACGTTTTATAGAATTAATGGTACTGATAAATATAATCTCTATCAAATGACTTGATCTAGATCTAGATCAAACTATTAAACTTTGGTTTGAAATTATCAAAAATTTGACTCACGGATCATTTTAATTTTTTATTCAAAAAATTGATAGACTAACGATTATGCTGGTCGATGATATGAGAAGTTCGATACAAAATGTAGGTTTTCAGTGATGATGGTCCTGACATATTTGAGATCATGACAAGCACCTTCTATCCGTTTGTTACGCAGTCTAAATTGAATGTGGCGTTGTTGAAGTGAATGAATTTCGATTTTGTGATGAGAACGGTGTGCCGGAGAGGTCAAAAGGTATAACGGAGTTTTGTCTTATATACGCGGTGATAAGTACTAGCTGTTGCGGATTTAAATCCGGGACAAATGCTTGATACATTATTATAGTAGTGTTCTGAGTGAATACTAATGGGATGAATGTCATTGAATCCAAAAACCAAGTTAAAGTGGATTTTGTCATTTGCCACGGACATTTTTGTGAAGCTCCAACGGCTAAATCAGTGATCGACATGGTTCGTTTATTTATTCGTGTAACACATCTAACTTTTTCAATGTGAATTGGCTTCGTCTTCACGCAACCACCAGAATACCGGGTTACTATGCGGTTACATTGGTCCATGGCTTCTCTGATGTCCTCACCAGAATCAACAAATATTAAATTCTGTAATGTACACTTTGACTTCATTTGATCACACTTTGACTTCATTATTTCACCAAATACCGGCCCGGATATAAAACATTTAATTTATGAGAAACATCCGTCACTGATTCTCCATTTCATGAACACTAAATATCATTTTAGACATGCGGTCTGTCATGGGTAGCGTCATAGATAACTCTTCATCGATTAGTTTGCATCAAATTTACCAATCGTTCTCACATTAGGATATTTGAAAAACATCATTGGTTACTGGCTCTTTGCGTGGTATTGTGCTATTCCCATACTGAAACATCAATATGTTGTACCAATTTTCCGTTTTTATTTTTCGTATTTAACTTAATTGGTGGATGATATGATGAAATGGCAACCATGCCTCATTTTTTTGCATTTTAGGTATTTTGTATTTCTGTAAACGCCGCATCGAAATAACCTGAACCAATTGTAATATCCTGAGATCGTATATCTTGCTGGAAGATAAAATATGTTGGCATAGACGCCATGTGCTAAACCCACGTATGCCAATGAACTGGTTATTACAAATAATTGACCTCTTAAGGTGCAACCTGAGAATCTGGAAATTAGGATCCCACTATACTGCAGACTGATAGCTTGTATCATCCGTTGGCGGTTTACATAAACAAAGGTAGCTCTATCCAATACCAATATCCACTGTCGCTCCACTGGTGTGGATGAATATAAATAGGGAAAAATACCGCATTGATGTTGCATTGTGGAACCGAGATGGTTTCGTATTTTAACAATGCCATGACTTTACAATGCACCATCTTTGATTTGACACTATACGTGGTTCCAGGAGTTGTACATAATTATAATAGATTATTCATCTATGAGGACTGTGGTTCGATATAAATTAATGTATTTTGTTTTTTTGTGGGGACTGGTACACTGAAAAAAAAGGTACACAAAATCAATAAAAAATTACATTGATTCAATCAACTTTGTTAACAACTTAGCGCCAATAAACTACTTGATTGTCACAATGAATAAAAGGTTATAAGTTGATAGAAAAAGTTATAACTTTATAAAGTTATTAATGAAATCTATGTAAATGTTTATTAAAAAGTTTATGAAATATCAATAAACTAAATAATTAGTATTATTACTTTTTTTATGAATTTCATTAACTTTTTTAATAGTTAACCAATGTATAGTTTAATTGGTAACAATAATATTCTTTATTCATTTCATTAATCTTCGTTATAACTTGATAAACTTTGTTTATTATCAATATTAACAAATTTAATTGATTTAATCAACTGTGGTTACCATTTGCTAAACTATAGTTATTGAATTTATTAACTTTGGTAATTGAATCTATGTATGGAATTAACAGGTTCATTATTTAAATGAAACTAATTTATCAGGTTCAAATAAAATACAATTTATTTCTTTTTACAATAACTTATTTTATTTTAAACCAAATTTTTCGTTTTTCATATAATTATGATAATACATTTAATACTTTATCTTATCTTAGAAATTAAAAAAAAAATTGATTGAATATACAAAATTACATATTAACATTTTGATTTTAGAAAAGTACAAAATTTGCACAAAATTTTACAAATATGATCTACAAAATTCATATTGTTTTTAAAATTCTCTAAAACAAACCTAAGTATTTACATATTAATCTCTTAAATTATTTATTAAATTATTAAATGTATTCAACAAATTTTTCTCGTTGTAGTTTTATTAATTTTGATTCCAAAAATAACTTCGCTATAAGCAGGTAGCAGTTTGTTTTCAGGATATTCCAAATTAAAGCGTTTTTGACACAAATATTTTTGAAACAAATAAAATCAGCAAGTAGAAATTGCTAAAAAACGTACTAGATGTCGTCAAAGTACACAAAACATTCTTGGATATTTAATACGCTGTTGTTTTTTTTTTGAAAGTTGAGCTCGATCAAAGTTTTTAATTTGGCACTGTAGCCTTGTACCATGTTGTATCATTTTAACTATCTGTGAATGAAATTTAAAAAATACGTTATTTTATCTATCGATTGTTATTTTTTTTTTAAAAGGCCATGATGTTTAATAAAAACTGTTTTTAAAACATTTAAATGCATTAAGATCAAACAAACGTAATTTAGAGTAATTTTTAATTTTATGTACATAAAAATTTCAGTCTTAAAGTTTTAAAAATGTTTTAGTTTTGGATTTACTTACTATTTTCAGAAATATAAGCGTCATTTTGAAGCTGCTACAACCAAAGGAGAATGCTTTTGTCTTTTAAATTCTTTTCTGTATGTGAGAAGTTCATGATGCATCCCTCCCAATTTTCTAGCATTAGCGTCTACTAATTATTACAAACTTTACGTCAATCTGAAAATAAATAAATATACAAAGATCAGCAACTAAAATCCCTATTGATGCAACATACCAATTAGAAACCATCCGCGATTTTTTTTAGCCTGCCATTTTTTTAACATTTCAAACATGTCAAACTTGAAGATGAACTTGCGCATAGTTTAAGCTTGCCTCCATCCCTTCGTCAATAAAATTTAAATTTGAGTGATCATTTGCAAATGTCTGCATTTAGTTCAGTACCTGCAACTTGGTATTTTATAAAAAAGTTAAAGAAAAAAAAAATTAGTTTTTTTCTAAAATTATTCATACAATCATATACACTATTGAACACTAAAATTTAGTTTTACTTTTTCACTTATTATGGATATTCAAAATGTATGTATAAGATACTATATGATAATACATACCTACCTTGTTAGATTTTGACCACAACACAATTTTTTAATTAAAATATAAAAGAATTAAAATTAAAATATTTTATTTTTTTTTATATGTTTACTCGGGAACCACTCGAATCTTTATGACTAAAATGTGAACTAAACAATAAAGTGTAAATAGTAGTAAAGATAAAAAAAATGTGTAACCTATAAACTGGTTACATTGATTCAACGAAAAAAAGTTATACTTTGATAATTTTGATTACGAATTTAACAAACCAATTAATGATTTTTATAACTTTCTTTATAAAATAGTAACTTTATTTATAATAATAATCAACTTAGCATAATTAATATTTTTAACTTAGTTTATTGATTTTTAAAATACAATACAAAAAATGGATGCAAATTTTAATTTTTCAATAAATTTTTTGTTTGGTTGAACTTGAACTTAACTATACGTAACGACCAAATTTATGTTTTAAATGAAACAAAATATTCTGTAATAATTTTGGTAACAGTATTTTTTTGGTGAATTATTTCATTCATTTCGTTCTTTCAATAATTATTGGTTTGCTTAAAAATTATCATTAGTCCATACACGGAATCTACATGAAGTTGAAAAAATGAACCAAGATACATTTTTTTGTGAATCGAGGAAATTTTTCCTACTCGATAGGTAATAATATTTGAACGAGTATAAATTTAAAATTTGATGTACAGAAACCTCAATATATTCTTAATATACATCGGTTGTCGTTTTATTAATGTTATGTCGAAATGGCCAAGATGAAATATATTTATGTTCCAAAAATCACAAATAATTTTCACAAATCACAAGAGTATTTTTGAAAAATATATACTAAGAGTAGTAAATGTAGAAAAATTGAGTCGTTTCTAAATTTAACAACAAAAATGATTTTCAAACAAATTATGTAATGTGTTATAAGTTAATAACTAAAGTTGATTGAAATTACGTACTGACGAACATCTAGTGGTTTAAAAATCAGTAAAATTTGATGTACGGCAAGTTATAGTATTAATTAACCGGTTACAAGCTTATAAACTTAGTTAATAAAAAATTCGTAATATTAATAAAACAATTTATTGATTCAATGTAATTTTCATGAACAAATTTTTATAAACCGAGTACATTGAATTTTTTTTTCAGTGTATTATATGAAAGATCTGAAACTCTTCTCGATGCAACAATGGCAAATGGACCTCAAATATAATTTGCTCCCGCAGAATAACTGCTTAAGAGTTGAGCAATCTTGAACGAATAATTATGGCCAGTGTGTATCATAAAATGGTACCCGAGTGGTAATGAGTAGATGTTGTTGCACTTTTTGTAAGTGCGGCTCCAACTGAGATGGTGGTAATAACCGTGTTGTTGCACGACCATGGTGTGCATTGCCTAACACATCTATCAAGTAGTTTTGGAGTTCGCCACTTTCAATATGCTGTTGATTTGAGTGCGATTATGAGTTTCCAAACTGATCAGCATGACTGCACTCAGGTGACTGCGGCTTAAGTAGTATTTGACAATTTTGGAATGGGATCACATTTAGTGGTTTGTTACATGTTGATCTTAATTGCGTTGCGATTTAAATTATATAGTTGTAGTAGACAAAATAAAATTCCACCAATATCAACCACCATCTGCTTATGCGAGTTTTCTGACCTTTTTCGAGGCATGTTTCTGTAAAGAAGCACAATCGGTCAACAGTTTAAGGTTACTGCGGGTTAAATAAATACGGAATTGTCCTAAGGCTACAACCACTTCGAACGCTGTTAAGTCATACGAATGAAACTTTGAATCTGTTTGGAGAAGTACGTCAGCAAGCCATCTGAAAATTGCATCCGTAAGAACATAATGCTCTATCTTCAGAATTGAAAACCAATATAATTTTTTCTAAGTCACTCATAGAATAATATTATATCCTTAATATGCATGTTCTGGCACAACAAATACACAGCACTACTAAAAAAGAAAAGAATGATTAGAAGAGAAGAAAGTAAGAAAAGAATAAAAATAATAATAAAGGGGATTCTTCAGACTTCTAGCTTCTTACTTTTGATATTAAATTCAAATCCATGTAAATTGTAAACCAATGGGATCGCCTCATTATTCAGTTCATTCCACATTCACGTACTCCAAACGCTTTTCAATATTGTATCTTTACTTAGATCATCGTAAATTTAAGCACGAGCCTTGACAAACCAGGCATAAATCCATAAAGTTCCGATGAACAATAAACATGTAATTTCTTGTAAAACACGCATGAACCGACTTCCCACAATGAAACATTTATTTTCAGTATTTTTTTACTGTGATTCCAGAAAGAGAATAAAATACTAAATTACTTTAGAGTGACAAAGACAATCGTTTTTGTTTTTTTTTCTTTGTAGTAACAAAAAAAACCAAAACAGAAAAAAAAACAAAAACGATTGTCTTTGTCACTCTAAAGTAATTTATTATTTTATTTTCCTTCTGGTTTCACAGTAAAAAAATACTGACAGTAAATGTTTCATTGTGGATAGACGACCTAAGGCTCTCACATTACAATTATGGTATCTTATTAAGTAAGATAACAATTTTACGTCCCCAATCATACGAGATGCTCGGTTTTGGTACCGACCGAGTGCAATTCAATGAGGTTTCGATGCACCAGTCCAATAATTGATGAATCCTTCCAGTTCCATTATTCAATGACAACTTTAATTAAGTCACCTGCTGAACCCCATCGGCTAAACTATACTGATGATCTAACTATACTGGAAATTAGATGGTTAACTTCCAAATAGTTTGTCAGCTGAAAATTGATTATGGCCTCAAGTACTTTGGAAAGCACCGAGACGATTGCTGCTCTTGGTAGATTCGATTTATCGATTTAGAAAATATTTTGCATGCAATCAATTGTCAATTGGAGTTTTAAAAAAACAAAATCTATTGAAATGACTACACACTGTCACTTTTGTCTATTATCTGAATATGCTGTTATATAAACCATTATCCTGTTAAAAATTTTACAAGTTTGCCAACAAAGAAAGCCATCAAGTAGATGTTGGACTGTGCCAACAAACGAATGACAAGATTTCTACGTGTTTCGTACATTTCTAGTAATTTAATATTTTGCAGTTATCATAGTACTTTGGTTTATTACTAATACGAAATTTTATGCAAAAAATAGGTTAATGGAAATGTTTGGATATTTTGAAACATTATTTTCAATGACCACTTGAGCTTTTGATTGAAATATTAAATATTTAAATTGGACAACAAGTAATAGTTAACCATTTAGGCGTAACAATAGTATTCAACCATTTAGGCGCAATCATAATATGCTCATATTGTTTTCTAGATATTTGGTCTTTACTAATTCGCTTCTTAGTCTGCATACTTATTGTACATTTTTAAAAAGAACTTCAAAAGATTAACCTACATGTCAGTACAAAGAAGTACTCGAATTAATTATGTTAAAATGATTACGCCTACATTTACATTCCAAAGTAAATTGAACCTCAACATCACCACATATGTTTAAACGTTCATATAAAATGAAAGCCACGACCCTACAAATATTATTATACATGAAAACACGAAACACACACAAATGAGTAATTGAATCGATTAAATTCTATCAAAGAGATAAAATTATTAATGGCCCCGAAGGTGTTACAATGGAAGACAAAATGTTTTTATTTTATATTTTATCGTAGCGAAGAATGGTGTTGTTGATTTTATATAACTTTAAGATAATTGAAATGAAATTACAAGTTTTCCATTTTTCATTCATATTTCACTTAACAATATTTTTTTTTCGTTTTGCGGTCACACAGTCTTAAAACTAGATAAATTATCGTTTACATTTCGAATGGATATTAAAGTATGGTAAGAGTTTAATGAATATATGCTGGATGTCCAACAGCTAATGGTGATGCATACCTTGCGACTGGTGCACCATATCCTAGTTTAGCTATGGCTGGTGCGGCCACTACAGCCTTGCCGACAAGTGGTTCTTTATGTACGACCGCATTAAATCCGTTAACTGGATCGGCCGTATAATCAACTGTACGGCGTGTACCATCTGGTTCGGTCAGAGAATATTGTCCGTGCACAACGTCACCTTCACGCGATTCATGTTGACTTTTTGAGTCGCCCGTTAAAGCATCTTGAATATCATAACTATAATTGTACTGTGGATTTGGATCATAATCCTCGGCAACTTTTGCGATAACTGGTGTGATTACTTTAGCAGCCGGTGCATAAACTTGTGGTGCCAGTCCAACAGCTGGATATCCTAAATGTGCTGCTGGTGCAATTGCAATTGCGTTGGCCGTAACCAAAAATGTCAGAAAGAATAAAATCTACACAACAAAATCAGAACTAAACTCAAAATGAACGCCATTTGATAGTTTATTACTTTACAAACTAAATGGTAAGCAGATTTGCGGTGGATTGATGTTTTTTTATACCTGAGTCGTGTTTTATATACGCGGCGTAAAACTGTAACAAAAAATACTCTTTGCATTGCATAATCATACAGGTGTACAAACATGTTAGTGGAGGCTGTAATTATGAATTTATTAAAATATTTTTTTAACTAATATCAGAGTGAATGGTACTTGAACTAGATCAAATTTAATTTCATGAAAAAAGTGGCGAGACATTCAATTTTTTTTTAATGTTTTGCTAATCGTTCATAATCTACACCTCTGCATAAAATATGATACTGTTAGGTGTCCGTGTCGTTAAGACTTTATTTGTCAAGTTTTTTGGCATTATAGAGCCACTACAAAAATTTTCGGGTTTTCATTGCTGAAAGTATACTCCATATCCTCGGAAAAATCAGTTATTTACTCTCAGATCCTATATACAAAGTCACAGCTAAGAACGTAGGATGATCGAAAATTAAACGGATATCCATCGGAACCATCAATCCATACCTAATGCAATTTTGGAATTCAAACTTTATGGCACAACAAAAACACTAGGTCTTCACTGGAATCCTCCCACACACGGTTTTGGATTTCACATGTCCAATACCAAAGTGGTGCCGATAAAAACATATTTCCACTTTCACGACTCGAGTTATGCGGCCCACTTTTGATAGAAATCTAATTTTTGGCAGATTCAATGTTCACACTGTTATAGATTAAAGATCGTCCCTGAAAATACAAAACATTTGTCGCTAAAAAAATTTACAAGATACAAGTACAATTAAATCTAGGACCACCGCGCCATATAAGCACCAGTAAAAAAACCTGCTGATTACGCGTCTAAAGAGATTTAATCCAACACGAACGACTATAGTTTATGATGGACGAGTCCAAAATGGTTTCATCGGCCGACCAAAGATTGGCTACAACCCATTCCAGTAAGTGACGCTGCACTAGATGTAAAACATTTTATGTTTTAACAGTTGAACTACGAACCCTGAAATAGTTAATCGGTTTGAGCAGTCATTAGAAAAATATAAGACAAATAAGACTTTGCGAAGAATATTTAACAGTAATCTCTAAAATCCAGACATGTCTCAATTTTAAACCACCGACGACAATATCGGTTGATCCATCTAAAGTATTACTATACCACCAAGTCACCCTTTAATAGATGATTCACTACTCGCCATTCTAGAACCAGATTTGTTGCATGAAAATGTCACTTGACAGCAATAAAAATTATTGCCAAAAATAATTCAATATTTTTGGAAACCGTTTACCTGGAACACCGTCAAAAGAGGGTAAAGCTGAACAGCAAACCACCAGAAGTCAAATAAGATGACATTGTTTAGATTAAAGACAACAATCTGCCACCAACCAACCAAGTGGCCACTTGGGCGAGTTATTGAAATGCATCCGGGTAAAGATTACTTAACTAGAGTGATGATAGTTAAAGAACGCCACGGCATCAAATGTAAGCGATCAATCTCAAAGATAAGCATTCTTCCCATCACACCGCAATAAAATCATTTGATTGCCATCGCAAATCAAGGATCATTTCTTGGAAGCGACATCAACCACAATTTAACATAATTTGACGTTGAACCATGTCGGTATATATGGTTGTCTGTGGTTCGACCATAAAATTCGAATATTAAGAAGGTAAAATTTCATATTATAATATCGAAAAAGTGCTCTAACCCTCTAAATGAATGGATCATGGTTGGCAACCTCCCTGATCAGCTGCACTGATATTAAAATACTGATAACAGTTTGTTTTGGCAATCGTGATTTTAATGCGATTATATCAAGGTACAGTCTTCAAATATTGAACTTTTCGGTGGCTGTACAATGATTGAAACTCAACCTCTAGTATGGCCACCTTTAGTAAGGGCAAGACCGGTCACTGCTATTCGTGTATTACTTCTATGTATTTGTAGTTTTTGGACACATGATTCGGTTATAAAACTAGATTCTAACGAAAAACCAGAATCTAACGAGGCTCGACAAACTTGTGGTTTTCCATAAACAACTAGTACTGTAATTAGAATGGTTGACAAAATGAAAACTCGTAACCTATACTGGTAAACTAGCAGCCAAATGATCTTTACCTGATTTGATGCACTCGTAGCCATATGACATTAACATTAATATATTTTAATGATTCCAAAGCATAGATTCTTATAAGCAAAAATTTCTTGTAAACTTCTATAGTGGGATTCATGTTATCTGCTGACTTTTCTGCCCACATACAGTATCTCGTGATTCTGCAGCCGGAAAAAGAGCTTTCAGGACTCATATCATTTGTCTTTTGAATCATTTCGTTTGTACAGCATTTAAGATATGAAGTGGGGGATGTTCGATAAATGTGATTATGCATAAATTGACAATATGCGTTTCGGTCATATCTGGTTTCCAAGTTGTTTAGTGCCTCAAAATAGTTGAATTCCATTACACCAATATGGCAAAGCCATGTCGATGCTTCCTAATAGTAATCATGTACAGATTAAGTCATAAAATGTCTTCATTATGTGTAATCGCCTGAAATGGTAAAAAAAGTATACCTAATTTATTCGAGAATGTTTTGAGTTTGATTCTCAACATCGGCGTAACCTTTTATTTTTTTATTTCGTACATTTTTTTTCAAATGCATGCCTACTTGACCGAACAAATTTAAATAATGTTGAAACATTTAATGTGGAAACAAAATTTGCGCTTACTTATAAAGGGTTGAACGTTACCGATTTTTTTCAATATTATAGATGTTATATAGTGTAACTGGTTATTGTTGGGTCGCAGATAACTAAATGCAGCCAATTCATTCTTTACCTCTTATGGAGCAATCGTCATTTACACTGACCTTTGCACCTCCTAAGGAACGGCACCCAAAACATAACCGAACTATGAGAGCTAGAACGCTGCGCAAAGTCAAATAGATCAACCGTATGATTTTCATTTATTAGTTTTTTTTACCAAACAAGCGATTACCCCTACCCACAGGCACTAAATTATGTACAAATCCTAAAACAAAATATCATAAATCAAAGCCACCCGGAAAAAAATATATCGACCTCAATTTAATTACTAGAATCATTTCTCAGGTAAATATTCGTTTATGTTGAGCTGAACCACCAACCTAAAATAACAAAATAAAAGAAACAAAGCACAAAAAAATCATAACAGACGGTACACCATCTGAATGATTTAAGTGCCCCCATTGTGTTATTATTTCGTAAACAAAATAGAAAATAATTTGGAACAACAGAATTATGCCCCCGACCCAACGAGATATTCAGTAAGTTCATTACAATACGTAATATTGAATAAAATAAAAATATCGAATTTTGTTGTTGTTGTTTATTTTTAAGAGGTTTTTCTACCAGAGTACACTGAATACCCATTAACACTCGAAGACTTAACAAAAATTTTAATTTTTAAAGTTTTTAAAATTCAAATCGACTTATTACTGTTTTCATTTGATGTTGTTGTGCGAGGGTAAAAATAATTTTCAGCTGTCTTATTCCATAAAAATTTGATAAAAACATAAAATTTAAATTAATCTGTCACCCTTTAACTATTCGACGAGTTACTGCGTGAATATTATTTAATATACAAAGTAAAAAAAATTGTTGTTGAAAAAATCAACATCCCATATAGACTTACATATGCTATATGTACGGTAGATAGTAGGCAAATGCACTGGCAACACCAACAACAATAACACAAACATTGATGATTGATTTGATTCCGGTGAGGATTTAACATTCTTCTAATTCTTAAAATAAATCAAACACAATCATGACTTATGCAGTCTTTACTCAAATACTAATCGATATATTGAATGATTGATGATGGTATGAAGACGGTATAAAAATCGTTGTTTTGATCCCGTTTTTCTTTGTGTATTGTAGCCGTTCTTATAGTTTTATTTTGCTGAAATCTTAAAGATTTTTTTATTATCTGTGTGTGTGAGTGTGTGTGTGTGTGACTGTATTAATAATGTACAGGATCTAACCATATAATATACGAGATTTTTTTTATTTTTTTTAATACATTAAATGCCAGCCCATCAATTATATACGATAAAAGAACGACATTTTGACATTCCGTTTATCGATGGTCTTAAATATTTACGTCAAAAGTGTTTCGTGTTTTATTCAGGATGATGTGTTTAAATTTTTAGGAATATCAAGACTAATCAAACTTCTGGCCAATTAATTTTTTTTTACCATAATCCAAAAATATTTTACTAGACTAATTGAATTTAACCTTGCATTGACCTTGAAAACTGATTCATGTATTTGCACTATTCTAGATAAGAAAATGAACAGTCATTCTTTATGCAGGGCAAAAAAGATCTATGACATGATAGGATCACATATAGGATTCATATTCTAAAAGTTCTCCTTTTTTAAGGATGGATAATTAAAGGACCATATTCCATTTTCCATGTCTACATAAATCTGACTTGTTTTTATCAGCTTTAGCGTTAATTTTACCAATAAATATTTTAACGTCGGGTTCTGGTATGAGTCTCTTCAGATAACCCAGTTTATAGTAAAATTAGTCTTTATATTTGGGTTGTCTTATTTTCGTGAATGTGTGGTAACGATCTGTTTCTGAAAAAAATAGTTCGGTAGATTCATCATTTGCATTTGATGTATATAATTCACTATAATTCTCTTATAGCTTTATTAATTTATCAATTACTGCCATCTGTTTTTAAACATTATAACTTATTTATTTAGCAGATTTTTTCAATAAATGATATTACCACTGTTTTTTTATCTCTAACTGGGATATTATAATTTTTTTGTCTTGCACTTTTAAATTTTAGCACCGAGCTATGCACACCAGAGAATTATTGGTATGCATGTCAGCAAATTGGACAACAATACTGTTGTACAACTTTTAAAGTTTTTCTTCTATTTCCAACCGCCATAATATATGTCAAGGACAGGTTTTGCGAATGGAAGTTATGTCCAGCTCTGTTAAATTCCGGGGCTCAAGTGTCAGTAGTGGCTGAAAATTTAGGACAACGATTAAATGTATCGCTAAAAAAATCGCGCATATATATAAATATATATATATATATATATATATATATATATATATATATATATATATATATATATATATATATATATATATATATATATATATATATATTTATTTATATATATATATATATATATATATATATATATATATATATATATATCAGCGAATTCATCAGGTAGCAGCGGAAACAACCAGGGATACCTTAACAATTTGCTTATCATCTCACATTGAACAAACTAATTTGCACTTGAGTGTCTAATAATTACGAAAATTGCATCATACCAGATACATTCATCAAGAAACCACTAATTCACTTATTAGAACATCCGCAACTAGCTGATCCAAAATATAATCAACAAAACAAAATCGATGTACTATTGGGCAACGAGCAGGGAATAAAAGAGTTGTGGAGAGGATTTTTTTTTTTGATAAGACGCTAACCCGATTGGACAATGGTCATTCATCTCTAGAGTTTAGGAATATTTAAAGCGGAGTATTCAGAAGGCTGGAGGTAATGGAGTGTATTACAAATCGTATTACATCCGGTTTAGAAGGATTATCATCGAACCTTTTGGCAGTCTGACAAAAAAGTACTATTTACGCATAATAAACCAACAACCGTCACTTGTCACTTACGGAATAGTATTAGCTTCATATCTCACTACTAACGCCCTGCAAGTGTTTAGGAATAGCCTAATGACCCTAAAGAGCCGACAGTCTCAAGAAAGATTTTACACGATGTATACTTTATGTAGACTTTATTCCTTGGATATTACACATCTGAGGAGGTCTATCAAATTCAAAAATCATTTACTGCTGTCCTCAAATCGTATGGATTTAATTTGCTAAGTGGTCATCGAAATACATGATCTTACTAGAAAAATTGATCCAAAATATAAAGAGAGCTTTCTTTCCAATATTAAGCAAAAGAAATTGTATCTGAAACAGCTACAACAGCCGGTATTCAATGAAACCCTATTAGAAACCAATTCTAGTTCAACGTATCCATTAAAAAGGAATTAGCTGGAACTCCAGAACCCTACAAAATGTAAATTCCAAGATGGCGCGGAACGAATGCAGAGTTGTTTGAACTGCACAGGTTTTGCAAATCATTCAAAAAAAATTAAGCTGCATCTATTTGTTCCAGATAGTCCTCTGATAAATCAGATTCCCATACCATATCTCGAATTGTATGCTGTGTTATTAACAACGTTAATCAAAGCACTCCATTATAGAAAGACTCCATTATAGTTTTGAGATGGGCAGCTCCGCCGAGAAGATGAAAGACATTTATCGCTAATCGTACAGTCAATGTTTTATAATAAAAACATCAACATCATTATAGCCATGTCGATTTATACAGCAATCCTGCAGACTTGTGGTGACACGGTTCATACTGAATAAATAAATTACAAAAGGAGTGGCCAAATCAAAATTACATTGTTAGCGAACGCAAACTTTTCAAAAAAGAACGAAAAGTTAAACCGACAGTGCTTGATGCAACATTAAATAATAAAAACATTATTTTACAATACCTAACCTCCAAATTTTTAACCAGGCAAATAATAATACGTGTGCTAGCGTGGGTCTACAAATACTTAGATATGCTGTTTGATAGTGTGAAACCTTTTTCTATGAATCGATGATTATCAGTATTGTTGGTGGATGAACTTCGCCATCGATATTGCTGAAATCAAATCAAGACTCCAGTTTCCTTAAATATTTTTAAATAATGGGAGATCTACCAATCGATTACGTTTGTTATGAATATCCATTTCTCAAGACCAGTATTATGATACAGCTTAAACCAATTTATAGCGGATAAATCCAAAGATGGGAATATTTGATTGTATGGCGACTAAAGCTGTTCATATTGAAAATGTTCTATAAGTTTGAGAATGGATAATGTTATTGCAGCACTGCAGAGATTTGTGCCACGCCGTGGATTATGCAGTGATATAAATTCGCAAAATGGTTCCAACTTTATTGGCACAAATATTGACCGAGCATAAATAAATTTGGACTCGTTGTTGACAACGAATACTGTTGAAAATCAATATTTCTTAAGCAGATTGATTTAGCCATTGCTGACTGTTGAGAAAAAGAGGGTCGTTATGCTGGAATGGTCCATTATGCGTTATTAATTGTAAACTGAGTAGCTGCTTCAACCAGCCATTTGAGTTTGTGGTTGATCACAAACTCAAATAGCCGGTTGATGCAGCTACTCAGTTTTCAATGAATGACATATTGGACCATTCCAGCATAACGATACTTTTCTTATCAACAGTCAGCAATGGCTAAATCAATCTGCTTAAAAACTATTCCTCCTCATTAGCAGAATTAATTTGTCAGTCTGACTCAACGTAGTTCAACATATTATCATTTCATGCTCATTTATCATAGTGTCACGACTAAGTTTTACTAGTAAAACACAATCCACTTTAAGAAGCAAATGTTTAGGATTAGATGAGTTTATGAACCAAGAGTTAAACAAAAAGACCACGATTGAATACCATTTAGGGACTTTCGTACACCAACTACTGTCACACCATCTGATAGTTTTAATATATATCTAATTGAAAATTCTTCCAATAACTTTTTTTCTAAATGATCTTCGTCAGAGCCTTTCACCTTATACCCGGTGCTCTCGAAACCTAAGAATAGTTTATTCAGTCTAGAACTGAACACAACTGAACACATCACACTTGTATTTTAATAGTTATATAACCATGGATATCCAGCACGTACATGGTACAGACAACGTGGTCGGGTACGCGCTTTCACACTCCACGAAGATCAAAACAAACCCAATAAGAGAACACTCCAACCTAACACGGAAAACGTCCACATTCAATACTCATTTCAACATTATCTCCATGCACAAAAACCAGACTCAGATTATCAGAATTTATGTTCTGATTCTGAACTTCACACTAGTTCTACCAAGAAACTCGAGCTATTTAAAGTATCTGGCCTCGAAATTATCCGCAAATCATCAACGAAAGCCACTCTCATATATTGCAGATAAATTACGTTGTAAAATATTTGTTACATTACATATAAGATAAATTTGCCATCAGTTATTTGGAACATTTTGATCTGTGTCTAGCACACGTTATGCATTTACGTTTTTCATCTCTTACAGCTGTTATCTCTTACGTATTTCATAGATGAAAAACGTATCTCTTACGTTTTTCATCTATCCAGTATCGCTGACGAATAAAGTAAGATATATGGAAGGGACCTGGATGAATAAACTAAGGATGTAAACTAAGGATGTAAGTTTTGGGTAGAAAAATCGGATGTTTGTTTCAAAAGGTATAAAGCATCTGAGTTATTATCTACAACATTCTTGCAAAATATTGTTTTCATCTGAAAATCGTGCTAGGAAGCGATTTTATGCCCTGTCTTGAAAAATTCGTGCCGTCTCAGAAGTTTGATTTTTGGCGCAAACTCGTCATTTTGCATTCATTTAACAATATATTAAGTTGTCTTGAGTTTTGCTCATATAGTTGGCCACATAGTTCTCACATTAGAACGGATACCTCTACTTTTATCGGCAAAACCTTTTCTGGAATAGAAATCTTTCTATGACAATGGAAGATCACAAGAGTCGAAGTGGATCGAAAACCTTTGACGCGTTTGATTTCAAGCTTCTTTTGGATGGAGTGGATTCTTCTGACCAATTGACCTTAAAATTTACTCTGGCTATTTGGTGTAACACGCTTACTGCTAAAAATGAGGAACACGACATATTATATTATCCCAAATGTATGTGTTAAGTTTGAAGTTCCTTAATTTTCCTATAGAATTTTTGGGCCAGACCAATCTTTGGAAATGGTGGCGTTCATTTGCAAATAAAACTTGCTTTGATGCAACGATACCGAGATCTGCAATTCTCAGATATACGCGGTTGACTGCGATAGACAATTAAACACAATTTATTTTTAGCGATAAATCTTCTTTGATCATTAATCGATCGCTTAATTAGGAACGTATCACAGTCACAAAGTTAGTGATTTCTTAGACATTAATAATGCAGTTCAGTAACCGCACTGCGACTGTTTGCTATACTTGGTATGATTCCTGCTTGGGGAATAGCTTCACTCTCTAAAATATTTAATTGTTGCTCAATGATCTACGTAGTGATCATTTACACTCTTTCGATTTTCTGGCAATAAGCCTTAGCTTCCCACTGTGATCCATAGTTTCAATGTTTTAACTCATTTTTCCAAGAACTATAAATTTGTTATTCTGGGATCAAATTGCTTTATTTTTAAGGAGACTAAAAAGACTCGTGTTGAATCTTTGTTCAGTTATTTAATCACTTTGGATATGGTCATTGAATCTCGCATGACTCAATATTTTCTCTATTTTAAATTCCACTTAGACATTCAATTATTTCTAATGTACTGCAGAAGAAAAACCATTTAGAAGGCACTGAAACTCTTTTAGCAACAATTGCTTATCGAACTAGATTTCCTGTAAGTTTGTCTAGAAAATTATGCATAACTATAGTAATAGGTATCAAATATCATGCACCAGATTATTAATAGTCAGCAGCGCCCTATTAAACCCGATGATCGTTTTTGAATCTAGATTATAAAATCAATAAATAATTTAATTTGATTTGATGTAGATTTCATTTTGTTATTATTTGAAACCATAACGTCTGTCTATTTTCAAACGAATAGCAGTGATATGTTAACACACCGGTATAATTTTCGTAACGAAAAACCAATTTTCTTTATACCCATATAATCATGTCATAAATGTCAATTAAATTAAATGTAAATCACGCGATTATTACGGGAAATTGCACACTTAAATTTATACTATAAAAAACGACAAAAAAACCTGACTGAAATGACCTACCTTTGCCACAATATCAATTTGTTGTTGCCGCTGTTCTCTTTCGTATAAATAATTTTCTATTTGCTTATACATTTACCGTTTTATACAGAAATCGATTATTTTTGATGTTTAGATCAAATAAAATGTTAAAATCTTTGTCTGTATTAAACGGAACTACTGATGTGCACTGTTTGAAACTACGAGTCACGTCTGTTAAAATCTGATGACAGATATTTGAGATATTTTTCGGAAGACAGATACCTTTGTACCTAATCAAAAGTAAGGTTCAGCACGAATGCTTTGTTTATATTGGAAAACTATTAGGTATACTATTACGTGTTTGTTCCTGTGGTTAAGGATACTCCCATGCCTCGTAACAGACCTCTAAACTAGAATTTTATCCTTAGTATTCCACCAAAGTCTCCTTGGTTGCCGTAGGAGGCGAATAAACAAAGGTTGGATACCTGCATCCGTAAAAAACCTAATTGTTAAAAAGTTTAACTAAAGGAAATATGGATACTACCAGAATTAGACTAAACCCACGCTTATGACCGTGTAGAAGAAACGTATAACGAACTTATTAATACAATGCATGCCAAATTAAACAACGGCCCTCTACTTACACCGACCCCAGGTTGTTGCAATATAAACCAACCAGCGCTAACACCATACGCAGCATCATCAAGAACATCGCTGAAGGCTGTCAAATGATATCTGACTTCCATTTTAAAGATACAAGGCTGGAAATAACTAATCCGGAGTAGTAACAAATGATAAAACGACAATAATTCGAATGAGAAGCCCCTATAAGAAATTCATGAGGCCGGAGACCTTGTAGTAAATGGGACAGAACCGGCAATGGAGCTGTTTTTATGAGCAATTCAAAAACATATGAAGAAATATGCATACTCTTTACTGAGGAAGAAGAACAACGCATGAAATACTTCATAGAACAATATTTCGAAAAAAATGACAGAGAGTGTCAAACCATCATCTTTGAAATAACAACAAACATAGAAGGAACCGAAAACCAACCAAGCAAATAACATTCGGCTACCACGAATTCAAATTCCGACATTCGTTGGGGATTACCAGAAGTGGACCAGATTTCGTAACACGTTCAGTTGGAAAGTGCTGCAGCCAAGTTAATTAACCTCCTCCAACCAACAGAGGAAAATTACCAAGCAGCTCCCGATTACCAAGAGAAAACAAAGATCAAATAGCTAAATGGACATTTTTAACAACAATAAGCCTCTGTGTCTACTGCAGAGTTGGATATTATATTAATGAATGCGGTTTATGAAATTAAATTCTAGCGAAAGGTCTGCTGTTTATCAGCAGAGCATGACACATATGTATGCAAGCATAAAAACTAATATACCATATGTAATAGGAGACATAACACGGAACTGCACATCGATTCCAAAGCAGATAAACAACAGGTACCTAAAATTATTTTACAAAGCAGTCGGGTTCGGTAATAATACTGGTAATAATACACACAGCTCTAATCGCATTGACAATAAGCGAACGGAAATGCATGCTCTTCAGAGCATTAATCGACCCAAGCTCTCAAGCATCATTCATCTTCATAAATGCAGCACATCTTCGTAAGGCGAGGTAAAAACAAGTCAACACCAAAATATCATACACCATAAATGGAAATATTTGCAGCATTTACGACTTGCAGATACACAATACAATAAGATCAACAGCATCGAAGTAATAATCCCTTAATTCTTAAAAGTAACATCATTAGAGGACGCCCACAAGAAAAAAAAATGTGTTTAATGGGAAACACAGGATACAGCAAATAGGACAAAATGATATCAATGGTCACAACAAAAACAATCGGGCAACAATTAGATTTATTAATAGAAAACGATGCCATTCCACAAGAAAAACACATACTAAGCAGGAAGTGATCGCAGAAAGCCTATTTGCTGAAATAATAACGGGACTACCACAAGGAAAATATTTGGTACACTTACTGTTTAAATTAGCAGGTATGCTAAAAGAATCCAGAAAAAAGGCAGTACCACGATTACTACAAATCGAAAGAAAATTTCTGAGAGACAAACCATTCGCCAAATTATATCACGAATTCATGCAAGATTATTTAGCACAAAAATGGACCAGTTAAACATCTATACAATGACAGTCTATCTATAAGATGACAGTTGATGACCTGCTGAAATGATAGGTTTATGACCTTCTTTAGCTACACTTTCAAAGAATGGCTAACTAAACTTAAATAATTCTACAAGTATACGTCATACGATTGAGCTTTGTGTAAGCCATACCGGTTTCTACCCTCGTATCTTAAAAGAGTTGACCACTTGTTCGCTCAATTTCAAGCAATCACGCCACAAAGCTCGATTTGTTGGATGGGAGCAACCGTTTTGCAGGAAAATTCGGCGCATGGCCATCAACTCCCTCATACAAGGGTGCAAAAATACAAGGTGACCATGGCCAGAACAATACAGAAGATATCACTTGTCTCACCATAACCCCTGGAGTCAAAGCTAACACGTTACATGAGTTAATTGATAAAATTCCAAACATTCATAAATTGAAGCGTATTTTTGTGTACTGCCAAAGGTTTATAAACCTTCATGTTCATAAACAATGACAACAGTCGAAAGAAATGACAGTACGAGAACTAAAACTCGCGGAAGCCCAAATAATTAAGATTGAACAACATCGATACTTCCAACGACAGTGGGTAAGAAATCCAAACTATCGGCTCTAAACCAAGGTACAGCAAGGATGGCATATTACGATTAAACGGACGTTTACAAAAATCAAAACTGTACCAATGAATCAAAAGCGGCCCATTATCTTACCCAAGGAAAGCTTAATCAGTAAGCGAATAATTGACGATGCAAACCACGTACAAATGATTTCTTGCGGTATTTGTGGGCATGGCTACTAATTCCATAAATTTGGAAGTAGTCAACGGTTTAACAACAGATGCATTTAAAGCAGCTTAGCGCAGATTCACGTCATGGCAATTGAATGTTTGTACGGAATACAAAGTATAAACAATATTCGATGTTACAGGTTGGTGTTTCGATCTGAATGCGCTATTCGCCTACTATCAAGTAGTGCTAATGTTATTCCCGAAAAAAAAATTCCGCAGGTGAAAATTTTGAGTCGTGGAACTCAATAATAATTTTCACCTTGACCAAAAAATTGGACAACGAGTCAAAGAGGCAACTCTATATGTTCTTAGTCAATCCAAAAGAATCCAGACAACAACGGAATTTAAGAAATTCTTAGAATATTTGGACAACATTTACAATGAAGCGCTATAATGCTGATTAAGGATTTATGCATATTAATCAATAACAAAGTCTAATGTCAACTTGGTATGCCGGCATCGATATACGAGATAGAAATGACCTTCACGACAGAGATGTGATGCGAGAACAGCAATGCGATGTATATAAGCAACGACATTTTGTATAGGAACACAAACAATACTTTTGGCTGTTGATCAAAAAAATTCCTGTCACAAAATAATGATACGTAAATATCGGATCAAAAAATATATTTGATCAATACTAGCGTTGGTTCGAATGCTTAATGGAATAACTCTTGAAGCATCATCGGGAATTACATTAGCACTACTTGATAGTAGGCGAATAGCGCATTCAGATCTAGGGTTGGGCGTTTTACATGTAAAAAACGTTTTCTCCATTTTACATGTAAATAACGTAAATTACAAAAAAATGTGTATGTTACAAATATATGTAAATTATATTTAAAACCGAGAATCCGTCCAGAAATAATTTAAAATATTGAATAAATGATACAAACATTTGTTTATAAGAATAACTTGCATTAGAAAATCAAATTAAACATTTTATTTAAATGGTTAATCATAATTATTTTCAACTTTTAGTTATCTACATTGAGACTATAAAAATCACCTATCCTCCGACAATGCCATCTGTTTACGTCTTAAACTAGTTCTTATATTCGACAAAATAAACAACTAGTGACATAGTGCCATCTAGCTACATTTGAATAAACTAAAATAAAATATTTTTAAGAGTGCATATTTCTGTCAATATGTAGCGGAAAACTAATTGCAATTTGACATTTAATCATAAATAAAATAATTCTCTGCAGTGAAATGAATGAAGTGAATCTATACTCGTTTGACTGGGTTTTAAATTTAAATCTTTAAATTAAAAACAGGATTAAATCAAACAAATTATCACTACCCGTCTCACCCTCATCAAATAAATGTATGCCTGAAAATACTAGCCCTATTCTATCCATTCGATAAAATGCCTATGCATTATGCCTGGACATCAACCAGTGTAGTAAAAAAGTAGCGAATATGATTATCGAATTTCAGCGTGGAACTGTAGTGAATTTTATTAATTCAATTTAATTTTTCTTACTCTACTTACAATTAATAATTTTTCATAACCTAAGTTTGCAGCAATACCATTATACTAACCTTACCATAGAATTAATACTAGATAAATTGATTAATACATTAATAATTAAATTTGGGAAAAATATTCTTTTTGAAACCCAGCAGTTGCCATTCAAGGAATTCCATATGCTAGCTCCTCTCACGAAAAACGAAGCGTTCATCAAATTACATTTATTGATAGCAGGTGTCAAGATTTCATTGTCAAAATATTTCTTATCATAGGAAAGTTGCACTTTATTTTACATTTATACATATGTACAAATATCACAATAAATAAACACAAATACACTACACTGTAGTATATAGTCAATTTTTCTTTAATTAAGAGATTTGGTAACAGATGGCGATAATTGTAATGAAAAAGTTGATTTATATTTTACAGTATGTATAAAATAATCGTTTACATTTTACATACATTTTACATTTAAAAAACCCAGGGTCGATCGTTGATCGTTGAAGAGATCGGACGTGTTTTTTCCGGTCTCTTCATTTTTCATTTTTAAAAATCAAAATTAATTTTATTTTGTTTCAATTGTGTTGTGTAAATTTGTATGTCGTATATAAGGATTTGTATATAACATATATAATGTATTATGTAATAGACAAAAATGTGATTGTATGTGTTTGTGTGAATTTAATAAAAAAAAAAAAAATAAAAAAAATGAAATGAAAATATTTTTGTTTAAAAATTTGATTTTGGTGTATTGTGATTAAAGATAATATGTTTTAACTTTAATCACAATATTATGTAATTTTAATTTAGTGGAAGTAGCGAAGAGGATCGGAGTCTCTGTCGATTTCCCAGAGACCAGGTATCAACGATTTAATGCATCATACTAATGAGCATTTTTTATTTTTATTTTATTAATTATAAATTATTATGCACGTGTTTGACTTCGGGTATATAGTTTGGTTTGTGCTTGTAAATTGTAGGAAATAATATTGTGTTAATAGTGTCGTCATTGGAAAAGAAAAGGAGAAAAAAAAACAATTTATACGAATTAACATACATATGTGTATATGTGTCTTTTTTATATACGTTGTTTAACACGGGATAGATATACCGTTGTTCGGTTTTTATTTTATGGATGAGTATATTTATATACTTGTTCCTTGATTAACACGGTGATAGTGTATATATGTATTTTATTTTGTATGTCCAGAAATTTTTTTATTTTCATTTTTATTTTTTTGTGTAATATTTGTGCTTGTTCTCCATATTCAGGCGAACAGTTTGTTGTTGTTACGCGATTTGTAAAGTCGTTGTTGCACCGTTGGGACAGACGCGTGTGTGTGTAAGTGTGCAATTTGGATGGAATGTTTAAAGGTGTTTTATTGAGGAACATTTTCCGTACTTTGTACTAAGAAGTAAAAATGTGAATTTTGTTTAGAGATTAACAAACACAGACTGAATCGGTATAAGTTACCGGTTTGTTTGTTTGCTTTTTTTGTGAAATCATTGTATATATGTATGTATGTGTGTATGTATGTATGTATGTGCATATGAATATGTGTATGTATATGTGTATGTATATGTGTATGTATGTGTGAACATTTGTGTATATATGTATATATATTTTATGTATCTATGTATTTATATATTTATGTATTTATGTATTTATATATTTATATATTTATGTATTTATATATTTATATATTTATATTTTTATATATTTATATATTTATATATTTATATATTTATATATTTATATATTTATGTATTTATATATTTATGTATTTATATATTTATATATTTATATATTTATATATTTATATATTTATATATTTATATATTTATGTATTTATATATTTATGTATTTATATATTTATATATTTATGTATTTATATATTTATATATTTATATATTTATATATTTATATATTTATATATTTATGTATTTATGTATTTATATATTTATGTATTTATATATTTATATATTTATATATTTATATATTTATATATTTATATATTTATGTATTTATATATTTATATATTTATATATTTATGTATTTATATATTTATATATTTATATATTTATATATTTATGTATTTATATATTTATGTATTTATGTATTTATATATTTATATATTTATATATTTATATATTTATATATTTATATATTTATATATTTATATATTTATATATTTATATATTTATATATTTATATATTTATATATTTATATATTTATATATTTATATATTTATATATTTATATATTTATGTATTTATATATTTATATTTTTATATATTTATATATTTATGTATTTATGTATTTATATATTTATATATTTATGTATTTATGTATTTATATATTTATGTATTTATGTATTTATATATTTATATATTTATATATTTATTTATTTATATATTTATATATTTATATATTTATATATTTATATATTTATATATTTATATATTTATATATTTATATATTTATATATTTATATATTTATATATTTATATATTTATATATTTATGTATTTATATATTTATATATTTATATATTTATATATTTATATATTTATATATTTATATATTTATATATTTATATATTTATGTATTTATATATTTATATATTTATATATTTATATATTTATATATTTATGTATTTATGTATTTATATATTTATATATTTATATATTTATGTATTTATGTATTTATATATTTATATATTTATATATTTATGTATTTATATATTTATATATTTATATATTTATATATTTATATATTTATGTATTTATGTATTTATATATTTATATATTTATATATTTATATATTTATATATTTATATATTTATATATTTATGTATTTATGTATTTATATATTTATATATTTATATATTTATATATTTATATATTTATATATTTATGTATTTATATATTTATATATTTATATATTTATATATTTATATATTTATATATTTATATATTTATATATTTATATATTTATATATTTATGTATTTATATATTTATATATTTATATATTTATATATTTATATATTTAGGTATTTATATATTTATGTATTTATATATTTATATATTTATATATTTATATATTTATATATTTATATATTTATATATTTATATATTTTTATATTTATATATTTATATGTTTATATATTTATGTATTTATATATTTATATATTTATATATTTATATATTTATGTATTTATATATTTATGTATTTATATATTTATATATTTATATATTTATGTATTTATATATTTATATATTTATGTATTTATGTATTTATATATTTATATATTTATATATTTATATATTTATATATTTATATATTTATATATTTATATATTTATACATTTATATATTTATATATTTATATATTTATATATTTATGTATTTATATATTTATATATTTATATATTTATATATTTATATATTTATATATTTATATATTTATATATTTATATATTTATATATTTATATATTTATATATTTATATATTTATATATTTATATATTTATATATTTATATATTTATATATTTATATATTTATATATTTATATATTTATATATTTATATATTTATATATTTATATATTTATATATTTATATATTTATATATTTATATATTTATATATTTATATATTTATATATTTATATATTTATATATTTATATATTTATATATTTATGTATTTATATATTTATATATTTATGTATTTATGTATTTATATATTTATATATTTATATATTTATATATTTATATATTTATATATTTATATATTTATATATTTATATATTTATATATTTATATATTTATATATTTATATATTTATATATTTATATATTTATATATTTATATATTTATATATTTATATATTTATATATTTATATATTTATATATTTATATATTTATATATTTATATATTTATATATTTATATATTTATATATTTATATATTTATATATTTATATATTTATATATTTATGTATTTATATATTTATATATTTATATATTTATGTATTTATATATTTATATATTTATATATTTATATATTTATATATTTATATATTTATATATTTATATATTTATATATTTATGTATTTATATATTTATGTATTTATATATTTATATATTTATATATTTATATATTTATGTATTTATATATTTATGTTTTTATATATTTATATATTTATATATTTATATATTTATGTATTTATATATTTATATATTTATATATTTATATATTTATGTATTTATATATTTATGTATTTATATATTTATATATTTATATATTTATATATTTATATATTTATATATTTATATATTTATATATTTATGTATTTATGTATTTATATATTTATATATTTATATATTTATATATTTATATATTTATATATTTATATATTTATATATTTATATATTTATATATTTATATATTTATATATTTATGTATTTATATATTTATATATTTATTTATTTATATATTTATATATTTATATATTTATATATTTATATATTTATATATTTATATATTTATATATTTATATATTTATATATTTATATATTTATATATTTATATATTTATGTATTTATATATTTATATATTTATATATTTATGTATTTATATATTTATATATTTATATATTTATATATTTATATATTTATATATTTATATATTTATATATTTATATATTTATATATTTATATATTTATATATTTATATATTTATATATTTATATATTTATATATTTATATATTTATATATTTATATATTTATATATTTATATATTTATATATTTATATATTTATATATTTATATATTTATATATTTATATATTTATATATTTATATATTTATATATTTATATATTTATATATTTATATATTTATATATTTATATATTTATATATTTATATATTTATATATTTATATATTTATATATTTATATATTTATATATTTATATATTTATGTATTTATATATTTATATATTTATATATTTATATATTTATGTATTTATGTATTTATATATTTATATATTTATGTATTTATATATTTTTATATTTTTATTACATTAATGTATTATTATTATTATGAGACAAATTAATAAATTTGTATTTTCAGGGAAAACTAATCCAGTTTATTACAGTCTACGGCTTGCAGAAATTAAATTATGATATTATTAGTTTATTATTTTACAAATTAATTAATTTATCATTTCAGATGAAAACTAATTCAATTTATTACAGCATACGGCTAAGAGCGGTTATTTCATTAATAGATTTTACTTTTAGGAAACGTTTGCTGATACACTTGAATGGGGGCATACTGCAGTTGATGAAATAATGCAGAGCAGCTCGTCAAAATTGTGATTGTCTTGTGCTAACATTAGTTGAATATTGGCTTCCGGAAAACCGGGTCAAATCTGTCATTACTAACATGCCCTTCCTTCCTTACTCCACAAAAAAAAAAACACTAACTATCGATCGCTTAGGTGTCAGTAACCGGGTCGAGTCTGTCACAACTAATATTCCTTCCATTCCTTCGGTTTTGTTATATGTAACACGGGTGTACGGTGGTGCCCGGCATTCCGGGAGTTCCTGGTTCGTCCTTGGCCGTACACTCTAATCAATCAATCAATCAATCAAATTTTACATTTAAAAAACCCAGTAAATTACATTGTGTAATTTACACGCCCAACTGTGTTCAGATCGAAACACCAACCTGTAACATCGAATTTTGTTTATACTTTGAATTCAAGCGGCTACGGTTCATCTTGCTTGCCTTCATACAATCACTATCAACAAAGAACAAATATGCAAAAGAAAAGTTGACTATTATTGTTTGTATTGAAATAATTCTACTTTTTCTTTTTTTTGTATTTAATACACACAATATTTTCTGGGGCCAAAGTTCACCCAACTGTTAAGTGGTTATTTAACGTCCTACTTTAAAGCATCACCAGCAAAATTGAGGACGCACGAATACAGGTTCACTTTGAATATCCATCTGCACATCGCATTGGTCCAGCCACCCTGTACTGACATGGACGATGGTTCGTCATATGGGTTCTGCACTCCTACAGGGGATCATAATTGTGTTCATCGTCATCACTGATCGTAATCAAGTTGATTAATTGATTGATAGATTGATGAGACTGTGAGGCCAAGCGCTTACCAAGTGTTCCTGTTAACGCCGGTCCTATTCCCACAGCTTTTTTATATTGAACCAGCGATAGGATAGGAGGAATTTTTATATATTTATATTTCTATAAATTTATTTCCATGCATGATAGGAACGACCCGGTTTCAGACAACTTATGATCACTACGGCACAATTCTATTCTATTTTTGTGGTGAAAGGAAAGGAAAGATATATCAGTAATGACAGAATTGGTCCTGTTTACCAGTAGCCCATATTCAATATACTGTTAGCATAAACAATCACAATTTTATTGAACTACTCCGCACACTGTTTTCTATATTCTGCCATCTCTTATCAGCAACTCCAGTATGTCATCATTCAACTGTAATCTACAAAAAAAACCTAAGAATCCAATCTATTAATGGGCTAGAAACTAGTCCCAGCGATAGACTGTAATAAATTGGATTATAGTTTTTGCAAAATTTACAATTAATTAATTTATTACATTTTATTAAATTATTAATTTATTAATTTATTACAAATTATAAAAATTATAATATAAAATAGATGTTGAGAAATAGAATAAAATCCCGTTATCCCCCGTTGGAATTCGAACACGCTCCCTCCCGACCCAATCACCGCAGCTTTTTGGCATGCGCAGAGGTCACTGTCGGCGACGATGGCTCCACGACTTATCGATAGAGAACGACTTGTCTTCTTCAAGTTGTCTTATAGAATAATACGAAGAACTTATGCTTGCTCGAGATCGAATCCATTAGAGGCAGAATGTTGATTCGTTATGGGCCAGCAATAGTATGTAAAAACCACTTATATTATTATTTTGAATATTTTAAAGCAATAACTTCAATAACCTTCCGTGGATATAATTTATTAAAATTTTCGCTCTGACTTTATTTTTACCGCTCGTGCGAAATTTATAAATGTTTTTATATCAAGATCATCATCTGCCGCTGTAATTATATCGAATTCCTTCAGATAGTGTTAAACCAGTACGAATAATTGAATTTTTTGTTTTTAATTAAAATCCAAAATTACCTGAGATTTATGTACATGAGACACGATTCACACAGACACATCAAGTACATACACAGTATATAATATGTAGCAATCTTAGCAAATAGACAGTGGATTAGTAAAATGGGGAATACCACTGATCAATTATATATTGTGCCAGCACTCCAGCTGAATAGAATTTTAACTTGCATCCAATGTATGTTTTGTTGTTGTGTTATAAGTCGATTTAATATTTCATTTTCATGTTTAAAAAATTAAAAAGAGAACAGACATTTTTTTCTTTTTGGTTCAGATTGTAATCAATATTGATGTAATTTATTGAAACAGATAAAGATGTAATCAAGATACGAAGACAAGATTTAAAAATACAAGTTTTTGTTATTTTTGATCTTTATAATGAATCATTTCCGTGCAATTCAAATCAAACTGGATGTTTTGGTTTTTTTTAGAAGAAATTGATAAATTTTCATTTTTCCCAGATAACACAGAATATATAGGTTCATGCATAATAACAGATGTACAGTGGTTTCTAATATGGTGTGTTTACATTTGATATTCATCTTAAATGTGAACTAAATCATTAGTTAATTAAATACACTGTTGCTTCCAAATGAGCAACTGATATCCCCAATAAATTATTCATATGTTTAGAACACCTTCATATAATTCAACAGCACTAAATTAACACTTCTGTACATATAAAGAGCGTAATGGGACTTTACACAAACCCCTCGGTCACTATGGCCTTAAAACTTTTATTGTCACTTCTTAACGTATTTACAATTCCTCATCCAAAACCAACAACTTCAACAAGATATCATAACACAAAAGCAAAGAAAGGCTATGTTACCAAATCGGGAAAGACACGAGTTTCCCCACAGTTTGCATATTCATACTGTAGAAAAGATATTAAAGGTAGAGTATGAGATTAATTAACCTAATTAATGAGGTTGTAGTTATGGTTTGGTAACTTGGCCAATTTGCAATATGTGAAAATGTGCAATATGTGCAATATTAAAGTGACGTCCTACATTTAATAGAATTACCATAATGAATAGGACTTCAAGGATCACGGGCGATAAATTCATCGAGGACCATCCTACAAAGGAGACCAAACCAGTGGGAAGAGCCGTGGAATATCGGCTCTGAACTGGCATAAATGATTCAATAAACTTCGCAACAACCGGAAAAAATTTCATGTTAATATTTCAATGACTACCATTACAAATTCATCTGTTTCCAGTCATCTTGATTCTATTTTTAAATATTGTAATCCTGTTTCTAATATGCCACATTGATGCTCCTTTCTTTGCCATTAACCGAAGTTTTAGTACGAAAACTAGGGATCCAAAATCCAAGTTGTATTGGGAAAACTGAACAAGAATATGATTGTGTGTCGTCTACAATTTAATAGCTCCTAACCTTTGTTACTCCCTTCCTAACGCTAACGTTCCTATCAATAACAAACCTTTTAAAGTTTTTTAGATGTACATCAAGGCAATCTGCAAGCCAGATAATCGATACTTCTATCTCTTACTCGACTAAAATTTTGGACACGAATCGATAAATCTAAATGCAAATAGAATACAAGCAAATGTGTCATATTCAGTAAATTTTTCGCACAATGCCAATAGCATTTGCTGGGTAATTTACCTATTGCTCAAGTGGAATTAATCCGTTCCTTTTGAAAACTGACGTGTATTATGTTGGAGAAACGGCTATGCATTTAACCAAGAGACGAGATCAAAAACATATAAGGCATACACATGTTTTTTCATATATTAAACTAAAAAAGCCGTACACCCGGAATTGGTTGGCGACTTAAAAAACCTTCATGTGAGCTTAAAAAAGTTTTACTGCTCATCGTGGTGTGTACCTAGAGCTCCACAGTGATAACGGAACAAATTTCTCCTGTATTGACTGTAAATTAAGAGCAGGATTTGTAAAATTACTAAAAATAATATTTCCACCTTTTTCCAGAAAACGCTTAACCTGTGGTACTTTACTACACCAAATACGAGATGGATATTGATCCAAAACACCATCGCATATTGTACTTGACCATTCCGCGACACTCCACTGAAACACTCCAGAAAGTCAAATTCTCATCTAAGTCGCTGGTTACTAGGACAGCAAATTAAACATTTTTTTAAAAAGCCAACTTACCAATTAACTTTTGTTTAAAGAAAGGCAATACTCGAATCTGTTGTGGGCATCTGGATGCTAGAGGGATAAAGACTATAACCATCTCGAAAGATAGCAAACCAGAATTTCAAATATATATGCAATCCTAGTGCCAAAAATTACCAGCCGAGTACTACAGCAAAATTTGTATATCTAAAAATACACCAAAAGATTACATTGGCAGATCCGAACTTTTAGAAGAAGTGTGGTGTTTATATTTTGTTGGTACACATCACTTTTTTAACATTCTTAGAGATGGACAAATTACAACTACTCCAAATGCACACTTTGGTTAGAGCAAACAAACAACATTATAAGCCATCACACTACTTCCATGCTAGCTCTTACTCCAAAGAAAGATGCAATTTTATAGAGATTGATTAAAGTTTAAAGCGATTCTGGAAGCTAGATTCGACAAACGAGCAGAAAATCATTCTGTCTGTAGAGGAAGGATTTTATGAGGATCACTTTAAATTAAAAGCAATTCTAAAAGGCCATTTGTTGTAAGAAAGCCATTAAATGTATCAATTGCTGGCTTGGGACAATATCCAATTTCTGCCAATTCCATAATTAAGAGGAATTAAATGCCTTCTTAACCGATTTCTCAAACTATGCAAAATTATATAAAGATTTTATCCTAGAATATCAGCAATTGCACCACATGACACAAATTCATCAGTAGTTTTTTCCACAGATTCCCCAAAAATGTATCGTCAAATTGTCGTTCCATTAGAAGATAAAAAATTTTAGAAAATTGTGAGCAGATGTGCCAATTAAACCAATCCGACATTTTAGGTCAAACAAGGTCATTTATGGCTTAGGGTCGTCATCTTTCCTAGTTACTCGATTGCCAAATAGCAGAAGATAATAAATCGCTCTCATCCAAGGAAATTTCCATGGATGGATTTACATTGCCCAGGAAATTTCTAAAAATATGTACGTGGATGGCTGGAACTAACCAAGATAATTAAGTTCTGCAGTTATAATAGGAGATCGTCTATCTATTAGCCAATTATCATTTCCAGTTTAGCAAGTGAAAGTCTAATTGCAGTAAAGTACACGACGGAGCTCCAACTAAAACTCAAAACAGTCACCTTAAAGAGTTTCAACGATGCCAGTTCACCGTTATGCCTTTTGAGCTATAAAATGCGCCATTAACCTGTTGTGGTCTTGTACATCCAGTGATTTTTGATCGATTACATGATATGAAGGTATACAAACTTCGATCTTCTAGTGACATCCACCCCTTTTTTTTTAAATACGAATCATTTGAACATGACTTTCCTAGTATCGACGAACATTTGAAGTTTCTGTTAAAGTGAAGTGATGCATTTAGTGATACTGATTAAATCAAACTAAAACCTAAAACTTAAACTATTTACATTCCACTATATAATATAAGTAGGATCTTTAACGCAGCTTCTTTATCTAGCTGCCTATGTACTTTGTAATAAAGAACATCACAATTTGTACCATTGCACTAGGTTTATAAATATATCAGTGAATAGTTCATGGCCAAAAGTCAACGGTGCTACAATTGTTTGAGCGAATTCCACGTTGTTTCTACTTGCAAAAACAAACGAATATGCCGGAATTGTAATACAAAGACATAATACGCTTTTGCACTGCGGTATTGAATTCAATAGATCCTCATCGGTAATGAATCGCAATACCTATTAATGATAATGCAACATCAGAAAGTGATAATATTGCCTTAGAAGTTTATAACTCGATACTTTATTCAACTCAGCAAATTGGATATATTTCGAGCATTATTGGAATCCAGATTGGCACGTTTTTTCATCACTGAATCATGTGTTTAACGTCTCAAACTTTCTCGAATAAGGACGCAATTTTCTGCGTGGAAAGATTATTATGAACCGGCCTCAATCAATATTCTTCTTGGCTGTTCCTAAAGCTCAAAATACTCATTTTGTTTTATAATTGGCGCTACCACCCAAGATGTGGTTACATATGTTGCTAATCGGACTTCTGAAATTTGGAGTTCATCCCAAAACTCGGCAGATTTTGCCACTATCTAGAGGTATGTCTCTTTAAAACCTGATCAAAAATAACTTTTGATACCAGTAAAGATGGACACTTATCCAGCAAATATATCAAGGCTTCTGGAATCGGTAGTCAAAAGATTATCTTACGTCATTAAATAAATTTAAGAAGTGGCATACCTTAAAACCAAATTTCAAAATTAGCGACTTTATTTCGAATCAAGGTTTACCACTATCAAAATGGCCAAACATCAGCACATCATCCAGGAAATGATGGTATCGTTAGGGTCGTTACCATAAAATTACCAAATAACACTATGATGAAGTGACCAGTTAATAAATTGTAACTATTACTAGCACTGAAGTAAATATATAGAATCTATTAAGGGCCAAATACACGAAAAATAAAAACTATCCTCGAAGTTAGTGTAGGTTTTTGGACAAGTTAGGGATTTTTTCAGCCACAACTAAATTTAAAATGTTATTTAGAATTTAACTTAAATAATAACGGTTGGTTTTCCAAATTCTTAGGATTCCTGCTATTTGATTGTAATTATGATACATTTTCACCAAATTATGAAAAGAAAATGTAGCATTTCTTTATTACCTGAATAAACTATGACTATAATACATCAAAATGCGTAGGACAAAAATCTGGATTTAATCAAGGTGGCTTTTTTGAAATTTTTAAGTATTAATCGAAATAATTGCAAAAAAGTAATTAAATCAATTAAATTATTAATTTGACTTATGTGTATGTGATAATATTAAGCCAAGATTTTCTTAAATTTTTCATTATTTAGTTCTTACAACCAATTAACAGATGGCAGTTTTATTTATAAACCATAATCATATCAAATATGCACATATTCGGGTTTATTTTCCGTTAAAGATTCTATTACTTTACTTTTCTTGTTCATTCTGTTTATAATTGTATTGTTGTAGATAGATATGTAGATATTTAACATTATTTATGAGATTTTGGATCTATCAAAAATAATTTGTTTTAAAAAACTACAACGATTAGAGTGAACAATAAAAAAATACATATAAAGCAATTTTTTTTAGTGAAAATTGTGTTGTGTAGGACTATAATAAAGGTATTGGGTTCAGTGTTTTATTGTATTCTACTTTTTTTGTATTGGATATATTTTTAATAATAATAATAATAAACGGCTTTTACAGGCCATTTTACTGTCCCGTACCGAGTTAATAGTCGGCTCCACCGGATTTGATTCCGAGATGTTCTTTTTATTGTTCTAGACAACCCGGAGAGGACAAGTCGTTATCTACCTCAAAGTGTCATCGTCACCGACGGTGAATACTACGCTTCCGGCTCTCCTCTTAGAGATTCCTGCACCTTCCGCTTAGGATTAGCTATTAGAACGTGACCGAGTCAGCGTACTCACTATCCTTTCTTTTATTTCATAAACGAGATCAAGAATTTTCATTAAATTCCGAATCTAGTTATTGAATAAACCTTTGTAAGTATCGTCTTTGTCGCGTTTGTGGCCATATATGATGCACATAAAAATCCAATACGTCTTGGTCTCTAAAACCAGTGATCATATATTTTTTTGGACTCAATGATTAGCAAGTGAAAGTCCAGTTTAGCAAGTGAAAGTCTAATTGCAGTAAAGTACACGACGGAGCTCCAACTAAAACTCAAAACAGTCACCTTAAAGAGTTTCAACGATGCCAGTTCACCGTTATGCCTTTTGAGCTATAAAATGCGCCATTAACCTGTTGTGGTCTTGTACATCCAGTGATTTTTGATCGATTACATGATATGAAGGTATACAAACTTCGATCTTCTAGTGACATCCACCCCTTTTTTTTTAAATACGAATCATTTGAACATGACTTTCCTAGTATCGACGAACATTTGAAGTTTCTGTTAAAGTGAAGTGATGCATTTAGTGATACTGATTAAATCAAACTAAAACCTAAAACTTAAACTATTTACATTCCACTATATAATATAAGTAGGATCTTTAACGCAGCTTCTTTATCTAGCTGCCTATGTACTTTGTAATAAAGAACATCACAATTTGTACCATTGCACTAGGTTTATAAATATATCAGTGAATAGTTCATGGCCAAAAGTCAACGGTGCTACAATTGTTTGAGCGAATTCCACGTTGTTTCTACTTGCAAAAACAAACGAATATGCCGGAATTGTAATACAAAGACATAATACGCTTTTGCACTGCGGTATTGAATTCAATAGATCCTCATCGGTAATGAATCGCAATACCTATTAATGATAATGCAACATCAGAAAGTGATAATATTGCCTTAGAAGTTTATAACTCGATACTTTATTCAACTCAGCAAATTGGATATATTTCGAGCATTATTGGAATCCAGATTGGCACGTTTTTTCATCACTGAATCATGTGTTTAACGTCTCAAACTTTCTCGAATAAGGACGCAATTTTCTGCGTGGAAAGATTATTATGAACCGGCCTCAATCAATATTCTTCTTGGCTGTTCCTAAAGCTCAAAATACTCATTTTGTTTTATAATTGGCGCTACCACCCAAGATGTGGTTACATATGTTGCTAATCGGACTTCTGAAATTTGGAGTTCATCCCAAAACTCGGCAGATTTTGCCACTATCTAGAGGTATGTCTCTTTAAAACCTGATCAAAAATAACTTTTGATACCAGTAAAGATGGACACTTATCCAGCAAATATATCAAGGCTTCTGGAATCGGTAGTCAAAAGATTATCTTACGTCATTAAATAAATTTAAGAAGTGGCATACCTTAAAACCAAATTTCAAAATTAGCGACTTTATTTCGAATCAAGGTTTACCACTATCAAAATGGCCAAACATCAGCACATCATCCAGGAAATGATGGTATCGTTAGGGTCGTTACCATAAAATTACCAAATAACACTATGATGAAGTGACCAGTTAATAAATTGTAACTATTACTAGCACTGAAGTAAATATATAGAATCTATTAAGGGCCAAATACACGAAAAATAAAAACTATCCTCGAAGTTAGTGTAGGTTTTTGGACAAGTTAGGGATTTTTTCAGCCACAACTAAATTTAAAATGTTATTTAGAATTTAACTTAAATAATAACGGTTGGTTTTCCAAATTCTTAGGATTCCTGCTATTTGATTGTAATTATGATACATTTTCACCAAATTATGAAAAGAAAATGTAGCATTTCTTTATTACCTGAATAAACTATGACTATAATACATCAAAATGCGTAGGACAAAAATCTGGATTTAATCAAGGTGGCTTTTTTGAAATTTTTAAGTATTAATCGAAATAATTGCAAAAAAGTAATTAAATCAATTAAATTATTAATTTGACTTATGTGTATGTGATAATATTAAGCCAAGATTTTCTTAAATTTTTCATTATTTAGTTCTTACAACCAATTAACAGATGGCAGTTTTATTTATAAACCATAATCATATCAAATATGCACATATTCGGGTTTATTTTCCGTTAAAGATTCTATTACTTTACTTTTCTTGTTCATTCTGTTTATAATTGTATTGTTGTAGATAGATATGTAGATATTTAACATTATTTATGAGATTTTGGATCTATCAAAAATAATTTGTTTTAAAAAACTACAACGATTAGAGTGAACAATAAAAAAATACATATAAAGCAATTTTTTTTAGTGAAAATTGTGTTGTGTAGGACTATAATAAAGGTATTGGGTTCAGTGTTTTATTGTATTCTACTTTTTTTGTATTGGATATATTTTTAATAATAATAATAATAAACGGCTTTTACAGGCCATTTTACTGTCCCGTACCGAGTTAATAGTCGGCTCCACCGGATTTGATTCCGAGATGTTCTTTTTATTGTTCTAGACAACCCGGAGAGGACAAGTCGTTATCTACCTCAAAGTGTCATCGTCACCGACGGTGAATACTACGCTTCCGGCTCTCCTCTTAGAGATTCCTGCACCTTCCGCTTAGGATTAGCTATTAGAACGTGACCGAGTCAGCGTACTCACTATCCTTTCTTTTATTTCATAAACGAGATCAAGAATTTTCATTAAATTCCGAATCTAGTTATTGAATAAACCTTTGTAAGTATCGTCTTTGTCGCGTTTGTGGCCATATATGATGCACATAAAAATCCAATACGTCTTGGTCTCTAAAACCAGTGATCATATATTTTTTTGGACTCAATGATTTTGAGACCAATGGAAGATGAGAATCTTATACAAGGGGCCCCAATAGTTTTCACCGTTTAAATCAGCTTATTCTCAACTTTGATGCACAATTGTGTCTTCATTACTGTCATTTTACATATATAAACGCACATATTTGTCAGGTATTCCTGGACAACGCAATGGAAACCATAATCTAGCTCGATGGGTTGAGTAAAAGGCTTGTTAGAAATTCAATAACACCTGATTTACTTCACGGGATTTCTCGTAATATTTAGAAAGAGTCTTCGTCAATGAAAAAACTAGTTTAAAGCCTACCCAATGTAGGCGAAACCCTCATTTTTTCCACTTCTGGGCCATTAAGTTTTTTTAAGAAAGCAACGAGTTCCAAGCGATACTCTTTCATGTCTGTTACAGTACCATCAAATGCGCCTGGTTTTCTTGACAACTGCACGTGCCACTGCACGTGCCACTGCACGTCCAACTGCACGTCTAAACTGCGTGTCTGTTAACATAGGCAGGGATCGGATTAAATTTTGACGGCTCTTCTTTTGCAGAGATCGCTGAACCATTTGAACGTAACTGAGCTATCATTTTATTTCATGAACAAGATCAGGAATTTTCATTAAATTCCTGATCTCGTGGTTAAATAAAACTCGGTAAATGTCGTCATCATTAACCATATTCCAACACACACAATTAACAAGAGTAACAACGGATCCGAGTAATCAGAAACTTAGCACTGCTGCAAATGTGGTCGCACATATCGCAACGCAACCCATAAGCTAGCTCAATGGATTGAGTCATAGGCTTGTTGGAAATCCAAGAACCCCTGATGTACGTCACGAGATGTTTCATAGTATTTAGAAAGAATAATCGTTAAAGAAAAGACCTGTTTCGAGACTAACCGATTCGGGTGAAAACCTCCTTGTTAAACTATATAAACTGTATAGCAATGTATAGCCTTGGAGCTCATGGTCTACACTTTTGGGCCATCGAGTTTTTTGGAGAGCCCAACGATTTCCAAGTGAAACTCTTTAATGGCTGATACAATACCATCAAATGCACCAGGTTTTCTTAGCGACTGCAAGTGCCACGTATACTGACCCTAAACTGCTTGTCCTTTAACATAAGCTGGGATCGGGTTAAATTTTGGCAGTACCCATATTTTCTTTTGTTGATCTTTTTAACAATGAAGTTTTTTAAGGATACCAGTAGTCAGCCCAGCGATCCAACCTTTGTTTAGACGCCTCACACGACAAGCCAAAAAGAATGTGGTGAACTTCCACGCTGCCAAACTCTTATCCTTAAAACGATAACCTGCTAGTTTAGAAGCCTGTTACGAGATATGAGAGTGCTCCCACAGGGTGTTAATAAATAATTAAAATTATAATAAAGGACGAAGAAGTCAAAATTATGTTTTAAAACAAATAAAGCATAAAAATTGCGGCAAGTGCCACGATCTAGGTAAGTACAGTTACTGCGACCACTTAACTGTCTGATTTGTATAGAAATCAATTTTAGGATGTAAATCATTTGTGATTGATGAATAATGTGTGAGGAGGGTTTTGTAAAAAAACAGCTGAGTTGGAAACGTTAAATATCAGTAAAGTAGACGAAATTAACTCGTAAAATTTAGCTACCACAATATGGCTTTTGAATGCTCTCAACAAAATGTACAATTAAGTAAACACAGAATTGGACTAAATTCCAAAATTTTTTTTAATGCAACATGTGCAATTTAATTAAAAAAAATGTAAACTCAAGTTTCAACTAAACAGAAAGCAAGCTCTAATTCAATCAACTATACCAAATCATTTTCGTTTATATTTCAACTGGTCATTGACATACCATGTTTGGCACCAAACACATTTAATAAATTACAAAAAGAAGCTCAGCGTGACATTCAAAGGGGTGCAATAAAAAAAGGTATAAAGCTGCCATGGAAGCAAAAAAAATGTAATTGAAGAGAACAGTGTTGATTTCGACGGCACTTTCCTAGTTTTAATTGTAGGAACAATTATTGCACAATCAACAATGAAAGTCATAAAGAGTAATTTTCGAAATAAATATCATGATGCAATTTTAACTATGCTGGCTCATCAACTGGAATAGAACGGGATGATTTAGAAAAAGCGAGGAATTATATGGCATTCGATACCATAAAATAATTACAGACGGAGATGCTAGTGTACTCGTATACTATATATATATATAATATATATATATATATATATATATATATATATATATATATATATATATATATATATATATATATATATATATATATATATATATATAAATTTTATAGGCTAAAGCGAACACAAATAGGCATTTCACGCAACGAAAACTATTAGGAAATCCAATTAATAGTTGTACCAAAGGCGTACTCTGCACAAGTAAAAAAGGAGTTTTAAAAAAAATTCTCTTGCTGAGAAATTAAACTTCGGTTGGATTGATGAGAAATGATAGAAAAATCGAAGTAGAATTTCCTCATAAAAGATTCAAAAGATTTACATCCACTAGACGCAGTGAAATCAAAATTAATTAAATTGTTATGCATGACAAATGCACCGGAAACGTGACAATTAAACAAAACCACCCATATTGCTACCAGATACAATGGCAATTAGAAATAACGGATCCAGATTACTGATTCTTTATCGTGTTGATGCCAAAAGGCCTTATAAATATACGCACATTCCGAAATGCAAAATTATTCAATAACTAGATGCTGCTATCAATAGAAACTTTTAAGCTTTTATTTTAATTCTTTACTCAAAGAAATAATAGATGGTGTCGTTAAAGAAGTATGTCGATCAGAGACTTTCCAGGCAATCCAGAAATGGACGAAAGTAACACGGAATTCAAAGTAACAGACAATTCGTAATTAGTTCATCACGGTTATTGTTATCCTTAAAATTTTTGCCAGTTTGCCCTTCAAAATATAAAACATAATTTTGATTATAAATTTGTTGTTGGTGGAATATGTAAAATATTTAAAAATGGTCTAACAATTTTATAACATTTTTATTATTATACGCATAATCTGAAAAATTTTAATATCAACTAATTTGAGCACGTTTTAATTTGTTTTCTTCATTAGTTCGAAAAAATAAAACAACAAAAACTGTACGCAGAAATATACGTTAGTATATGTGTATATGTAAATATATATGATAGTAAATAAAACAAAATATTTTTTTATTCCATTTATCAAAAATTGAGTTTACAAAATTAACTCCATCTATCATTAGATGATTATATACAAACATGTGTCTTGGGTAGAAATGAGATGATGTCATTTCGTATATTTGGCCCTTAAGTCAAAGATGTCTAAATTTTATAAAAATGGTATAAAAAATGTATGTGCGCGTATCAGTTGAGAACGGCTGAACCGTTTTTGCCCAATCTGTCTTTGTTGTGTTCGCAATTGCCATAGGAAATTATTCTTGATAATTAAAAAACCCACCGGAAATGTCGGAAAATTCGTAAAATCAAAAACTAATGTTTTTGTTCTCGGGATTTCACGCGTTTCCGTTCCAGATAGCCTTTAAGAAGAGAAAATTAGGAAAATCTGAGAAGAAAACTCGGAAACTTGAAACATAGAATTTTTTGCACGTTTTGGTGATTTTGGACGCTGTAAAGCGTGAAAATTCGATGCAAAGCTTGAAAAATTATGAAATAATTTGATAAAAACACAAAGTTACGAGATGGCGCTGAGGTGTGATCATTAATACCATAACTCAGTAGACGATTACTTAGGCGTTGTGCAATTTGACACAGGTGTCCTTTTTGTTAAATTTCGGTAATTTGAGAATTAATTCACTGTTTTATGATATTCGTATTGTGTGCATTGCATCCTTAAACGGTACCATTATTACAATCACATGAGGGTGTGATTTCTACGATTTCGATAATTTTACAATTCGATTGGTAAGTTCATTTTTGTGGTTTAATGACTTTAAAGTAACACATATGGAAGCAATTATAATAACAACAAAACCGACATTTGCTTCAATTAGGCATAAAAACCTCTTAAATTTGTTCAAAACAAATTCACCCAATACAGCACACCTCATTTTGAGCTAGAGCTCCTTTATAATGAAATGCGGTACACGAGATGAAATAATATAAATAATAATAATAATAAAATAACAAAAATAACAAATAACATAAAATATTTTTTAAAAAAACTGTGTATTGTCAGTGTATAATTATGTCGAATCTAGCCTTTTAATAGTAATTGGAATTAAATTCCAGAGAGAAATCCCCCTAACGAAAAACGACCTATTTAACGATCTACACAATTTTTTTGGTGGGAATAACCACAAGTTAGCTGAATGAAACCTACCAATTACCAACTTCCTATACAAATAAATTGCCTGTTTAGTTTTAAGAAGTTTCAATATAAAAAGACAAACGCGAAGTTCAAAAAAGGTAGATAAACTACATCCTAAAACAACATTAGAATAAGGAGAAATATGATTGAATTTTCTAATACCAAAACTAAACCTAGTACAATCATGGAAACATCTTTGGAGAATACTCTTATTCTCTTGAAATAATCCAAACAAAACTAACTCACCTAAATAAAATGTGGGAGAAGATAAGACAAAAACATTCTTTTCTTAAATTGACTAACCGTAAACCCTAACACTTTGTATAAACAACTAAGCATGCCAAACACCCTTCTACTAATTGTTGATTTTTGGTTAAAATGCCGGCTATCGAACCTATAGACGATCGAACCTAGAACGAAGAAACCGTAATTCACAAAAAATGCACGATGTCCGTAAAAATGCAACGCAAGAGCAACGCGAACAATTAAATGATTAGAGACATGCTCATATCGAACAAGTTCGCGCAGCACGGGCACCAGCTCAGATTCGACAAAACGTAACTCAACGAAGGAGTGCGGTGAACGTTGACTTGAATCGCGCTGCTTTCAATTATGACTCTAGATTTATCTACAAAGATCTTTGCTGTGTTGAAATTGGCGCATTGTCTGCCATGTGCCGACATTGTCAAGCATTGAGGTTCCTAGCAGAAACGCCAGGGCCATGTTGTTTCGAGGGCAAAGTTAGATTCGAGTTCGCACTGCACCATCGAATTATGAGCTTAAAATGAATGACGAGATACGCAACGAAGCTTGATCACGATTGAAGACATGTGGGTGCTTATGTGCGGCAACTATTTGTTGAAATTGGGCATGCCAGCACCAATTCGTTAATTCTTGCTTCATCGGGAATTGCAGCTACATTGCTGGACGGCGGCTGGACGGCATATTCTGCATTAAAGTTGCCGATGAATATCCATACGAATGAGAAGCCAGTGTGCTCAATTGCCAAGAACTCGGCGATGACCAAGGTATTGCAAGATTTCAAAATCATCAACTGAGACGAGTGCACAATGGCACCCAAACAATCATGGGAAACATTCAATCGTGACTCAAGACGTTTTGGTGGAGCGAAGATCCCTTCCGAGATCGACACCTGCAGATGTACTTAAAGCATCTCTGGAATCGTCGAGCTTATGGCGCTATGTGAAGAAGTTGGAATTAACCACGAACATGAGAGTCATGTTACAGAATGACTCATCAACTGCTGATTTTTACTAACAACTGTTGGCGCTTGGCAAAGGTCAAATTCCTGTTGATGTTTCGACTGGATTGATTTCGTTTCCCTCGAATTTTTGCATGTTCACGACGTCAAAGGAGGAGCTTATCACAAAAGTGTTTCCGGATATGCACCGAAATTATATGAATCACGGATGGCTCAATGAACGAGCGAATTTGGCAGTGAAGAACTAGGATGTAGACAGTCTGGATTACATGATTCAAAACCAAATCGCTAGAGAAATGTATTGTTACAAGTCCATTGACTGTGTGGTAAATCAAGACGAGGCAACCAACTCCAACTCAAGACGAGGAACCAATCTGACCGAGTTTTGAATTCGCTTAACTTGCCAAATTCAAAGGAGAGGATGTTCTAATTCCGAAAATTCCTCTGATTCGAACTGACATTCCATTTGACTTCAAGCGCATTCAGTTCCCCCTTCGTTTGGCGTTTGCAATGGCGATTAACAGATCGCAAGGTCAATCGATGGAAGTGTGCGGTATAAATCTGGAACTTCCGAGTTTTGCTCATGGTCAGTTGTAGTACATTGCGTGTTCGAGAGTTGGCAAACCATCATCGTTGTTTATTTACGCGTCTGAGTATATAGATGCCTGAGTTTGAATCAACCAACATTTCCTTCCATTTCAATAATTTTCAATTCATTTCAATATTTTTCTCTCATCAAAATCAATTTTCGTGGAGGATCAATTTTCGTGGAAAAAGTATTTGCTCGGAGCGAAGTAATTTGGGGCGGAACGAGGTTCGCCCATCAGCCAGTATAACTATAAATTAATCCAACTTGATACTTTAAGTAGAAAACCCTTCCTCAGGAGCTTCCTATTTTAGATTATTTAGGCGGCAGGTAATTTTATGATTGATTTCAATGGCAATTTTAATGGCTACAAATGACTTGTAAGATAAAACAATTTATTGCTGGGTTTACAAGAGAAATTGAAACAACCTTGCTAAAAGTTTATGTCGAATTTTTCTGGCCTTATCCTGAGTTAAAACGTGAAAACCGCTATATCGCTATTGTGTAAAAATTGTTCCAGGTTTTGGTGGCTAAAAACGGCTTTACTCACGCCTCAAAACGATGCTCCAAAGCATGTTTATCGAATTTTGAGCATGTTAATCTGCTTAACTATCTTTCAGTCTTACTAAAAGTCAATTGTATATAGCTTAGGACACCATTGCTCTCTAATCTAAAAATATCACATCAGTAAGGTTGGCAATGAGCATAAGATTTGAACAATTTCAGCAGAAAATCTTTAGATTTATCATCTAAAAGATATTCGAGTTAGACGTTTCTGAGTGTGTTTTTTCTGAATATTGTACTTGCTCTTTCCCAAAATTCTTTCTGTTAATCTGATGATCTGGCTTTAGGAGACTTCTAAAGCTGGTTATTTCTAAAAACAAAGATGTTAAACTTGCGGAATTAATAGTGAACCCACTGATTAATTCCGCAAGCTGAGGAATTATCCTCAGCTTTACATTGACAAGGACAGAAGGCATGTAGAAGACGTCTATTATTTGTCCCATTTTTTGACAAGGCATTGTTCTTTACAACAGTACTTGTTCTCGATGAGGTTACTACAATCTTTCATTTTATCGAGCGGCGAATCATTATTTTTCAACCATGAATGAGTATTACTGATGTAAAGGCTCTGGAGCAATTCCATGTATTATTGTACTTAGGGTTCATTAACACCTTATTTTCAATTTATTTTTTACCCTGTCTTGAATAACTGTGCAAATCTCCAAACCCAACGTAAATGTATTCGTTGGAACTCGAGCACCCATTTTGGCGAACCTACTACAAAGATATGCAAAGTAGTTGTTTTATACGTCCTTAAAAAAACTAAAAAAAAAAATAAAATGAAAATAACATCACGACCTGGAGATAAGAGATAAAAATCTCAAATAGAAGTACCAACAAAAATTTTAACATAATAAACGTAAGAAATTGGAAACTAAAATAAATGTTTAATATAACAATAATATAGAATGATAGTATTATTAGGACCCCATACATACAAAAATCACACGTGCAGACAGACATACATATTCAGAACATCTTACATAACCACAAATAAGATTTTTTGTCTAAAAGATATAGAAACTTCTGTATTGCGATCGCTTTTTTTGTGTTCATTTTTTATAGACACAAAAGACAGTATCATCATCATCATCATCGTCGTCTAAGGGTCAAATTGAAGAAATCTAATCTGAAAATATAATTTCTATTTAATTCTCAAGTTTAACAATGGAAGAAAAAAATTTCTTCTTATTTCGGTTAAGAATATTAAGAATACTTAAAATGAAGAAGAACAATGATAGAAAAATTGCATCTGGTCTCGTTCGTACGTTATAGATCTTCTTCCTGTTCTTCTTCAACGTCATCTGAATATACTTTTTTGGTTTTTATTTTTATCAAATTTCATTTTAAATAACTTGAAATTGAGTACATGAAATGAACAATAACAAAGTCTCGAGAAATCGATAAGATACTTTTCGTCTTGTTGTTTGGTACTCGTATATGGCTGTAGGTACGTATGTTTGTTTGTTTGTTAAGAAAATTTTTGTGAATAGAGACGACAAATGGCTCTTTGAATGGCCGACTTAATATTATATTTTTATATACTCGAGAGGTATTGTATGTGTCTATCTATCCGTGTGTACGTGTGTGTATGCGATAATTGAAATGTACATTTTCTATTGATGAATGAATTTTGTGTAAAAGAATTAACTTAAAATAAGCTGTCAATGTAAGATAGATTAGACACTGTCATATATTCTTATACGTACATTTAGATAATGGGAAGAAGAATTTTACTTTAACAGATAGTTACATGAATGAACATAATGGGTGGACATATGGTCTCAATGTACATTTTGTTAGGTCAAAAGTGTGTTAAACGAATTCTGAGAAATTTATTTCAAATTCATTTCCAATTTGTATAATTAAGTATGGAGCGAGGTAACAAAGGTAGTGCTAGTGACACACTAAGCTTTATAAAAGTTTCATTTTCGAACTATGCAAAATTGCAAAACCTTAACATTGCAATAGTTTTACCAACTAATGGTCGACGATGTTTTAAAATATACTTCGAGGCACATAGATTGTTTGAAAATTCTCAAACTCCACAAAAAACATAGTGATACTGATTAGCCTTGAAGACATTTATACCACAAATCTAAAAGTTTCAAAACCTGTAAAATGCTTATATGGGAGGACTTTCAAAACCAACAAATTTATGCCACAATATATTTCCTAAATCTATAGTTATAAAAATGGATGTCAGTATTTTCCAGATTAACAGACTTCGACACCGTTTTATTGTAACTCACCACTAGATGACAATGCAGCACATCAACTTTGAAGTCAGTAAAATATTCAACACTTAATTTCCACTGCAATGCATTATAAAATAAAAATCAAAGTAACATTTTCTAAATATGTTTCGTTAGTTTTGTTTTAATTTTTCTCTATTCATTGAAAATTTCATTTTGTGCGTGTTAACAATGAATATTTTGTATGCTGTTTTTAGTGTAATTTATTTTTAAATACTGGAAATTATGTGAAATGCCACCCAAAAAATCAAACTTTGGAAAATCAAACGGACATGTGTGGCAACTGTCAGCCAGTAAAGCTGTTGAAATATCTGAAAAACGGGAGGCATGCCAGGAAACTGACAAGACACTCGAATTGAAAGCCTGCAGGTACCAGCTTTTAATTTAAGTGTAAAGCGTGGTGATGGTTATCCGCTGTACAGACGACGAAAAACAGACGAAGGAGAACACACAACAACTATCAAAATCAATAACGTTGATTTGAAAGTTAATAACCAATGAATTGTGCCCTACTTTCCTATTCTATCGACACATTCATTATGCATATCAACCTGGCGTCTTGCAATTCAGTTAAATCGATCGAATACAAATGTAAATACATGTTTGAATAAAGGCAGGGATTTATGGAAGTTTTCGAACTAGCGAACGCCAATGTACTTGTGAATAAAGTCTAACAATTTCAAAGAGGACGTTACAAAAGGGCAGTAATGTTACTTTATGGTAAATGAACGCTTTCCGATAGTCAACGGGTCTACTGCACGGAAAAGAATGCATCCCAGAGAGCGCAGATCCACCAAACACAACGTTGATCGCTTTTTTTCACTTGTGTGCAACTGACGAGTTCTAAAAAAGTTGCTGAATATGAGTGAGGACATACTTCTCCAAACACGCAGAGACATCCCCGGACTGGATGTACAGTGTTCGAAAGACATTTTTAATAAAGCACTGATATCACTTGAGAATATGTGTCGATTAACAACAAAATTTCCAAACAGTTTGGTATATTTTCTCCGGACCGTGACAGAAACGATGTTGTTGATAGAAATGTATTGCGAAAAAACAATATGACGTTGATGCGCTGCAAGTTTATGTTGAAGTTTAGAAAATGCTCATAACCAACGATCAACGACTCGCATTCGACACAGCTATGGAGCATGCACGAAGCGGAAATAATGTAGTTTCAGAATCCGATGGGATCAAAGAAATTCTGGGTATTAACACAAGATTTCCCTTGTTGCGTTTGTCGCAACTCGGACAGTAACTGACAATTTAGAAATGGCATATTATTATAACGGTTTTCTTACTCATTATTAGCATTATTTAAATTTGTAAAAATATTTCTTGGCCAATGGAGTAAGGTAGTAATGACCCAATTTTATGGAGAACCATTTTTGCGAAAAGTATATACTGTTTTCAATTTTCTAAATTTTTACCAAAATTAACTCCATAATATTGCTCTAATATATTTGCAAAATGAATTGGCGGTAGTAACAGCAACTCTACCTTGTCTCCTAGGCAGCACATTCAAAACCCTTTTAACATATCTAGTGCTCATGCTTAGTTTTTCAGAATTCCAAAACTTTTCGTTACAATATGAATAGAACTCAATCATTTCTTCGAGTGAGGTACCTCCAAAATATTTTCGTCACAAATATTTCGTAAAATCTGAATAAAATTTGAAGTTAAAATTTAACGTTTATTACGTCCGCATTTGTATTTTCTTGTGTACTGCCGAACCAGTGCTCAACAGTAAAATTTCTTCGATATCGACGTTGACATTTTCTAGTTTTGATTCTTTAAATTATGATTCTGAAAAGCTCCATTATTGTAATAAAAAAATCACTAAGTAAAATATAATCTCAACAGCAACAAATAGTTAGCACATCCAATTAAAATAAAAACAAATTCTGCTAAAATTTAAAAGTTATGTGCGCTGCCATTTGTATACCCTCAGAAAACTAAGTAGGCAAAAATCAAAAAAACTATTGTTTTATTATTTCCATAAAAAAATATATACATAAAACAAAACCACAAAACTAATAATATGATGATTGCTATGGTAATATGATGAACATCGTAGAGTTAAATCTATTTCTATACTGGCATGTCATTAGTATACTATTTGGTTTGATAAGGTGTGTCGTATTTCTGTCGAGCAATAGAATATGGACTATAACAAAGCACACACGTTTTACAATCGTAAGGGACGACAAAACGGTCTTTGCTGTAAGAAACCGCCAAGTTGATTTGTATAGGCGAAGCATAGTTCACGCTACATAAACTTTACTTAAACTTTAGAAAAACTTTTTTTACTTTAAAAGAGCCACTTTTTTAAATTACTTAATGTCAAAAAGTATCAATTGCAGTATTTAAAAGTTAACAAATGCAGACTGTAGAATGCCACAAATTGAAAATTAACAAAAGAGGGAACTTGTACGTTAGTAAACTTTCTAGAATCCAGAATCTTTCTTAAACCATGGCTAGTTAATGCTAATGCTTATAATATTAGGTATTTAATAAAAGTTTGGAATGATTATTTATATAAATATTAAGTAGTAGAGTTAACCCATTCTGGGGTGGAATTTGCCGAAAGATGTTAAAATCATCGTACTCACTTGATTTAGCCAAAACCATGCTGTGTTACCATTCTGTGTCTATTTTTACCTGGAGCTTGAAAAGCCCTGACTTTTGAGTTGTAGACGTACCAACAATATGCAATTACTTTTACATCTGAGGCGGCTACTAGACAGCTCCACAAACGGTAAATTGGCTGATAGAAAAACACTTAACTGACGATTATCAAAATTTTGCCGATAAGATTCAGCCACAAACAAAAGACACCATTTCTTTCAATGAACTATAGTAACGGAGCTCATGCGCATTTTTGAATGGGAATAATCGTTCGTTGGGCAGTCCATCTGCAACGATTGCCAATTGTACAAATATGATCAGAAAGATCTTGTAAAAGATATAAGTAAAGGATCGTTTTTGGCCTGTAATGTTGTTGATAAGGCATTTTGTAAGTGTTTGAAGTCTCAAATGGTATTACACACGCAATTATTGAATACAACTGTGTGTCACTAAAACTCGACATCTTAAACCAAAATAGTAACCGATTTATTTCGGTTTGTTTCTTCACTTTTAGATATACATATTTTATCTCTCTTCGACTTTATTACATTTTGATGTTAAATCTCAACTTGTTCCCAGACATCGAATATCGTTATATAAAACCACTTTCGAACGACATAAAACCAATTAAAATCGATATAGGTCAAGACAACACGTAAGTCGAAGATTACGTGTAACAAATTTAAAATCTAAAAATTATTTTAAACGAATTTATTCAAGCATTTTTTTTATTTTTTATTTTATGTTTTTATAATTTAAATTAATATTTTATATCCTAATTTTGTTCAAATTCACTTCTTCCGCTAATTAAATTTATATAAAAAGTTTTTTTATTTTAATTTTAATTTTTATTTATGTAAATGACTAAAGAATTTAAAGTACCATGAAGGTAACAAAACAAAAAATTGTGTAATGAATTTTATATTTTTTAATTTTTTTTTTTTATTTTAATTAATTAATGGTGCTGTGGTGGTTGAGAAATTTGTTTTTATTAAATTAAGTAGAATTGTATTTCCGCTATAAATCAACAAAAAAAAAACAAAAAAAACGGTATGAAACAAGAGTTTATGTGATTTATGTTTGTTGAGTACCTTTCACCCCATTCAAGGATATCCGACCACATTTTAAAAGCATCATATTTTGTTAAGTCATTTCTGTCAAAATCAATGTATCATATATACTGCATCGTGTACATATTAATTCATAACCAATATAATTTTTAACTATTTTTAAATTAATTTAAATCTATTTATAAAAATTGAACCTACACGAATTTCTTTCGAGAAAAATCCATTTAAAACGATACACAAAAATCAACTTCAATTTGATCATTGCTTTGAAGACGAACATAACGTTTAACTTCCTCAATTAAAATTTCCACTTATCAGAATTTTATTTTTTTAAAACGTATTTAGTGTGGAGGGTCCAGAAATACTACCAAAAAAACGACAAAATACTTGTTATCGTACAGGAAACCCTCGATTTACGTTAGCGATATGTTCCTGCAAATACTAAAGATTTTGTTTGTTACCATGAAGCAGAGATAGAACCTTTTATGAAAATTGGAAGGCTGAAGGATTTGTGAAACCTGAGATGAACTTGTTTAACCTTGACGACCTTAATTTACTTTGATTGTTTCTCTTAAGCATCGAGATTGTTGATGGTTTGATAATGTACACCATATCCTTTCAGTAATCCTTTAGACAAAATATCAAATATAAAAACCCCATAAATAAATATTCGTGTAAGGCGAATCAGAGGAACAGGTCAGTCCATATTACCACTTTTTAAAAATATTTGGCATGAAAAATTCAAAGAACTTACATTGCCTCAGGCCCAATTGACCCTATTTAGAATCAAAAAGGATTCTTCATTTAGAAAACGTTACGTGACAATGCAATTAGGCATATGTCACAACGGCCGTTGGTTAGTGGCGGTTTTTGGCCGTTTCTCATTTCTTTTATATTCAGTGGTTGCTTCTTCTATTGTACTTGGTTTGACGAACTGTACCGTCGTTGTTCCCAGTAAAGTGGTTAATTTACTTCAATTACATCTAATAAGTTCGACACAAAGTACAATTTTAGGAGACAACGTTAACTGGTAGATTTGTATAATTTTCACTCATATCAGAATTTTAAATAATGTTTTCGGTAAACGCATCGGAGAGGTGTTCAAACTCCAGGCACTGAGTTCTATACAAACTGGGTGGAAGTAGTTTTTTGAAGCTGCTCGATGTGCAAACATATTGATTATTTGCACACCGACAAATTTCTAATTCCTTTTGGAATATTCACTGGGTTTAACGAGGCTACCCAATATACTCATACACGTGCAATCGCCGCTGGTTAGACTCATCTCAATATATTACGGAACAAATGTCCCGGTGAACAAGTCACTAAACATTCACGTATAGTATTCACTGTTCTTTACTTTTGTTTTCGTCAGATGGTAGACTAAATGTTCCTTTTATCATCAGTTTAGAACAATGGTCACATGCTGTACCGCAAGACAAAGCAAATATTTTAAATTTTGGTGTCATTGTTCTCGCTTCATCATTGTCTAGTGAAATGTTTGGTGGGTATAGTTACTATAACTCTCCATTTGGTAGTTTCGAATAATTCTGAACATTCTGGTATTTTAGCAGCCACTAAAACGGAGTCACGGCATGATACATTAAACCTTCCATACATGATTTAAAAACAGTAAAGCCACTTGTTGATGCATATTCCAAAATGTGACCTGGCTGTTCAATATTTGGAAGCTTCGCATTACATATCTTTCTCCCGTTGACTTTAGTGAGTGATGTGGTTTGACGGTGCGGCACTCGATTGCGGTTACATTATCTTCGGGAGAGTCTGGTTCGAGGTCTCAATCTTTCACTGCTTTACTCGGTGCTTTCTTGCCAACTAGTTCATCAGCAAAAGCTTTATCCTGATTTAACCAACTCAACCATCCATTAATACATTGAACTCCTTTTATTTTGCCTCCTTTGAATCGATTAGTATGACAACCATCGGGCTTAATTATGACACCGGTCACTTCCGAGCACGGAGGTGTTCATAGTATTATGGTTTAATGGTGCAACCCATACCGCAGACATCCTCATGACTTTTTCAATTTTTGGCCTGCTCCAATTGATTGTCACAAATTTAAACTGGGCGTGCTGGTATACACACGAGCTGTATGATGAACATTGATCATTTGATGTTTTATTGCGTAAGAAGGTCACCCAGACTTAGCTTTTGTATATTTACGCACCGTCGGGTTTGGTTTTATTAACCGTTCTCAGTAGGAAAAACCAGGTTAAAAACCCCCTTTTCAGTTCCTGCCACGAAGCGGCGCATACTTGTCTACTATTTTGCTCCTTTTTCTAAATATCTAATGCTTATGACAGTATCTAAGAACCTTTTAAAATACATAATGTTTTTTGGAATTATTAAAACTAGTTGGTTTGCTAGTCACTCTGCTCTCAGATCCTTCATTGATTGTTGTCTTTCTTCTTCAACATGATTGCAAGCTGTAAAGTTAACATTTGCGTAAACGGTGCACTAAGCGCATGCCTTTTTTCGTTATTTTTTCGATAGTTTGAAGAAAACTGTAAGTTGTTTTTCCCTCCAACAAATTGTTCCATTGAAATAAAAAAACTTTTGCCTTATTGAAATAAATATTTTCTTATCTGCCTCTTAAATGAACCAATCAGTCATTTTGTATAAAGCACTGTGTGCTATTTCTTGAACGCTTTGTCTAGAGTAACCTGCAAAGACGATTACCTTTTCATTGGTGAATGCTATTTCTTAGACGTTACTGTTCATGCTGCAATTGAATATGAGATCCCAGAGGTGTGGGCTTCTATCAGGGCAGTAGTTATTTATGATTGAGTAAAGGTATGATGGACATAGGTTATCTTCATTAACTCATACACAATAATAAGGCCACCACTATATCGAAAGTGCCAGACACGTCAAGGAATGCTCCAATTATATATTTTTGCTCCGACTCTTTTACTATGTTGGTCATTTTCACCATAGCATTCTCTGTGGACCGATTTTCTCTGAACCAAAACTGCTTATCACTATATTTGCCATTATCCTGGAATAAACACATCAACCTACCAGCTATTAGTTTCTCGAGTAACTTACCCAAGACTAATAGTATCATTATTAACCATTGAGGTTTTGGTTAGGTGCGATTACATTCCCCATGACCTCGAAAAAACTCTAGTTTTAAGACAGTCATTCAGGAAACGTGTTATTACAGGTCATATTATAGGCCATGTATATTTTTATTGAGGCCGGATGATTTGCCCCATTTTATTGCCACTATTACGTCCGTGATTTCATCATTGCTGAAATCATCCACAAACTATCTTCTGCATACAGAGTTTATCGACCTTCTTTTCTTGTGCACCATATCCAAGATTTTGTCTAATTTCATATCCAAATATTTTGGCATTTTACATATTAAGTTAGATAATCTTAAATTGACAGTTTATATGATATTTTTTTAATTTTAAATTCTACTTCTTATCTGGGGCCGTAGCTAACCCAACTCTTTCGCGTTTAATTTAACGTCTCATCTCACGCCGTTACCAGTCAAATCAAGGACGAACGAATAACGGTTCGCTTTGAATGTTTATCTGCACATTGCATTGGTCCAGCCAGCCTTTACTGATATCCACGATTGTTCGGCCAATGGGTTCAGTACTCCAATAATGGGATCATAGTTGTGTTACTACGGTTCCTTCCACCCAAAACACTGCAGCTTCAACCACTGCACCAATTGCTCGGTTATGTGGTTTTTATCATAAACAGTTGTTTGAATGACTAAGTTAAGGCCGTTTTGTGCATACTTTGCTTTTTCAAAGAGGGGCCTAATGCGTTGCTATATTTTTACAGTTAGTGCAATCAACCCCTTCCGCTTCTTTTAGACATGATATGTAATCAAGTCTGGCCTCTTAGCACTGTTCGCAAATTTGCTTGTAAATACCCAAGGAAGTGCCTTTGAAAAAGGAATGATAAAAAAAGTTATAGGGATGACCTAATTTTATGTCAAATTTATTCCGCACATTGGGTATAACGAGGTTCCCTGAAATTATTTTGAATCGAGTGGCTTACAGATTTATTTTATAGACCTTTGGATCTTAATAGCACCAAAGATTGATAGAGAAATAATAAGTTTACCAACAACAATGCATCACACTAACAGAAAAGCTTACAGAAGAGCCTTCAGAGTATTTGGGTTACAGAAATACCAAAACTAGGTAAGGTAAATTCTCATAGGACATGCGTAGCAGAGATATGATTTTGCATCAAGACTTGCCATCCGAATGTTGTTTAAATCCCTTCATGCCATACTTTTCGAGCTCTTAAGCGACATATGAATACTTTGAAGCAGTACTTGAGTTTCGGTTTTCAGATACGAAAGTGCCAGATCCACTGCTCCGTACTCTTATATAAATCCAAATTGGTGATTTATACATTTTCCTAAAAGCGTTTTTAGATAGTTGGACAATATGTGTTGTCATTTCTTTTATTTTTAGCGTGCTTTGAAATCATATTCTCAAGATTAAAAAAACGGCTAATCTTTGCTATGACATTAAAAATTTGTTTGGCCACTAATAAGATCTTGTGAACTGGCCTGCTTATACCACAATTTAAAAATTGTCAATTTAAAGATCAATATTACACGCATGAGATCTTTCTTACCGTCAATCTTCCGTCAAATGAATCGATAAGTGCACCGAAGTCGCATTTTAGTATTTCAAGCTTGGATAGTTCCGGACCGATTGCAGACTTCTTGTATTTATGTAAAACTACGTTGACGTAAATCGAGAGATTCCTGTTAATAAAATGTATGTTTAGTATATAGTAATCTTGACTTGACAACATTTCAAATATTTTGACATACTGTAACCAATTGACTTTATATAATATTATAATAGAGACCTTCTTGAAACTATATCGTATGCATATTACAACAACAAAAATTTAACACTTTCCATGTCAATTATACGTTATGTGGCGTTCAATTGAACTTGACGTTGACATCAACTGCGGTTCGAATGTTTTTTTTTTTCATAGGAATTATTTAATTAACTTTCTTAGAAAATTAAATTATAAAATTATTATTTTTTTTTTAATGGAATTAGAGAATTTTATTTTTTAGATAATTTTATTATATTTCACTTACGGATGCATATTTAGAGTTATTTAGTTGTAAACTACTTTGTTGCCACCAAAATCATAAATCACTTTATATAACGTTTTGTATATGCGTACGATTGTTAGAGATGGCGTTTTATGTTGACTTTTTAATTTGTAACATAAAAAAATTAATATAAATCTGGTTTCTAAATTCACCCGTCTTATGAATTATATACGATTTGGTTTCTTAAGATGAATTTTGATTGTTTCCGTTTGATTTGATAATTTTATGAGATTTGATAGAACCGCGTCAAAATGTTAAATGTGGTTTGATGTTATGCTAGTTTGATGTGATTGAACAGATGGAAGTACAAAACTATATTCGATGGGATTTATTTCACATACATATAGGAAGTTTGAAACGTGATGGGTTACGTTTAAAATGTTTTTAATGGATAACAATTAAAAAATATGATTTACATATATGGTCATAAATATTATTCGAGATGATAGTTTTATTAGAATTTCGTGTGGTTAATTCATAATTACCACAAATATTAAGATTTCTAATTTACCTATTGGTACAACGCACAATTTCGGATAATGATTAGGTGTTATGTATGACTTTTTAAATTTTCGAAAGTCCTCTAATGATAGTGTCCAAATATAACTTTTTATTTTTTTGCTTGTGTCATGATTTATACCATTTCCAACGTTCCCTCGAAGTCTGATGGTATTTGATGGTGCTAGATTGACTGTCACAGTTCTAAATAGATCAAATCTTTCATTGCCAAAGCGCAGCCATCGAAAAAACACGTGCTCTTTATTTTCAGTTTTACCTTTATACTCAATATGGAGAATCATTATGCTTAAACTTATCAAGATAAGCACTAAACCAACCATGCCCACTTAGGAACTGACTTGGGTAGAAATTAACCTATCCGTAGTTCCTATTTGTCTATTTATTCACTGAAGGGATTTGTCGATGAGTACAACGTCCTTTCGGCATATTGCCCTATCGCACCTACCACTCGTTCACAGTTTCCGCACGGATAATATTACTTCTTGTTATTTTTCTTGTTCCTGTGGCGAGCACTTTCCTTCGGCTTTATTCGTGATCAAGCTCCACTTTAGGCTTTAAATTATAATCTATAGCATCGATTATTTCTCCCAGGCACTTAACTAAAAGTAAAAACACAATATGTAGTCCACCCACTCTAACCATTATGCTTTCCATCATTTTCCTATTGGAGATCAGAAATATTACTACATCATCCGTAAAGCCAGCACCTTTCGCTTATTCTGGGATCGGTAGTTTAAAAATTACGCCTTCATACATGGCGTTTTACAACATAGGAGCTAGCACCGGTCCTTATAGTACTTTTCCGGTTATACGGAAATATTTTGAACCTCCATTGCACTCGTACCTTAAAACTCTATTTCTAAAGTAATTAGCCACCAGCATTGTTATAAACTTGAAAACCTAAATACTTAGTATGCGCATCTATTATGCACACCCACCTAGCCTTTTTAGTTTTAAAGGAACTAAAAGCATTTTTAACATCCAATGCGATCATCGCACAATATTTTTTGGAACCTCCCTTCCATCTGATACCTGCCATTGCCTCTCGCTTCGTATCTATCACGAGCTTAATTGCGTAAATGTAGGGCGCGGCTTACGGGATCCATATTGATTTGTAGACAAGATTCAGCATAATCACTGGAAATAACGAAAATGCTTCTAGTAGAACTTTAATAAAGAGGTAACTTCTGATATATTGAACACTTTATACTACCAGTAAAATGTCTCAAATTGTTTTATCACTGCAAAGCATGCATTTCGGATCATTGCTGCTCATTTTAGCAATATCTTCTTCGTATTTTTCAAACAACGTAGAACTTTCCTACAAACTCCAACATAGTTGACCTTTGTGACCGCATTCGAAGCATTTGAAACCTTGTAAAGGTCTTTTAACTTCTCCAAATTCGACAAATCAACCAACCAATTTTTATTTTCCCTTTGGAAAGAGCGTTCTGTGTTATTTGGCTTGGAAGGATAACCAATGTCCTTTGCGTGCTCCGATTAGAAGCTTTTAGCGTTTTTATAAAGGCAATACCTTTTGTTTCACACCTTTATTTCTAAAAGGTAATGAATATGAATAACTTTACCTCCAGACGAGTAAGTTTTGATTCCGCTTTCACTTTCCCTAGCTGTTCAGTATACAATAAAGCTTCTTGTTTTTTTCAATCAAAAGCAGATTCGAGTTGCTCGATATCGATTTCTTTTCCGCCTTTGTAATGTTAATTTTTACCATTCTAATTTCCTATATATCGCTCCTTTCTTTAGTTTTCTGTCTACTTCTAAGGTTGGCTCCAGATTTATCAGAGTACGCGCATTTATTGATTACAATTTTTTTTTGTCCAACTGATGACCAGTCTGGAACGATGAACCTTTATTTTTAGATGTTTCTGCATTAGAGGCGTTCAGGGTTTTGCTTACCGAACCACCTCGTGTTTTCAAAATTTTTCATTGAGTTTTTCCATCTTCTTTTAAAACTCATTAAAGGATAGTTGAATCAACCGAACCATCCTTTTTATTTCGCCAAGTCTATTGTTCTTATCGATCACATATTCGAAAAGGTTGTTTATCTGATTTTTAACTGCAGATAATTTCGATTGACTTAAACGTTCGAACTCAATTCATTTGTTTTCATTTACCGGGTGTTCATTTAGATCAGGAAGTGAGACTGTCCCAGATAAGCCTCTTATACTTATCTTAGATAGGTCCATCAAACTAACTTGGAGCCAATTCTCAAAACTTAACCCAAATTTTACCACACCTTGATTAGCTCAACTAAACGAACTAAACTAACTTCTAACAATAGTTTGTCTGCAGCCAATTTTCCCACTTAGCAACATTGCGGTCATTGAATTGCAATGAATTAGAGCCCATTAGCTCCACCTCCTAAAGCCCTGGTACTGAGATTAATTTCATAGGTTTTACGGCATTGATCGACAGCTGTATGACTGGATGGTGGGGACAATTGTCGGCTTTCTGCCTCAAATTTTTCATGATAATAGCATCAAGTTGAATACTAGCGGATTTGGCGTCGTTGCGATCCCATTTCTCCCTGCTGGTGTTGTTTGAAAGTACGTGTGCCTTCTTATACTTGGTGTGAATCTGGGCTATTTGACTATTTCAGGTAGTTTCCTAATCCACTGTAAGTTTATAGGGGTCGCACTAAATCTGTCAGAGAACATTAGATGAACGTTGGTCGCCCATTTCTGTTGTATCCGAACACACCTTCGCGTAAGAAATACTTAAAAGACAACGGGTACGGCAACCTCTTAAATAAACTTTGTTCTTTAACCGCTTCGCCAAGCTACAACTTGTCTGTTAAACACAACTAAGCCGGTAAGAATAATACCAGACATTCAAAACTTCTCCAAGCACCAACTAGGATACAAGATATTCGCTATGATCAACTTGGTCAGAGCTTATCATTTAATGCATCTGAGGATGTTCATAAGACAGTCACTACTCCATTTGGCATATTCGAATGCCATTTGAACTACGAAATGCCGCAGAATCGTTTCAACGATTCGTCAATGAGATCTTCAACGATCTTGACTTTATTTTTGTTTATCAGTGACAACATTCTTGTAGCATCAACGTTGTAGGAACCACACACTTTTCACCTAGAAATACGGTTTTAGATCCTTTTTTAATTTAAGTGAGCATCAACAGTTGGAACTACTTTTTCAGCACTAGCTGCCTAGACTCTCTTAGTCAAAAAATTACCCCAAATGGTATGCTGCTATCAACTGGACGAATTAATTCTATTTGAAAATTTCCAGCTCTTCTATCAATTAAGCATATGCAGCAATTTACCAACATAATAAATTATCACCACAGGTTTAAGCCTATATGATAGCGGCAGCTTTAGCACCTTTCCATACTCATTTGGCTTCTTTACTACAAGAGCCAAATCTGGATCTCAAAACAGGACTTGAACAAGATCCGTCGATGTTCTGGATTTAGTTCCAGATCTGAATCTTAAAATGGAACTCGAAAAGATCCCTCAATGATGATTTAGATCCAAAAACGAACCCAGTTCTGGACCCAAATCTTAGATTTTGTGTCTCAGTTTACCATGGACCATAAAATATATCCTTCACAAAGATAATGTGGTGGCCAAAACCCGATCTCGGAAACCACGAAAACACCAAACTTCAGATGACGAGGCTCCCTTCGTCATGAAGCAAATCGCTAAATTACTCGATTGCATAAAATTTAACATCAAAACATTCATGCTAATAAGCTAATATTAACAAGAAATTTCTGACTCAGTATGTATATGGTTACCGGACAAAATCTTGTGTATCTTACCAGAAATGCAAAGTATGTTAAGACAAACTAGGTCCTCACGATGGTAAAAATGACACGATGGTTTACTTCGTTCTACAATCAAAGTCTCCCTTCTATTTCTCGATTAACTTTGTCGTTGTTCTTTACTAACTATTAATGCATTCATACAGTGTATTAAAACTATGCTCGTCGTAATCGTCGATTGAACTCAAGTATTAAAAAATTCCTTTCAGCATCCCACCCTTCATAAGATTTATACGCGGTATATATACCTAATTCTAACGAATTTCTTACATTGTAAACCCACTCCAATATTCTTATTATCTATCAAATGCTATGATTTAATAACGCTATAAAATATAAACCTGGCCCATCCCCACTGAACCCATAAAATTAATTAAACAATAAAAGAACTAAAAACCGAAGAAACTTCAATTTTACAATTCTTTAAGACAAACCAAATAACAACAACAAAAGGAAAACTTTCTTTCATTTCCTTATTATCCTTTGGTTAAGTTAAACCTCAACTATTCCTATTAGAAATAACAAATCTAATAAAAATAATATAACCTAACTATTTGTTACATGTGAATTTTGTAACTCAGCTCTCGTATGTGTACAACTACTGTGTTGTTTATATACATTGTTATAGTGGATGACGGGTGAAAGATTTAACTTGATACAATTTAATATTTTGCAACTTTAGGTGAATAACGTGGTATTGCCAATACAATGACGGGCTGTTTAAATAGTCAGGTATCATTTGTTAATACCTATTGGTAGGAGATTTTCGTATGTTCATAAAAAGTATGACTATAGTATCGAACTACCTTTATGCCTTTAATTGCGTGATTCAGGCGTATTTATAAATGATTAATATATAGCCTTATAGAAATTTGTACTTCTGTACTTTTTCCAGAGAAAAAAGATCGTATCCGATAATTATCGGAGCGTTAAAAAAACGATACAGCGAGATAATTTTTTTCTCGGGTATTAAAAAAATGCAAATCTGAATTTTGACAGTAATTTTTCCTATATAAAAAAAACACACCCAATATTTACAATGAAATTCAGAGCTTTATATAGAGTTACTTATAACACAGTCAAATTCAGGCGCTCGCTCAAATTTTTCATATAATCACAATATTTGAATTAAAAAAGTATGGAAGTTTCGCTGCATTATTTAAAAATAGTTTAAGTTTTTTGATTGAGGTATACATTTGGATAAAACATATGATAATATATCTGTAAATTTAAGATTACCTTTTGTCTGATAAGCTTAAGCGTTACAATGAATTTGACAAATATGTTCAAGGTTAATCATCATTGTTCAGTTCTTATAAATCACATATTTTGTGAACGTAACGTTTCCAACATTTTTATGGAAAAATTCCATTGCAATAATTACTATTCTAAAACAAATGCACAATGACTTTGAAACTAACCTCCAAATTTAATAGATTTTTAAACCGTAAAAACCAATAACTTTTACTTTTAACGAATCATGTTAAACGACTCACCTGGTTTTTACAAATAAATTGTTGTTTTTAACTGAGAGTTAAGCTTTTTCGTAACAAAAAAAAAATAAATCCTACTAGGAGCAAAAAACAATATAAACTTAAAATTTCACTAAAATACCACATCAAACAGACGAAAACTATTTCGAACTTAAATCGTACGGATGTATAGTCGAATAACAATATTAAGTTTACCTGTTTTGTACTTTTTCTCTAATGCTACATAAAAACAAAAACAACATAATGTATGTTATATTGAAAACTTTTCTTCTCGCATATACAGAAAAATATACTTTCCTCTAAGACTTTCGTAATACTACTTATTTTATAGTTGACTTAAGGCTTTAATATTATGTGAAAATGTGAGAAGTATGGCAAAAAAAAATAAGAAAAGAGTTTTGTTTTTCTAAATGTTTTATTGGGGTGGTGTGATGGGGTTACGAGGAAAATGTATTTTACTTTACTCCTACGTATATAAAAAGCATTGTAAAAATACACTAAAACGAAATTGGACAGTAATCACAAATTATATATTGATTAAATTAACAGAATTTTATTTTTTTTTTGGTCTGTCTAGACCGCAGTGGGGTAAATTGTTTGAGATTTTTAATTGTCATGTATCAATCTATAGCTGATGTCATGCAGAGACTATAATTTTTACAATTATATACAAATATGTGAGTACTTAAAACTTTTATGGGTTAATAAAAAAAATTCCTTAGCGTTATTTTTGATTGTCCTATATGTTGTAAAGTTAAAATTTTCCCGATATTATGCATATTTGATATCATTAAGAAAATTAAAAAATTTGCACTTCCGTAGGTACCACAGTTCGTAAGAGCTGGGGCTAAACTCAAACATTTTGATAAAGTCGTGAATATTCGTAGGGCAAATTTTGTAAATCTTTTGTTTATGTCTAATATAGTAGATTAATTATAGTAGATAATGAGAGCTAAGATCCAAAGTCCTAATTTAGGGGCATCATAAAGAATTTGAAGCATGTGAAGTTATCCCAGTTTTTCATCCCAGAAAAAACTAAAATTTTCATCAGGCAATACAATTCCATCCCATCCCAGTTTTTATAATCATTTATGCATAAATAGAGTAAAAAAAAAATTGTTTTTAAAAGAAATTTTGTTTTGAGTTCCATAAAATTAGAGCATTAAAAATATCCTATCTCCTACGATCTTCACGGGGCTAAAAGGAACTACACGGGCCTGAAAATATTCTTTGTGTTTTGAGATGACTATACTTATATTAAACTGTGACCAACTCGCCAGAATCATTCTATGTTTCATATTGCCACAATCGGCCAATTTGAATTGATATATGATATGGAATATTATATTGCCAGCTCCTAGGAACTACACGGGCCTGAAAATATTCTTTGTGTTTTGAGATGGCTATACTTATATTAAACTGTGACCAACTCGCCAGAATCATTGTATGTTTCATATTGCCACAATCGGCCAATTTGAATTGATATATGATATGGAATATTATATTGCCAGCTCCAAGGAACTACACGGGCCTGAAAATATTCTTTATGTTTTGAAATGGCTATACTAATGTTAAACTGTGACCAACTCGCCAGAATGATTCTATGTTTCATATTGCCACAATCGGCCAATTTGAATTGATATATGATATGGAATATTATATTGCCAGCTCCTAGGAACTACACGGGCCTGAAAATATTATTTGTGTTTTGAGATGGCTATACTAATATTAAACAGTGACCAACTCGCCAGAATCATTCTATGTTTCATATTGCCACAATCGGCCAATTTGAATTGATATATGATATGGAATATTATATTGCCAGCTCCTAGGAACTACACGGGCCTGAAAATATTCTTTATGTTTTGAGATGGCTATACTAATATTAAACTGTGACCAACTCGCCAGAATCATTCTATGTTTCATATTGTCACAATCGGCCAATTTGATTTGATATATGATATGGAATATTATATTGCCAGCTCCTAGGAACTACACGGGCCTGAAAATATTCTTTATGTTTTGAGATGGCTATATTAAGAATAATAAACCAACGAGCATTTGTGAATAAAATGCTCTCTATCTTTAAATATTTTGAGTAAAAATAACGGTTACGGTTTTTTTCCTTTTTTTAATAAACGATCTAACGACACTTTAACAAAGAAGAAATCAGCACTAAATGATCTTTTTTATTAATGTGTGTAAAAATAACAATTTTTTTATTTTTTAATTATTTCACGAATTAGATCGTATATTAAAAAAAAAGGAAAAAAACCATAACCGTTATTTTTACTCAAAATATTTATAGATAGAGAGCATTTTATTCACAAATGCTCGTTGGTTTATTATTCTTAATATAGCCATCTCAAAACATAAAGAATATTTTCAGGCCCGTGTAGTTCCTAGGAGCTGGCAATATAATATTCCATATCATATATTGGGTCATTACAAATTGGCTGATTGTGGCAATATGAAACATAGAATGATTCTGGCGAGTTGGTCACAGTTTAATATTAGTATAGCCATCTCAAAACATTAAGAATATTTTTAGCCCCGTGAAGATCGTAGGAGATAGGATATTTTTAATGCTCTAATTTTATGGAACTCAAAACAAAATTTCTTTTAAAAACAATTTTTTTTTACTCTATTTATGCATAAATGATTATAAAAACTGGGATGGGATGGAATTGTATTGCCTGATGAAAGTTTTAGTTTTTTCTGGGATGAAAAACTGGGATAACTTCACATGCTTAGAATTTGGAGAAAGGATTTTTAACATAATCAAAATAACTAACATTGAAATACCAAGCTCAAAATCATCATTTATTTATTTATTTATTTGTATTTAGAATTTAGATTAGCCAAGAACTTCATTTAAGTCTCTTCACCATGGAACCTTGGTTAAAATTGAAAATATCAACGAAATAACAACAGAGGAAAGGTAGTGTTGCCTTCCTAACACTGTGGTAAAGATAACATTTTCATTGATTTAGTAATCTGGATTATCTAAATTATTGGATTCATATCACCAAGCGTGATATCGCCAACCTTGAAATAACACAGTGTTGCAAACCCTAAGGAGCTCATAGAGCAAATGACACAAATCATATCTCGCCCTCCTCAAACTAGAAAAGATTCAGGTTTACAAACTTTGATTAATTTATCACATCATTAAAAATATAAAATTAAAAATTATCATCTTAATTAGATTTAAAAAAAAATTATTAACATTACAAAAAATGGAGGAAAAAAATCTTTCCTTCTGTTGATCTGTATTTTTAAATGGATATATTCATCTGTAAAGGACAAAGCGGCACTTTTTGTAAAGCGATATTTAAAATAGAATTTGTTATCATCACAATCAAAAAGATCGTCACAAGTAATGTCAAATTGGTTATTGTTGAATTAGCATGGGCAAAAGAAAATAAATAGTGAATAGTATGTATATTTATTACATATTACAATTATTTAGATTTTTTTCCTTTAGTGATTTTGAAGTGCAGTGGAATTTACTAACAGAAATGTTTATTTAACAAAGAGGAGGGTGTTTAGCCCTGGAAAATGGTGGTCGTGTTTTTTAGACCCACCATTATCCAATTACTTTAAAATAAATATCAAAATTGTTTGCGCAATCCGGTTTGCGTTTTTATAATTTTTATAATTTTTATAATTTTTATAATTTTTATAATTTTTATAATTTTTATAATTTTTATAATTTTTATAATTTTTATAATTTTTATAATTTTTATAATTTTTATAATTTTTATAATTTTTATAATTTTTATAATTTTTATAATTTTTATAATTTTTATAATTTTTATAATTTTTATAATTTTTATAATTTTTATAATTTTTATAATTTTTATAATTTTTATAATTTTTATAATTTTTATAATTTTTATAATTTTTATAATTTTTATAATTTTTATAATTTTTATAATTTTTATAATTTTTATAATTTTTATAATTTTTATAATTTTTATAATTTTTATAATTTTTATAATTTTTATAATTTTTATAATTTTTATAATTTTTATAATTTTTATAATTTTTATAATTTTTATAATTTTTATAATTTTTATAATTTTTATAATTTTTATAATTTTTATAATTTTTATAATTTTTATAATTTTTATAATTTTTATAATTTTTATAATTTTTATAATTTTTATAATTTTTATAATTTCATATTTTCATAAATGTAATAAATTAAAAAAATTTAAATTTCAGGCAAAAACTAATAGTCCAATTTATTACAGCCTGCGGCTTGCAGAAATTATATTATTATGTTTTGAATTAATTAAGTAATATTTTCAGAGTCATTAATAATTTTCGGGCAAAAACAAACACAATTTATTACAGCATATGGCTTGTAGGAATTATATTATTGTATAATTGTTATTATATTATATTTAATTTTGTTATTACTATGTTAATATATTAAGAATTAATTAATTTGTAATTTCAGATTTAAAAGTAATTCAATTTATTACATGGCTAAGAGCAATTAGTTAATTAACAGATCCTGTTTTCAGAGAACCGTTGCAGATAACAGATGAATGGTGACACCGAAGTTGCTGACAAGAGATGCCCGAATGCAAAGCAGTTCAGTAAAATTGTGATTGCCTTATGCTAACAGTAGTTCGAATATTGGCTACCGGGAAACCGGGACAATTCTGTCATTACTGACATACCTTTCCTTTCCCTACTCCAACTAAAATTTTAAAAACAAAAACTATCGGCCACCATGGTGTCTGTAACCGGGTCGATCTCAACATCCTGCCTTGTCCATCCAAGTTTATGTAAAACGGATGTACGGTGATATATCTGGGAGATCCCGTTTAAAGCTTGGTCGTACATTCTAAATCAATCAATCAAAAAATCACAATAAAAAAGATTCTCACGTTCACGAAGTATCTTTCTTTGAATTCGCGCGTTTCGTCTGCGACGTTGTATTAACTTCATTCACAATTATCACAATCAAAAATGAAAACTTGAACAGCCAAATTATAATTTTCTAATCGAGAATGTTGATTTTATGATTCTGCGTTGTTAAGTTGCATGCGACTGAATGAGAGAAATATACTTAAATTTATATTATCCAAAAAATCGTCGTCGTTCCCGTCTATGGTTCTGTTATCTTACCAGGATTGTTGTGTATTTTAATTTGACAGGCGTCAACGTCTGTTTATAACCACTGATGCAAGCGATAAAGATGTTGATGCAGTAGTATCTCACTAAAAAATAAATTTGATTTACCAGTTGCTTATGCTAGTACAGTGCTCTGCGTGCAGTCTTATTGTGAAGTTACAAAATAAAGTCCTTCATCAAGTGGTATTGACCCCTCATCAATTAGAGGAGTAACGTTTTAAATCCACGCGAAAAAATGTAAATCAGAATTGATTTAACAAAGCAAACATTCACATTAGTGAATATAGGATACTATACCAGATATCTCGATGGCAATAGATCGACAATGAAGTATGAAACATTAGCCCATAGATGCACAATTATTTAATCTTAAACTATGAGTAATATATCCATAACAGTCAAATTATCATAATACACCGAACCATTCCAAATAGGTAGTTCAAAAATTTTTCTCCGATAAAAAAACACTTTACAACTTTGAAAACGATGTAAAGTTAAAATGAAAATGGTAATAGTAATAAAAATTCTCATGCCCGGTTTGTTTATTTTCTTTGAATTTTTTTTTTTTAATTCAAGTGTTTTCTATACTTTGGAGTCATTAAATTACATTTCACTTAGATGAAAAAAAAAAACAAAAAAATTAAGATAAACAATAAGAAAAATCTTAAGAATTAAAAAATTTATAGTTTTGGAATAAAAAAAAAATAAAAAAAAATTAATGGATTTTCTTAAAAATATATAATTTAAAAATAATTCTCACATCCCTTTAATAAATTAAGATAAAATTTAAAATGTACCTAATAAAGATTTATATATATATATATATATATATATATATATATATATATATATATATATATATATATATATATATATATATATATATATATATATATATATATATACTCTGCATAGTTTATTATAATGACTGAAACTATTTTATTTTGTGATAAACGTTTCTCTAGTCTTAAAATCGTAAAGAATTTAATATATCTAAACGGTTTACTAATGGGGGTGCTTTAAAATTAGGTTCGTTCTATTTATATTTGTTCTCATATTTGTTCTCATCAATCAGTAGTAAATGAAAGTTATTCATTGCAAAGATAAGAGTATCATCTTGTCACTATCATTGCGAAGATCATTGTTTGGAAGGGCATTTTTCCGTTCTTCCTCAAATAACCTTAAATATTAAAAAGCTGCCTGCTAAAAAAACTAAGTGTGTTGCATTGAGTCAAAATAATAAAGCTCACATTAGTGTTTCTGCAACCTACAAAAATATTTCCTGTGACTGCTATTTTAAAAGGATCTACACAAATGTGTCACCACAAAGCTTTACTTACCACTGTATAGAAAGTATTATTGTCTAAAACAGTGATAAAAAAATCACTCCTTCATTTTTATTTCAAAAATAATAATAAATAAAAATACCTGTTCCGTAAGCACAACTCACACAAATGTATAAATAAACTGCTAATAAATAAACAAGCAAGCCAATTTGTTTGTTTTTGTAAGTAGTGTCTTTACACAAATGTGTAAAGACACTACTGTATATATTAGACACTAATAATTTTGACTGTGACTCATTTGACAAAGCAAATAAGGTTCCATTAAATAAATAAATTTTAAATAAATCTCGGTATTTTCCAAATGGAGTTAATTCATGTCCAACACGGACTTGCTTCAGGTTATTGTCAACATGGAAGATAAAGATAGCCTTACGAATTCAGAATTTAAAAAATTAATTTCTAAATATCATGTGTAGCAGCAATTTCACCTAAGTTGAAAAAACAATATGTCTAATGCACTGTTTGTATAAAATTATATCGTTAAAATTAAATTATTATTTGGTAAATTATAAAATTTACCAAATTCTAATGTTATACATTTATATGACTCTTCATTGTTATATAAGATGTAATATTTCCTGCACATTGGTCATGGCCTCATATTTCTTATTATATTAGTTTTCTACACCATATTTCAATTAAAGATTTAAATTGAGATGGCGTCGTTTACAACACGAACATGGTTCATCTTAGTGTCGATATAAAATAGTCTAATGAATTAAAATCGTAGGAACCCACCGTTTATAACTATTATTACCATTTTATTTAAACAATAATCATGATCCGACTTATACAAATAACTATTAAGCGGCAGTATTGTGTATGTTTGATAATAATATAAGTGTTTTTAGCTATCTCGAATACCTATTAACTGTCGTTTTTAATAAATGTTCTGATCAACCTACACAAATGTGTAGATTCTTCCACGTGTTATATGTTTTGATGAACCGCATGGATTTAATCAACATTAGACTCATTATTTACCTTGACTTTAAATATCATGAAAATCCATCAATCTATTAATTAAGCAAGCTTCATGGCAATTCAAAATGAATTACATAAATGTGTCATAACAAAGCTTTCCTTACTATTGCATACAATTAACTGTAGTCTGACGGAGTGTTAAAAAAATTCCTTCTCCGTGTTCACTAGAAAGAAAAAATAAAAATACGTGAATCGTAAAGACAACCTACTCAATTGTTCTAATAAATAAGTAAACCAATAATTTGCATTCTGTATAAAATTTTCTGTACAAAATGAAACTTTTACAGTTCTGTGATCTATTTTGCGTATTAATCATGACTCGACTGACACAAGAGTGTAATGACAGAAACGTATAATGACACAAATGAGTATTGACACAAATGTGTAATGGCACTACTGTGTATTTTAAGGATTAAAAATTGCATTTCTAAATATCAAATATGCAGCATATATTTAAAACAATATAATTAACATTAATAGCTGACCAAACTATACAAATGTGTGGCAGCAACTGCTACACAAATGTGTAAAAACATAGCTTTTCTTACTACTGTATACAAATTACTACTGTCTAACACAGTGTGTAAAACATTACTCCTTCGTGTCCACTAAATCAAAAAAAAAACTGAATCGTAAGCACAACATGCGCAAATGTGCTAATAACTAATAAGCAAACAACTAATTTGACTTCTGTGTAAAATTTCTTCGTTACCGAAATGAAACTTTGACTATTCTCTCACTTTTTTACGCGTTAAGCATTGAACTTTGAGCCCGACTGACACAAACGTGTAAAGTCACTATTGTGTATGTTAGACACTAATTTCTTTATTTTGTTTTCTTTAAAATCTGACTGTGGTTCTGTAGCCAAAGCTAATAACATTAAATTTTAAAAAAACCTGATAAATTTTTGATGGAGGTGGTTTTTGTTTAGCTTAATGTCAATATGGAATATAACTATAACCTTACGATGTAAAAACGAAAACTAAAATCCTGTATATTTAATATCATCGTTTCCGAATAATATAACTTACATTAGTATCTGACCAAACTACATAAATGTGTTGCTGCAATGAACTTACACTGTACCTAAAATACCATGACAATCCATTACTACTAAAATGTATAAATGTCCTCCTAAAATCTATAAATAACTGTATTGGCAGCACAATCTGTAGTCATGTTTTGATCAAAAATATATCACATTCGTTTTTTATTTAACCTTGGATCCTATTGGAATCGTTGTGGTTTACGTTATTCTCTTACCAGCCTACACAAATGTGTCGAATCTATCCCCTTAGATTTACTTCTTAGATTACTTTTTTATGACGAGCCACATTCATTTAATCAATATTAGGGTTTAACCTTGACCAAAACAATAACAATTGAATTTTGCGAGATTTATAGCCATTCTGTAGTTAACTACATAATTGCGTCCGTTGAATTTTAGAAAAGGTTGCTTTTTTTTATTGCAACTTTTGAATTATTCGCTTCATTTCAGCTTTAAATATTCTTTTGCCCAACATAAAATATTAGCGTAATTCTCAAAACAAGTACCACTACTATTTTTAAAATAATTTTTAGCAATTTTTAGCATCCAAGGTTTTCGTAATTTTGAACACGTATGCATCCCGAAATTTTTCTATCATGATTCTTCCTATCATCTTATCTATTTCAATTTAAATTTTGTGAACCCTGAATTGAAATCCCTTTACATTAAAGAAAATAGGAAGGGGAGCTTAAGCTGATTGAATTTTATTTTTGTGATCCATTAAGCCATATTGATACGTATAATGGTTAATGTGTTTCTAAAGTAATAAATAATTTATTGATCGGTCTCGCTCCATATTATTTATGTCTATGCATATGATAAGTCTACATTTATTGTCTTGAGATAGGGAAATTATTTTTCTGGAATATTTCAAGATCACACACACATACATAAATTATGTAGATGAGATATGTAAAATGACTCATGTTTTATAAAAAAAAAATATGTATTGTAATTATGTATAACATCAAAATGGTACGCCTTCTGAATCATTTAAATTTACAGTAAAAAAAATAAAAATTTAAAACAGGGAACAAGACTTCATGTTTGGAAAAAAAATAAGATTTAGCGCAGATCAAACTATCTAAGCATTTTTTTTTCACTGGCTTCATCTTAATTCTGTATGTAGCTGTATATAAGTTGTATTTGTGCCTTTCTGTGTCACCTTAAAATTTATAGTCAATTTTAATTTTAGTTTTATTTATTCGACGGATTTTAAAAAAAAATATATAATAATAATAAAAACTGGGTTTCAGGCCAATGTTGGTCCATACCACATCAACGGTGACTACGAAAGGTTTTAGTCCTGAAAATATTCCTTGTATTATCTTTGGCAGGCCATAAGTAGCCAAACTAGTCTCGTTGTTTGCATTTCTGCAAAACATCCCTAGTATTTGTACTAGTACCTCAAATCCTCTTTAGGGTAACTTTGGACTTTATTTTATGACACTCGTTACACTCGTTCCCGCTATCTTCCTTCTTTTCGCATTTAATTGATACGACCACTAAACATAAAGCAAAAGGACACCGATGAACATAATGCAAAAGGACACCGTTGCAGAAAAAAGTTTAAAGTTCAATGTTTTTGTATAATTTACAACATCACAAATTATCTTGGACCGCTTAAGCTTTGCTAAGAAAAAAGGCTCAAATTGAAATTGGGCCAAAGCCAAACTTCAGGTTCACTTCTTCAACATACAAATCGAAATAACATAACCTACCTAGCAGCCAATATTTAAAATCCCTCTAATTGAAAAAATGCCTTTAATGCATCTAAATCTATCTTAAGTCCAAATTAAAGATACTTAAGCAGTGCTTTATCCGAAGACAAAAATTAAGCGCAATTTCAACATGAAAACTTTAAAGAAGAAAAAATTCACCGGAACAAATTAAACTTATCTTTGATTTCTTTATTGCATATTTTAAGGTAACAATAGGCAAAAAGACCTAAAACGTACATCTTTTTGGATACCAATAATAGTAGTGGCCCTTCCAATTTAGATTTTTGTCAATCAAAACACCTAAGTATTTGAATTTGTTTACAACACTTACGTTCAATCAGTCAAACGAGGTACAGAACCGAAATATATCAAAGCCAAAGCCACGAAAAAACATTCCTCTAGGCTAACCCAAATCTCCCTAACATGTATTACTTTAGGCTAATAACTCAAAAGTAAGTTGTGAGCTTTAAACTAAGCTTTAAACCAATGGAGATTAATAGGGACTACCTAGTTACGACCAAGAACAGGGACATGGATTATGGCTGTGATTGGATTTGGTGTGGAGTTTTTCAACGATGAACGTTAAACGATGTTCAACGATGTTTTTCAACGGTGACTACGATGAAGTATCAAAGCAGTTTAGTGCATTTTTTCATTCGACATTAATGGGAGACCTCCCAGTGTTGTTCGTTTTGCTTTACATTTAGAAAATGATCAAAAAGTTTATTTTACTACAGGAATGCATTAAAAACTATATCTGATTGACCTTCATCTACAACATTGACTAGTTTTTTCAGTCAACGTTCGTGAACCAACATCATTCCTATACCTACGAACTATTAATGGTCAATTTATTGTGTGGCGCATATGTGAAGCTCGTCAACGCTTGCGATTGCTGGGTAACGATTCTTATTGGGATTACTCTCTCTCTCGGAGATGCTCATCAAATGTGAATGTTTTTTTCGATAATTGGCATATGCAACCGAACAAGAAAATTCACAACACGCACTAACAGGAGCTTTAACATAGATATTAGGTCATGCAACGAGCTGTCAATGCTATATACATTGCATTGTTGACGTTGCATTGACCTCTCTAAATATGGTAATTTTCCTGCTACCACATTAGTTCTGCCTGGTTTATAACTAAGTTCAAAGTTATATTCCTATAAAATGACTTTCCATATAGGCATATACAGGTAAGCGGCTGATGATCCATACAAATATTTTCTTTGTTAAATCCGTATAGGGAATTTTTTAGTGAGCTCAATGCCCAGATAATTGCAAGTATCCGTTTCTCGTTTTTTGCGTAGTTTTTTTCTGTTTTATTTAGTGTTCTCGGGGGAAAGTGATTGGCTTCCAAATTTTTTGATAGTTAGATTTTTTTTACGTTCTGTAAGTTAGTAATACTTCAATGGAAACAAGAGATTTTTTTATTTTTTGAAGGCTGTTATTTCTTACTCCTTCATAACGACTTGTTTCTTTTAACAGGCCATGCCTATAGAGATGATTTGAGTTTCGTGACTGTGTTGGGTAAAGGAAAGTCTGATTTTAATTTTTATTTGTTTTTATGCCATCTTTGGAGATTTTGAAGCCTAAAAATTTGACTTGAGCCTGCAAAAAACAATTCAATAATTGAATTTTCATATTACCCTATTCCAATGTTTTAATATAGTCTTCTAAACTTGAAAATCTTCTGCTTCTGTTTATCCCAAGATGATAATATCATCGATATATATACATAACAAATCGTTTTCTTACATGGTACCGTATGGAAAATTGATGTAGCGCAGAAGGCCGAACGAATTCATAGTTTCAATATCGTTTTTTCAATATCGGATTCTTTTAGTATAGGGTTTGGTAAATCCACTCTTGATATCTACAACCGTAAAATTTTATTTTCCCTTAGATTTGCAAGAGTCTCGTTTATTTCAGGTATAGAGTACTTATCGGGAGTCCTGATTGAGTTGAGTTTTCGATAATCGATCATCATTCAAAAATTTATTTCTCCGGAGGTGGACTTTTTTTGAAACAATCCAAACAATAAAGTTAAATCGCGATCTGGACGGTCTAACTATTTTATTTTCTAGTAGTTTCTTTATTTGTTTGTCAGGCAAACAGGGTAAGAATATGTTCGGATGTAGACAGGTTGGTTATTTGCAGTTCAAATTTGCCACTATTTATGGAGTTATATTATTTATGGAGTATGAGACTTATTGTTTGAGTGGAATTCTTATATTCTTGTTACTGCTTATACAACTTTTTTTGGTGTGTATTGGAGCACCGACCTGTTTAAAGCTATAATTCCCAATTATCCCGTCAAATGATTTTAGATAGTAAAATGGAAAATTTAAGTTTTCTGTTGAGTCCAAAAAGATGATGGGTTATTTTAATGCTAACGCTAACGCTAGTCTAAAACATTAATATCATCTACATCTTCTATAATTTCATTTGTTCAACGGGATGCTTGTCAGAACAAGCTTCTTTTGTATTTGATATTTCATGTGAGTTAGTATATTCTATTAGATTTTGGCCGAGTCTGTTGAAATTATTTGGTTGTGGTAGTATTGTAAATTAGAATTTTTATAATAGGGTTCTGCATGAAAAACTTTTTAATATTTAATCTGCTACACGTGTTTGGTTTGAATTAGGTTTTTATTAGCTATATTATTTATATCTTGTAGTTTGTCTGCCGTAAGTACCTAGTTGAATCTTCCTCCATGACTCTAGTTTAGGTAATTGGTTGGCGTTGCTGAGGGTATGAGGTAGAAATTGTTTAGAATACTGATTTGATGGGTATTGGGAAAACATTTGGAAAAGTTTCGAGAAATGGAGAGTTTTTTTTTGTGGGTATTGTACTAATTCTGAGTAAAAATTATGTGGTTGTATTATATTACGTTGAAATTTTTTCCTAGTTCAGTGGCGTATTATAAAACTTTAATGCAGTATCTGCATTTGCTGAGATGTTAGTCCCGATTACATTAACAATACCATAATAGCAAACAGAATTGTTATTTCTCTATGACAATAGTTCGGAGTACTTGTAAGATTTTCGTATATTTTTAATATTCGTTCTTCTAATGAAATATACATGTGAACATAATATCACTCCACTATGGGCAATAATAAATGTCAGATCGTTGATATACATATTGTGCAGAACACGTCTTTTATTTTAAACCTCATCACAGTTCTATGATTTTCTTTTATCACCCGAACTCTTCGGGTTAGCCTGACTCCTTTAAAGATCCATGAGAACTGCGGTCATTTCTGAGTTGTGTTTCTCTTAAGACTTTAACCTTCCACCTTTCAAACTTTTTCCGTCTACGAGTTCGGTTGATGGTTCCCCTAGGACTGCTTTGTTCATCTATTGCGATTGTAAACAGTATTCGAGTTTCTTTATAGGCAGTATCTGTTGCTCGACAGCAAGATGACACTCCTCAATAAACCAATTATTTTTAGGTTTAATTTGTATTGTAGCTAGAGTCGCCTGAGCAGCACTGACAACTGAAGTTTTCAATAACTCCCATAAGGCGTTCACATCATCAGAACGGTGATTGATTTCCACAATGGTACTGTTACATAATTCTGATATTGTGCTTTCTCATCTTAGTTTATCAAATCTTCTCAGTTGAAAAGTAAGTTACATTTCCCTGCGATCCCTAACTTGTACGAAAATGGCCATATTAGCTTTAGTGACAAATTGATGATCGCTACCTACAAATTTAGAAATGTGCTAGACACGATAAGGTCAACGGCGATCGGAAAGTACATTATTCTATCTCTATTATCGGTCGCTAATGATCAAAAGTTAATCTGAGTTTTGCTAGCTCTATAGCATTAGATTTACCAATCACTATTCTGACGTCGTGCTCCAATATGGATCCCACCAGACCATCCAAATTGTTGAAAATGAGTCTTTATCTTTCTGTTGGTTTACAACAGTTAACGCATGAACACAAATATTTAACAGGTTGCGGCTAGTCGAATGCGTAAACGTAGCTTACACATAAACGATTTTCAACTGCTTTAAAATATAAAAAAGCTTTTCTCACCTGGGTCTAAGGAGAAAACCAACACCAAGATTACAGAGGTCATATCCTCTGTAAAGCAATCTATAGACTTAGGGCACATAGTCTTGGAGATCAACGAGTTCCAAGCGACACTCTTTCATAGCTGATATAGTGAGGCTTGTCAAATTTTGGCAGTTTCCTTATTTTCTTTTATTAAACTTTTTAATAAAGGTTTTTTACGGATGCTGTGGTAGTCAGCCTAGCGATCCAACCTTTGTTTTGTTTTCACACATGTATTATGGTTTTTTAAGCATCCCTCGACCACGGATGCGCTTTCAAAGGGTTTTTATATTTTGTGTTTTTAAATTTACTGCATAAAATCCGAAAAAAGAAAACTCTCAACCCACAAGAAATTACAACCGTCGTACATATTCCTGTGTTTTCTTTCAGTTTCACATCGTCTTGTACCAGTGTCTTATGTTTTGTATATTATTATTGTATTATTTCAGAGTCGTTCTTAATACAAAAAATAAAAAATAAAAATTAATTAAAATTAAAATTCAGACTGACAGAAAATGCATATAATTTTTTAAAGGTTCTTTTGGAAATTTTTAATTTTATTTTTTATTTAACGAAATTAACATAGATCGTTAAAGTGTGCATTTTTTTCGTTTTAGTCAAGCATAGTAGAGAAGAGTAAATTAGTGATTGTAGCATTCAAAGGTAGAATTTAGTTTTTCGGTTTGAAAAACATTAAAAAAAAAAGTCAAATCACGTCTTAATCTTTTGATCTTAAGAATGTCAAGTCTATTGTTCTTTACCTGAATTTTTTTCGATTTGTGATTTATACAGTAGTCCTCTACTTTGCGGATGTCAGCTATTTAACGAAAAATTGTTTACATGACCAATTTAAAATCATTATTATTCGTATACGGATGAAAAATTTGCGATATGATGCTTTGTATCTAAATTAGATGAAAAAGTAGCCTCGGCAGTTAGAACTCATTCCATTAGCGCCAAACATCCTCTTCTTGAACTACCATGATTTAAAACCGACTACCTTGAACGGTCATCGTTGATGAACCTTTGATGGTCTGATCCACAATAATCCACCTATTACTGATCGACTAAACTAATCGACTAAATTTCAATATTGAAGGTTTCGCGACATCTGAAACAATGGAACGATCTAATGGTGTACATTATCATATCGAAGTTAAACCCGGAAACTAAACCTAGATAGAAAGATGCTGCTGCTTCCACCCATCTACCAATCTTGGATGAATCACTGACGAAATAAGATCTTCGATCCAATCGCTCACTAGTAACGTCATTCACTATGTCTACTGTTAGACTAATGGCCACTCTTTATGTCGACGCCATAAATTTCTACACAGTCCTTGTGATCAACGTCTCAATTTCATAACAAACTCAAATAGTACTCAAATAGTGTTACAATTGGCTTCGTCTTGATAACCCTATTTCTGCATGTCCTGTGACCGTATGGTCTTCGCTACTGATATTGCAACTCATCGTATCATTCACTTCCATTGAATCACCTCCCACCATGCTGAAAGTTATGACTCCCACAACTATTCTGGAGTGAGCAAACCTATCAATTTCAACAAATAGCAGGCATAACAAAAATAATTCTGCCATTGCATCGACATTATCGCTTGCTCCTGCCAAAACCAATGTGATTATTAATATGAATCTTTTTTTTGCTGCTGAAACCTCCACGTAGCAACAACAGCATCAAAATTTACAGAATTGTGTTCAAATTTATCTCGTCTATTTCCAGTGCTACTAGCTTTTGAAGAACGTTGGATGAATTGAATCATTTGAAAATATCAAATCATAGGCCATTCCGTCCAATAATAAATCGATCATCATTCTGTTAAGTCATCCATTATCATCCAAAGCATCTTAAGTGTGAAAGGCATTTAATCCTGAACGCTCATCTACGAAGCTAAGAATGGTGTTTGATGGGATGGTCAACACGAATATACTTAAATACTGGAAAATCGCTTCATTACGATGATTAATTTATCACACGAGCACGCAGCTAGTGCTAGCATTGTCAAAATGTATCAGCTAATTTGGGTCCATGGACCTCTCGATCTTCCTATTAATTCACAAGTCACAGACATTGCCATTAAGAGACGTTGATGACCTACTTACCGGTACAAAATCATTTACTACCTCCATAGTGCTGAAAGATTCAATATCAACTCCTATATACAGCTGACATTGAGAAAATTGTGTTGTAATTCTGCCAAAATCCTAGAAAACATCTTACTGAATCGTACACAAGAAGGTTCAGTTCAAATGCGATGAACATGATTCAGTTCAAAAGATGACATGATTAAAATACTAGGAAATTTCTGGTGTCCATCATTCGATCACTTCAAGTTCTTGTTCAGATGGGGACTTTCGTGTTATGCATAGAATCACAACAATCAAGCCGCCTTTATATAGTTTCTGAGATCAACTGACAATGTTTTAAGTAAAATACAACAAACGAAAAAATTATTGTGCCACGGATTAAATGTCTATAATTTTTCAACCAAATATATAACGAGAGTAAAAAGTAATTTGGCTATACTTTTAACATAGCCAATCATAAAGTGACTAAAATAATCAAGTCGTATGTATATTGTTTCTGGGACTTACTGCCAATGCTTTATGTGAAATTATGAAACGAAGCCACAGATAACTATACCACATGTACATCTTGTATGGCTTACCAAGAAAATTTGATGTTTAGCCACAGATAATTATACCAGATCAACATCTTGTATTTCTCAAATTTGCGCAAGTAAATTCTTACTACGTAAATTATTTTGCAATTGAAATTTAACCAAATCAAAAATAGATGTACATATAACAACGCATATTTTCATCAAATTTTCATGGTTTATATGAATTTGGTATATGTTTGACGTTTCCTCGTCGAGGAGGAATTTTTCTGAAAGCTAATGTTTTATATACATATAGATCTGGATGTGAAGAATCCAGGAGAAGTATACAGATGTAACCTTAATTTGACCTACATCTACGACCATTTCTCATTTAAAAACCAATAGGTTTTAGCTTATCCACTGCCGTATGTGTAATTTTATCCACTGCCGTATGTGTAATTTTATCCACTGCCGTATGTGTAATTTCCGTTGTTATTCGTTTGACTAATGGCTTTGAATCACTTAGTTTTAAACAAAGTAATTTAACCGAATAGAGTTGCTTGTTTATACTTTAAACACCAGGCGTTGTACAAAACATTTTTTAAGCTATACATAATGCTATACAATCCGTAAATCGGGGGATTACTGTATTATTATAAGTTCACGTGTACAGAACGTAAGAAATGTGTGCACTTCAAATAGAATATAATTGAGCGCGTATATAATATACCGACATTTGTTCAACGATATTTAGCCGACTCACTGATTACACCAATAATTCATTAGCATGCTGATTAAGTTGAAATTTATACGATTCATGTGTGGTATTTTTTGTGGTTGAATGTTTCTCGTCTTTTTTATCCGTTTACCATTTTTTTTTTTTTTTTGGTTTTTTTTTATGTTTAAGAAAGTACACAACCGACGAGAAAGAATATTCGTAATTAAAAAAAAATTTCACAAAATATCTTGTTAGAGTTTTTTTTATTATTAATTTTTTTTCATTTAAATTAAGAAAATGATTTACATTTATTACCAATTAAATCATAATAAATCATTTTATGAAGTTTAACTTGGCTGCGTGAGTGTGTGTAACATAAGAACGGAAAATAGATTTTATGATGTCTCGAGTATTATGTCCAAATTTCTTTTTTAATTAAATTTAATATTACATAAAACTTGGTTTTGGAAAATTTTTGTAATTTCGTAGTCTAAAAATAAAATTTAATTTTGTCTCCAAAGGTATATGTATATTCTAATGAGTTTTCCTTGAGGGGCATTCGTTCTTCAGATTGAAATATTTCAAAAACTGTATAAGCCTCCACAACATTTCAAAATGTCTTCAAAGGAATTTGTAATTATTACAAATTATGCAGTTAATTTCAACTACAAAACTATTCGCACGTGACGGCAGTGCAAGCTTTCAGCAGAGAGATTTTAAAATTAGACATCAAACTTCGACGAATATTTATCAGAATTTGTGATAGAGGACGTGCTATTGCCAATGATAGGTGAGGATTTTCTAAAGCATACAGGCATGATAGTATACATTTAAGGACAAAGAGTTATTGAACCATTAAACTAATTTTTTGTCGAAAGTGCTATTTCACAAGGATCAAAGCAGGCCTGATCAATTCTTAACTAGTCTAATATTATAGTTTTGATTGCAAAACTCCCCGAAATTAGTGAACCAATAGTAGTCTTAGTACCAAGTTTATTAAGCAAGGCGTAACAAACCGCTTCCAGACCAACGCATAAGCGGTTCATTGCAAAATACACCGGATACGGCAAACGGGCCGTGGTGCAGCAGTATATGTGAACCGAAGCTTGGCAGTCACTAATTTTTTTTCTTTATGTCTTAACGAAACGCAACAACGATACAGTGTAGCGACCATCGCTACACAAACACAAAAATTATTCAGATATTTCGTGCACATTCATATAATTCGCTAACGCTTCATGTACACGGTACATAAATATATATATATAGAGCGTAAAATAACATTTACACATAGCGCTCGGTCGCCATGACCAGATGAGATGACAAATAATTTTTAACAAAATTATTACAATTCCTCATCAGATAGAAAGTGAGCTTTGCTTCGCACACCACTTACATCTTAATAATTAAAAATAACGACACACATCCGCCGTCGTTATGACAGTGTTTATGACTGCTGACTAAATCATTCGAAAACTGTCGATCTAATATTGATTCATATCACAAGCAGTGCCATGATTAAGATGATTTATTACCAAGCAGTGTGGATGAATAGTAATTTCCTTCATCTTATAAATTGGACACTCCGATTGCTAACTTAAGACTGCGCTACACAAACCAAGAATGGAAGGACCATTGTGTTGTTCAATTGCTATTTTCAAAAGATTTATCGACTATTGGCTAATTTTGCGATGTTGCGACACGTCAATTTTTAATTTAAGAAAAACAGCTTCTTTATTGATTACCCCTGATAAAAGCCAATTATTCGAAATTATTAGTGAATATCAAAAATTGCAAATATTTAAAAGTAGTACCGCCAAATCAAAGTTGCTGCATCTGATCGAACTTTTCAATTTATCTTGTGGCGGTTCAATCAAGAAGATCCTCTAGGAATGTTGAGACTTTGCACAGTAACATATAGTACTGCCACTACAGCAGCATTTTTAACTATTTAGACCCTGCATCTAATGGCTGCGGAAAAAGAAAAACAATTTCCAATTGGCGCTAGAGTGCTTTGTTGAATTTTTTTGTGGATGATATGATGGTTCATGAGCGAATTCTATAAGGGACCTTTTAGAGATTCGAAACCAAATCAAAAATTTGTGGAAGGCTGGAGACTTCACCTTATCAATATTCTGTTCCAATGGAGAAGAGATCATCAGTATAATTGAAATTAATAATTAGAAAAAGTTCATCAAAATTGACAAGCGTGTAGTAAAGGTACTTTAAAATCATTTGGCAACCAAACAGCGACGGGTTTCAGTATTCGTCTGATCCTAGGGGCTCAACAAAGAAGGTCACAAAACGGATTGTTTTATTCAAAATAGTGGGTCCATTTGACGCTAAAAGAAGTCCTGGATGATATGGCCTGTGGTATCATTGTATAATCTGAATTACCGACTGACATTTTATGGATGACGTTTTTGGTATATCTATTTTTGAACCAACCATCAACAAAGCTTTATAAATAAAAACACAAAAAAATTTAATATCGCTTTATACAACGCCTTTAAGTCAAGATAATCACGCAGGAAAAACAAAAGAATTGTTAACACCAGCGGGTTTAAGGTAGTTGGCATTTTGAACTAATTTTTATTTGTACATATTTGACCACAGAAGACTGTCAAAGAATCGAACAAAAAGCGCCCGAATTAAAAAACCCTTTATTATACATAATAAAGCGATGCTGGTATATGGAAACCAATGAAGAATTCAATTAGATGAAAGAGGCGAGTGGGCGAAAAAGGTTAATTAACCGAAAATCCTTTTTTTTTCTAACTAAACTTGTACATACATTTGGAATACATTTTATTAGGTTAACCCTTAAAGTAGACGGTAAATAAATAACCCGACCCATTGTGAATTTATTATCTAATAAAATATATTTTATTGTATTTTATATGTACCAAACCAAACCGATGTCCCTCTAATGTTATTTACTATATACTGTATACTTACAATTTGGGCCAACAATTTTCTTATATTTTCTTATTATGTTCGGAAAAACATTTTGTTTAATTAATAAAATTTACGTTTGAGAAAAAAACACTCGAGGAAAAGATACCAAAGAGTTCAGTACGTCATTGTTTTTTACCACCAACAAATGGGACAAGTTTACAAAGCTTCAAAATTGACGAAATTAAAGAAATATGCATATCGCCAACTGTACCTGATTCTTCCTGAAACAAAAATGTTTCCTTCAAATATTTAACTTGCTAAACATCCTCTTAATTTTGCCATATTACTCCTAAATTGTCAAATGGTTAGGGGAACAAAAAAAAACTTTTTATCCAAATTTGACCAGGATTCTAATTAAATTTAAACAAAAATGAAACGGTCATAATCTTATTTTACGTTATGTGACCTAAAGCAACGCAAATAATTTTAATGATTCGACAATAAAAACGATTCGATCCCAAATTAGATTTTCATTTTACCAACATCCGTTTTTTGTTCGTTTTTCCTCTTACCAGCCATCGAAAGCACAAATACCTATATACATATACAGATCTAGACAAAAAAAAATCGAATTTGAAAGCAATAAGCCGTGTAAATATTTAATACAAAAATGAAAATACGAAAAAGGAAAATTCATTTTTAATACATTTTTCAATTCTTGATGGAAAATTTGTCTATTATCCAAAAGCTTTTATTTGATCAAATTTAATTGTGGAACGAGAAAGAGCGTCAGCAAGTGTTCTGTCTGTATAAATGTATAGAACACAACAAATCGACAACAGATTCTCGTAAACAGAAGTGAATCCTTAAAAGCAATAAAAGTTATTCTATTTTGTCTTCTTCTTCTTTTGACCTTTTTCTTTGTGTATCGTAGATGTATTCATTCTCTGTGTGTGTGTGTGTGTGTGTGTGTGTGTATTGATTTTGGAAAATTTGAAAATCGAAAATAAAAAAAATTGTTTATTGTTTGTTTGATTTTGTTTAAATTCATTTTCTATTTATTTGATTTGTTTTGTGTTTATTATGGAAAACAGAAATGGTATGCTAAATGATGATGTTGATAAAGGATCATATTATCGAATAGATGAAGGTTCTATTTTGTTTTCCCAGTAATTATTTTTTTTCCTAGATTTTCCATAGTGTTTTTTTTTTTTTTGTAAAGGTGAAATGGTGACAAAAGCGTTTTACGATTTGTAAACAGTATTACATAAATTTAAGGTTAAACTTTTAATAATCTGGATCATCATAATCGATGGTGAAAATTGCACAGAGTAACACGGAAGTTTCCATCTTGGTCCCGGATGACCTAAGTCTTAAGGTAAGGTGAAGTCCGGTAACTCTTTTAAAAAAAACACGAAAACTGCGCTCATTGCTGAGTTATTGTACTCTTAAGACGTCAGTCTTCCACCATTCACGTTTATTTTCGTCTACAAATTCAATTGGCTGTTCTCCTAGCAGGGACCGTTTTGTTCCTTCGTGTGACTGTAAAACGCATTCGCGCTTCTTTATATAGATTATATTCTGTTAATCGACAGCAAGATGACACTCCTCATCAAACCAATCATTTTTGGGTTTGATTTTTACCATACCTAGAGTCGCCTGGGCAGTATTGACAACCAAAGTTTTCAATACCACCCATAAAGCCTTCACATCATCAGCTCGGGGATTCATTTCCATAATGCTACTGCTAACAAGTTTCTGATATTGTGCTTACTCATTTTCCTTTATGAGACCTTCACAGTTGAAACTTAAGTTTCGTTTTCCAAAAAACGTGACAGGACATCTTACGAGGATATATCCATGTTGTCAAGTGAATATTTTTTTGGGGAAAGAATGTTTACATAATAAGGTGGAGCGCAATCGTAAAGTACATCATTCTTTCCCCATTTTCGATGGCTTTATTATGTCGGGAATAAGGACCTATGTCTGGGTCAAACGCGCCTAAGTTTTTTTGCGACTACACATTCCACGTACCAATCCTAGACTGCGTTGCCGTTATAATTTTTGCGGTGTCCATATTTTATTTTGTTGAGCAACCTTTGTTTAGTCGCCACCTTCGATAAGCCAAGAAGGATGTGATGGAAATTTAAGGAAAACATAGTCGCTTAGATGTCTTTTACAAGGAAGAGTGTTCCCCAAATACAGGGGCCGTCATACTCATAGTAAAAGTCAGATTGAAAGGTATCCTTAGTGTTATTATCATCATACATTTAGGACTAGGGCTCGAAAATGTTTGAAACCTTTCAATTGAAAATCCTATCGATGATTTAGAAAACTAGTATTACCAAATTTTATGGCAACTATTTGCGTAATTTCAAGTCGTCGTTTATTTATAAAATTTTACAAAACAAAACTAATGTTTCTTGTGGATAGAGGATAGAGGAGCAGACGTGCCAAAACTGGTCGAGTATAACGTCATATATGTCATTCGTACTGTTGATCAATTACCAGTAAATCGACCTCGTCGTTTAAATAATGGATACCTAAAAATCATAAAAGGAAATTTGAACATATGCTTAATCTGGATGTTATTTGGCAAAGAAAAAGAAATCAATAATTGGAGGTCTTATGGAGATTATGAGCCCATGTCCATCAAAAGATTGTGTTCAGGTAATTTTTTTAAGGAATAATTAACTTCTATTATTGTTTTATACACCACATCGCTGAAACACTAACACCTATTAAACAATTTAAATGAACACTAGCTCCCGGAAAAGAGCACGAGATTTTCAGTGGACACTGGAATGCGACAAACCGTGACGCTAAAAATGCGTTAGCATCAGCCACTCTCCTTTAGCTCATCCGATAGATAATGTTTTTTTAAATATTACAACTGACAGTTCCGAAATAGCTGTGTGTGCAGTTTTGCATCAATATAACGCTACCAAAAAAAATATGGGAGCCGACAGGTTGAACTCCTTATAAAACTGCAGGAAGAAGATAATGAGTTGAGAAATTTAATTGAACAACAACACCAAAGTGATCCAATAAGGACAGTTGAAAACCGATACAAATCGGCTTCTAAGTACTTTAGGCCAGAAATGAATCGTGGATTCTAAAATTTGGGCTAAACAATGTATACCGTGTCAAAGATCAAAAGTAGTCCGTCATACAAAATCGCCAGTAGGAAAAATTGAGAAGCCAACATCTAGATTTGAATATATCCATATGATGGGTCGTTTGCCACCACCACATGGGTAGGTTTATTTACTAACAGTTGTTGATCTGTTCACGAGTTGGCCTGAAGCCTATACTATATGAGTAATAGCTTGATGGTTACAGTAGCAATAACATTAGTTTAACAAAATCTCGCGCGATTTGAATGTTCTCTTAAAATCAAAACGATTCAAGGTAAGTAATTTGAAGCTATACTTTTCTGGGAGCTTTGTAAGTTAATCGGAACTTGCCATATTTGAACTACGAGTTCCATGGAAGTTTAAGAGAATCGCTGGCAGCAATATGTAATACTACCAACTGGATCGAGGAAATTCTTTTTGTACATAAAATGCCTTATAAATCGCGGAATCAGCATGACCATACGAAAAAGTATATGAAAAAGTTGTACATTTATGGATTTTAACCAAGACCAATTAACGGATCCTAGATCAACCATCGCTAACCCATTCAGACTGGATTTTAGAATGACAGTACAAAGCCGATTCAGTAGCATAACCTGTCTATCTATTGAAAATATATTAACATCGATCAAACCTTGTAAACATTTTGAGAGATAAAAGAGCTGCCAGCGGTTGAGCAGTATACTGAGGAAGAAAACCGCTACACTGAATGTTTCCACAAGCGATGTAAATTCAAACTTCGGGTAAATTCATTGTACCACTAGCATTCAAACCTAACAGTCCCACGTTAAGAAATACGTTTACCCACGCACTTATAAGCAATTAAACTTTATATTCAAAAATCTTAAACTTCACTGGTGTAGTACGAATCGCTGAGTCACATGGAATGGATGCCATCATAGCAAATCGATTGACCAGACGGCAAAAGGTATTATTTGCCGTACCACCCGGTTATAAAAGAATGTAGTACAGTTACCAAATTGAAGGGTGGTGTTTGAACAATTGGCAAAATCATCCACAATAACATTATTAAACGATTTGTGGATTGGACCTAGACTTCAATAAATTGTGCTTGCGATAATTATAAGATTTAGGAAGCACCGTAACAAAATCTCATCGGACATCACCCTTAAAATAAAGCTAAGTTCTCTTTTACGACTAGGTGGATACTTACAAGAAGGTACAAGAAGTAAACATACGAGCAGTTTCCTGGGAAATTTTGATACGCGATATAACTGAGCGAAATTATAATTTCTATTCTAAAAAATTAAATTTTACCCAAAACTGACAGTTTCTCCTTCAAGATCTCTCTGCCATAAATGCATCAAAATATTCCAAAAGGAATATCCCCTCCAAACCATCTTGACTGTTTGACCCAATTAGGTAACTATGGCCCGAGACCGTCTAAATAAGGATCTTAATTCAAATATTATGGCTACCTTGGTTGGATTGAGATTATTAACTTCTCACATATGTCGAAAACCAATGAAATACCTTCAGACATTACAGTCTGAAATTTGTAAAAAAAAGTAAAATACCATAATATGGCTAAACAGTAAAAATCTTACACCTCTGGGGACTTGCAGGTGCTTCAAATAAGAGTTAATTATTGTAGACTAGCATATAGACTACGTTGGCCCATACACCTTAAAGACAAGTACAGCAGGTAAGACCACCTATACTTATTTATCTTGTTTATATATTTTATCATCTGATGTCAAGGGAACAATAGAACATCCTGTTCACACTCACGTGCGAAGAGCTATTTACCCTGTTAATCCAGATTGAGGCTTTGGTTATCGCACACCCAAAAATTAAACCATTTTTCACGGTGGCAGATGACATAGTAAATGTTGCAGCATCTTGCGAGGAGAGGACGTGAATTCAGGAAAAGACAATCTGATTCGTGTCATTTCTGTCAAGTCATCGAAGGGATTGCTCAAACACTCAAGTTGCTCGTTGGCATTAACCATCTATAACCATCCAAGAAGTCAAGCCCTAAATGTCCTCACAAGTTAGTTTTGTTTTGGCCATTGATCTTACTCTAACTATACATGTCTGACTGAATTTTTCCAGCACTAGCAGTTTTATTTCTTATCCATTCAACACATCACTCCTAAACACTGCAACACCATATCATATACACTTCCTTTATAGATTAAAAAGATAAAAATAAATACTCCCTCGACATGTCAAATAAAATTATACAACCAGATTATGTTATAACCAAAAACAAAACCCTTCATTATAATTTTCCAGGAATAGCGCAAACATATTATGATTTTTATATACCTACTACACCAACCACTGATAATAATCCAAAAATATGTTTACAGTTGTAAAAAATACTGGCACAGTAGCATAGATAAAAAAATATCCTTAATTGAAAAAAAAACAATGGAAGATGTTGTTTGCCTCATTTAAAATCTAAAACCATAATGTTATAATTTATGCCAACCAAAAAATAAGAAAACATCCACCACACCGGATGTTATCAGTGTACGAACGCAAAAATCAAATCGGGTAAATAATAAAACCTCGCCACCTTGTCGAAACGATAAACCAACAAAAAAAAATTTAATTCCGCTTACAGTTATCGTACTACAGTTTACGATTTTTATTGCCTAAAATGCAAAATAGGCGCCAATCTCTCTTCTATATATCGTGTTATATTCAAAAAAAAAATTTCAAGACAAATATAACAACCATAAGACGATCATAAATTCGGAAAATTACAAAAATGTATGTATAAACTGCAGGTGCGTTAATTTTCTCGTACCAACATTATAAAAAAAAATTTTATTGCCGAAATTAAAATGAAAATTCATCGCAACAATACCAACGAACATCCACTAGAGTCGTATATTTGGAACAAAAATTGTAGCAGGATATTTTTGTGTAAGGACACATGTTACATTATATTATATATAGATACAAGCGTAGGGTGGAAGTAGAATCCAAAATTAAGGTTGTTACGTCCTCTTCAAAACCGGATGAATCACATTTTATTTCAATTTAAATTTATGACGTTTTGTGATCGATAAAATTATATTATAGTGTTCGCTAAAAGATGTCATTATAATACGATCATTAAAAGTGGTTCATATGCATATGTGAAATGGTTGGTTTAGTTTGTATATGTAAAGTCTTCGTTTCAAATTTAATGACAACGGGAAATACTTTTATAGACTGTGAAAATATGTCTTAATGCATATTCGGTTATTTTTAGTAAATGTGGATGTTACTCACATTTTGAATCGATGACTTTTGTACGGAAATATATATATATATATATATATATATATATATATATATATATATATATATATATATATATATAACTCTCTTGAGATATGCAAATCAAATTGGTCGTAGTTTTCATTCTACCTCCAAAATTAGATCTTCATTGAAAGGCATGGTTTCGGACACAGTCTTAGAATCAATTATTTGTATAATTAATTTTTTTATATAATATTTGCCTAAGGTAATATAAGAAAAGTGGAGATTATGGATCGAAAGATAAATAGTTAGGAAGGTAAATAAGTATCATAGGTATAAGTAACGTATGTATCATAGTAGTAGTATAATTTGTATCATATGTAAATGTAATCAGAAGCCCATTACGGGTTTGTTTCAATAAGGTCTACCCCAACAAATTTGACTGAGCTTACTAACAAAACAATTAAATTCATGGAAGATCACCTACAATGCATGTACACAGATTTGTTAAAGATTAGTAAATATCTTGTTTCAATCAACCATGGAATAAAAATTTAAAATTTGTCAATATTGGGTTTCTCAATGCATTTCTCAAATGGATCTCTCCTTGCTTATACAACAGAAAATAATATTTCATTTCTTATACAGCTCTCCTCAAGAACCAGGTTTTTTATGCCATCTTCTTGAACGATATAATCACAGTGTTATCTTAAACTCTGGTGTTTTAATTTACGCCGATGACCTACAAATATTCAAAGTAATCAGAAATCTTGGCTGCAAGATGATTTGAACAGAGTTACTAGCTGAGTCACCGGTCGTATAGTGATAGTTAAGGTTTTGGCTTAAACACACCGCACTTTACATTAAAGGAGTCATAATTATCAGATTGCCACTGGATAATAAAATAAAACTACTGTTTGCCTCAATGATAGGAACCGTGACTCTCTATAATCCAGTGGACAGCACCAGTAAATGATCAGTAACATAAGTTGTGCATATCGTAGTGAGGTGGACAAAAACACCAAAAAATGAGCTTACTTATGACAGTCAATAATTGTTCAAGAATTGTTTGAACGAAGGTCACAAACTACATGAATGCGGATCCATATCGAATTGTCAACGCCATCATAGGAAACAACACACATCACTGCATGAATTTTCAGGTTGACCAAATGCATCTTAAGAAAACTGACAAACTTATCCAGGAGCCCACACAGTTGATCTGGTTACAATTGGTGAAGCGACTGCAAACAAAGATAAAAACACAAACCTGAGCGCTATTAGATTCTGAATTTGCTATGGAGTCAATCGTTGATGTACTGTTGGGAGTGGAAATATTTTTCCAGGTACTTAGATCCAAGAGTCGTAAGTTGAAAAGAGGGCTGACAGCACTTCATACCATATTTGGTTGGATAAAGGCTAGAAGGCTAGCAGAAATTAGATATAAATTGATCCTCAAATTATAAAGAAAACTTCAAGCTTTACTGTCCTATGTTTTAGGTATTGACAATTCAGTTAATTCTGGGAAATAAAAGAGCATCCAAAGGTTATCAAAGGAAAGGAGGATGAAGAAAAATGTGAAGAGGGATTTCAAACAACAACTAGAAAAAGAGGTGAAGATAACGCAAGTTAATTTTTAAGCTGCCATTAAGCAAACTCATAACATGCTTGGAACAACTTAAAACGCAGCGTTTATTCGGCTAAAAACAATGGAAAAGAAATTTGAACGCAATCGTGAATTTGAAAAATTTTATAGATCATTTAGGTAGTAGTAAACGATGAACGCAGATACATGACGCAGATACAAAAATATCTAAGACACACACTTATTTCCTTCCACACCACAGGGTATTAAAAACAAGCAGCACTGCAACTTCCAAACTTAGTGTGACAAAACAAATTCATGTTATTTGAGGACGTAGAAAAACGTACAGGCAAGTGTGGGTTGACATTGAGGATTGTAAGTGCCAAATTATTTTGTGGAGAACTAACACTCATTATTTACCGAGCACGTAACAACTAAAAACCCTTACCTAAGGTTCACCTTCAGCAGCGTTTTTGGCCACCAACATTTTTAGAGATGTTGGCATAAAATAGCGATCTTACCACGATCTATAGTAATCATGAATTTCAGCAAGCTAACGAACGTAATAAACCAAGTGCATGCGCCAGGAGTAGGACAGACCAACGTCTGGTAAGAGACAGTCATATACTTCATAACCAATCTGGTGTAAGTTAACTCGTTAGCATCCAGCGAAGATATTCAATTATAAGAGGCAAGGTGTTAGTCAGAGCAATAGTGGACCAATTTGTCAAGTCTAGCAAGCACAACAAATCATGGGAAATCTGCCAGCCAAAAAAAGGCATTACGTCCACTCGTTTTACAAGGTTAGTGTAGATTATAAGGTTAGTGAAGCCATTTGAGGTACAACCTTAAATAAGAAGGAGAGAGTATAAGTTACTGCTAAGGGCATACGTTTTCATATTCGTGGGTATGAGTACTAAAGCAGTGGTAATTTCTCCTCTAAAAGCTTCTTAGTGGCTCTCATCAGATGCATAGGGAATTGCCATACGATATTCAGGGAGAATGGCCAAAATTTTGTAGGTATAAATATCCCTCTTTAGATTGGAAGTCCATTCCACAGGGATAAAACATTATGAATACTGGAGGCCACCTTGAAGCAAGTGGACATTTTTTTGGAAAAATTTGTCATCTAAACCATTCTTAGCATTGAGGAGTTTGAATATAAAACCGTTAACAGTATCCTAAGCCGATTTTATTGATTGTATAACACCAGCGCATTATTGAATCGGGCGTAGTTTTAATGACTTTGCCGATGAAAATTTTATTTAGCAAAACATCTCACCCAAGGCTAGAAAGAGATTAGTCAACCGCTGCAACAATTTTTCTAGAGTAAATGACACCGTAGTTATTTGACGACCCTATAAAATCGACATTATGGACCAGTCAATCTGAAAATCTCACATCAAGAGACAACAAGACAGGGTTAGCATTCAAATGTTGGGCAGGATAGTCAAAACCCAATTAGGAAACAAAATGTTTGAATTGTCGATGGCAAAGTTTGAATTGTCGATATTTTATGAAACAAGAAAATACAGCATTTGAAATTTCTTCAAATCTTGTCTTCGTCTTGTCGTCGTCATGGCAAGTTCAATTATTGTTATTTGATGCTGATTTATACGAACAGCTAGTTAGTTTGATTTAGAATCTAACTGATCCATTGGTTGAAGCTACTTGATGTTTTGCTTCAGAGGTTTGTAGTCGTTTGTAGTTGTTGCTTTATTCCATTAAAATTACCTGTTTCAAATCCTGTTATTTACTGAGCTCTTTTTCGATACTTCTTCTAAAATATGGTACCTCCAATATATTTTTGCCTTATGACATGATCCATCATCATTTTATGTTTTATCTCCGTCTTACCGTTAATGATATCCTTCTCCAAAAAAATGTCTGCTAATACGCAATTCTACTCAAAAAACATTATTCACCCAAAGTTAAATTAACTCTTAAATAACATTTTTTGATTTCTTTTGGTACAGCATCATATTCGTTTAAAAACATGAAAAGCTCGCTCAACAACAACAAAAAATTGAAAAAAGTTTTCCACATCTACCAATGATTTTGTTTAAAGAAAAAAATTTTAATGAAAACGAAAACCAACAAATACACAAATAATCATAATAATAATAATTTTATTATTATTTTAAAGTTTATTTTAATTTTTTTCTGCGAAAAAAACTTTCCTCGTTTTTCATATTAAACTTTATCTCATTTTGATTTTCATCCTTTTTTTTATTCGAAACTCATCATTATGAAAATTAAATCATTTAAAAATTTATGGCGAACGAACGTAAAATAAACTTGCGTCTTCTTATTTTTTAAATATTTAATTACAAAAATTAAAATTTAAATTAACGAAAACTTACAAAAAAAAATGAAATTTTAATTATATTATTTAGTTAAAGTTATAAAATAAAAAGTATAAACATATTTTTATTGTCTTTAGATAATTAAAAATGGGGAAAAACTTGTCTGTTTATAAGGGATGAAAGTTTTTAATGCAGATAAAAGTTTGGGTGCCTTTAGAACATTTTGGTAAAAACTTTGGAGAACTCTGGTTTACGTAAAGCTTACGGAATTGAACCGTAGTTAAGTGTAATTAAACTTATAATATTGCTTATATTATAGGGTAGTTGCATAAAACCGAAGAAAGTAAACTTTTTTTTAAAATTCTGTAATAAATAAACTCATTTCATTTAAACATTAAAGCTTTCGATAACCAAACTATTTATAATTCGAAAAGTAAAATAACTGCAAAAACATATAATATTGCAACTACGACTTATATTTTATCAATACAACAAGAGAAACATTTTCAGGACGAAATTTAAAAACTAAAATTAGCAGAAATCCTCTTCCCTGAAAATACCAATTGTTTTACATACCAAACATTTCCTCGCATATGCTAAAATTTTTTTTTAAATATTTAAAGTTTTAAAGTTTTAAAGTTTTAAAGTTTTAAAGTTTTAAAGTTTTAAAGTTTTAAAGTTTTAAAGTTTTAAAGTTTTAAAGTTTTAAAGTTTTAAAGTTTTAAAGTTTTAAAGTTTTAAAGTTTTAAAGTTTTAAAGTTTTAAAGTTTTAAAGTTTTAAAGTTTTAAAGTTTTAAAGTTTTAAAGTTTTAAAGTTTTAAAGTTTTAAAGTTTTAAAGTTTTAAAGTTTTAAAGTTTTAAAGTTTTAAAGTTTTAAAGTTTTAAAGTTTTAAAGTTTTAAAGTTTTAAAGTTTTAAAGTTTTAAAGTTTTAAAGTTTTAAAGTTTTAAAGTTTTAAAGTTTTAAAGTTTTAAAGTTTTAAAGTTTTAAAGTTTTAAAGTTTTAAAGTTTTAAAGTTTTAAAGTTTTAAAGTTTTAAAGTTTTAAAGTTTTAAAGTTTTAAAGTTTTAAAGTTTTAAAGTTTTAAAGTTTTAAAGTTTTAAAGTTTTAAAGTTTTAAAGTTTTAAAGTTTTAAAGTTTTAAAGTTTTAAAGTTTTAAAGTTTTAAAGTTTTAAAGTTTTAAAGTTTTAAAGTTTTAAAGTTTTAAAGTTTTAAAGTTTTAAAGTTTTAAAGTTTTAAAGTTTTAAAGTTTTAAAGTTTTAAAGTTTTAAAGTTTTAAAGTTTTAAAGTTTTAAAGTTTTAAAGTTTTAAAGTTTTAAAGTTTTAAAGTTTTAAAGTTTTAAAGTTTTAAAGTTTTAAAGTTTTAAAGTTTTAAAGTTTTAAAGTTTTAAAGTTTTAAAGTTTTAAAGTTTTAAAGTTTTAAAGTTTTAAAGTTTTAAAGTTTTAAAGTTTTAAAGTTTTAAAGTTTTAAAGTTTTGAAGTTTAAGGAGCCAGATTATGACTTCGGTTTTGGATTTAAATTTTTTGAATAAGGGAGTCATTGTTGTGTGAAAATAAGCCACTGAACATTCTTGTTTTGAAATTTTGTATTGGTATTTTCACAACCCAAGCGAGAGGCGTCAGGTGGCCTAAGTTTTACTTCCAATGAAGGGGTCGAGAAATGGAGCTCACTTATCGGTTTCTCTATAATGAAAGCATTTCACGAAAATTTTATTGTGAACCACTGTCTTTAAATAACCGAGTGAGTGGCTCAGTGGTTAGCTCTGTGTCGCTTGGAGCGGGAGGTACCGAGTTCGAATCCCAACAGGGGCAGGATGCAAAAGGGAATTTTTCTCACAAGATGATCGGTGATATTGATAAACACAACTTAGTGACCCCCTATTGGTGTGCAGAACATGGGCCGATCGATCTTCCTTGTCATCGTGGTACAGGGTGACACATGTAGCTATGCAATGCACAGGTGGTATAATACTGTACTTGTGTGAATGGGTTGAATGAATTTGTGTGAATGTAAATAAAGTATTGATTTAAGCTAGCCCGTTCAAAGAACATTAAATTCATTGGTTGATCAAATACTTTATGTAAAAAATAAAAAAATAATAAAAATTGATAAAAATCTTTCAAAAAGAGAAGTGCAACATTGATGCAACATAGATATGGATGGATTCTGTAATTAAAATAGAAAGTACACAGTCATGTTTTCATGCAATGATCAGATTATTACTAATATACACCATGTACTTTATAACAATCATAATACAGAAGAGTTAAAAAACTTCACCGCAAATGTTAATTTTAGTATGTGCAGGTAATATTAGCAATGACTTTAAGTTTAAATTTTAAAAACAATTTAGTACAAATTTAAATTTTGTTGCTGTTGTTGTACTCAACTACTTAATATCAATTGAAGTTTTATTACAATTCTTATTATAAAATTATAGTTAACCATCAATTATTTTCAATTAAAAATTAGAATAAAAAAAAATTGTTAAAGAACCACAAATTTGCTTAAACATACACGTATATACATATATATATGAAAAGATAGACAGGGCAGCAGTATTTTATATATTAATGTGGGACAAATAAATTAACAAAAACGATTATTTTATTATTTTTAATCTAATAAGGAAATTAATTAATAGAACAAATAATAGAAATTTTTTAATTTAAACTACAAAAAATTTTAAAAAAAATGTGGGAAAATATTTTTGAAAGGTCTTAAATTACTTTGAAAATATTTCGAGGATCGAAACATGGGTATGTTATGTGGATGATGCACACATGTTGTTGATCTTTAGCGAGACGCTAAAGGTCAGTAAAACTAATGCTAATTTCGAAAAAAACTATTGTCATCAAAATATTGTGAATCAGTCAATACACCATGTAATAGTGATTCGATTTAGAATAATGATATATTCATCCAATAGTCTCAAGATCAGTACAAAGTTTTATTAATTGATTGGACTGTAGGACAAAGCTATAGGCTATCTACTCTTTCAGATGACACCAGACCAATTCATACATAAAACAATAAATGTAAAGAAGGGAAAGGTATTATTCAAATACACGCAAATAAACACACATATACGAATATTCATACATATGGATATACGTACAAGTTCGCCCACCTATCTACGTATATTATCAGGAAGCTTCTTAAAATTTCAACTAATTATTAATCAATTATACAAATTATTATTATATTAAACCTATCATCCTGAAATATAAATAAGATTATTAATATTTTATTTCATTTAAGACTATCGCATCTTAAGACTACCACCAATAAAAAAAATTAATATTATGATGGCACCGTTCTTAAGTGACGAGTACATTGATATCCTTTGGTTTACGGATTTTACGATGGTATCCGCAAACAAGCTCGCAATGAATACCAACGCAGATTCCCATGTAACGCGTTCATGACGTAAGAATATTTACAAATATTCAAAGAAGATTGCGAAAGTTTTAAAATATAGCACGAAAACCTAAATATGTCAAACCAGATAAATAATTCAAAACATTCATGCCCTCTATTGATGCCAATCTTATATCTTTATTATCTATAGGTAGGGTTCGTGATATGAAGGATTCTTAAAAAGCCTTCAGTATTTTAAAGAGAGGCATAATATCTTAATAAAAGTCATGCACAAGTAACAGAAAGCAAAATCAAATAATGGTTCACTGAAATTACAGTATATCCAGAAGCAAAACAATACTTATCTATAATAAGAAAATCTATAGTAAAAAAGGAAATGTAACAAGACTTGGTACGTGCAGTAAACAAGGGAAACTTGGTTCTAGGAGAAAAAGAAGTCCATAATACTACATCAAAATGTTTCACAAAGTCTCAAGAAAAAATTAAACTAAATTCGAGCCTTCACGTGTAATTCAAATCTTTCAAATCTTTTATGTGTAATTTCTGGAATGGCAATATTATTTTAACACTGAAAATATCTTTAGACCGAAATACTTTGAAACGATGCTGATTTGTGGTATCGTAAGCTGGGTCTAGCCAGCGAATATTACAGAAATTACTTTACTAGAAAAAGTAAGTGTGTCCACCAGTCAATGAAACCGAACTCGGTTTCGACGAGTTTTATTTGAAAATAATTTCAATATTATATTGATCGTAGATACTGATGACTCAGTAACAGTAAACCATAACCGAAATTTATTTTGGCAGTTGACTGTTAACCAACTTACAACAAGGTAAAAGAAACTATTAGCAGTGGTGCCCTCTGAGAAGTGGACTTAATATATTAATAATTTGGGGCAAAAAAGAACAATTTTAGAAGAAAGGTAGGTTGGATGTGTTTTGATAAAATATAATGTTTGAAAAAATTTGATTATCTTGAGTGAAACCGAATCTCAAGGTCACAGTATTTCTGTTACTAAAAATTTATACATTTTTATATATGTATTCATTTTTCTCAAAAAATTTCGACATACACCATAATATTGTAAATGAGTCTGAATTGATTTGATTGATTGATTAGAATGTACAGCCAAGGACGAACTAAGAACTCCTGGAATGCTGCGCACCACCATACATCCATGTTACAAATAACAAAACCGAAGCAGTGGAAGGAATGATAGTTATGGCAGGTTCGACCTGGTTACTGACACCTAAGCGATCGATAATTAGTATTTTTTTGTGGTGTAGGGAAAGGAAAGTTAATTTAGTAATGACAGAATGGGTTCGGTTTCCCGGTGGCCAATGTTTAACTATTATTAGCAGAAGACAATCACAATTTTACTGAACTGTTCTGCATTCTAACCTCTTTTATAAGCAACTCGTGCTTGTACTATAAAGATTCCCTAAGAACAAAATATATTAATCAACTGATTTCTCCAAGCCGTAGGCTGTAGCAGATGGCATTAGTTTGCACCAGTAAATTACAAGTTTAGTATTTCACCTACATGCTGCTAAAATTTATTAAATGTACTATTTATTTGAATTAATACAAATTAGATTTTTTAAAAATTGATTAAACATTACAAATCAATGGAATTAACCGTTTTATGACCAATATGTCCATAATATTGTAAATGAGTCTGAATGAGTGGAAATTCTACGGACTACTGGTTCAATTTGGATGAATGATATCAAAAAAGAATCAAATTCTCACAAAGCCAGTAAAAATATTTCAAAATTCCTCTTTACAAATTAGTTTAGCCTTGTCGAAATGTCGTGAATTAGCCGGAAAGGATAAAATAAACATGCATAGTGGCTTCAGTTAGGCTTCTCCAACTAGTAACCTGACAGCACGGCGGAAATAATGCTTATTGAACCTTAGAATTAGCTAAGCCCCTGTGCAAATTTGGACCAGTTGGAATTTCGAATGATGGTATTAATGTGTATATGTTCCTTACTTCAATATATTCTTTCATAAAAGCTTTATTAAATTCATAAAATTCTGGTGACTTAAAAAACGTTCGTTCCATAGAAAGTAAACGTTTGTAAGCTGCGTTACATGAGCTCATTTCTTATGGTTGTTGGTTCATAAAATACTTCACTCACATGTTTAATGGCAGCCGCTCTGCTCTGTGGTGTAATTTATTCCGCCTTTTATAATGTTTGTAACTCGTTATGAAGATTTTAGATTTTAATTTGAAGAAGTGGATCGATGGTGATTTGTAGGTTTGTTTGAGCTGCTAATGTGTTCTCAAATGATCACACTACTTACCAGCCAAACTGGGAAGATTGCAGGATTTTGTTAGGTGTCATATCTTTGGAGCGTTTCTCTAGTTTCTAGAAGAGATTTGTTGGTAGTTTTTGTTGCACTTCTTCAACTTGTTGAGTCACAAATTTCAAGTGTGCCATTCCTCTTATTTAAAATACTAAGAGATTTTAAAATGCAGGGAAGTCAGTACCAACTGACTCATTGGCCTACAGTTACTTAATCTCTTGATCTAGTTCCTTCATTCAGTTTCCCAGATTAACAGTACCGACTGAGACAGAAGGACAGTTTTATTTCAAAGATGTAAAATGTCAGATATACAACCACTACAATTATGGCATTTTAACAGACCAGAAGCATTTCTATAGGAAACATCAAATGTTTTAATATTGAAATTTTTCCGATTTTCTTCCATGTCTGTGATAAGACCATCAAAATCGCCAGGCAGATATTAACAGCGAATCCTAAATCTCGTACCCACAATTGTATTTTCCAAAGTTATGATACCCGTGTAATTTCCGAGTGATGCAAATGAACCACAGGGGATCAACATCACAAATATAATTGTAATTTCGAATGAGATAATCCTGGAAATAATCATACGAGTATAATCAAAAAAATATTATTATTAATATTTAAATTTAATTAATATTTTTCGTTTTTTTTTTTTTTTATTAATTTTAATTTTATTTTTTATTTTAATCAATCGACATGCACATAATTTAATAAATAAAATAAAAATGTATAATAGATGTGCTTGCAATTTTATCCAGGTGATGTGTGGTAGTGCCGTGTGGACATCGGAAATATTTCAATTAATTTTATTTTATTCAAAACATGAAAATGTGTCAAGTGGCGTAAAATTTATGCAATAGTCGGACATTATTAAAGATGGATGTGTACTTGAAAAGTTTGGTCAATGTCGTAGTGATGATTTTTACTGGATTCACTTAATATTTAAAAAAGATAAATAAAAGAGCTGAAAATTGAAACTGACGTTTCGCTTAGCAATGGATAGATTACAACCCATTACACCATTTAGAACAGAATTTTTCGGGCACTCCATGTAAAAAAGTATTAATTTCATTATTTTTTATTTATTATTTCGGGTCGTAGAATATGACCGAGCCAACCGACTATTATTATTATTGTAGAAGAAAAACTGGGATTTGTACTGATCAGTATATCCAATGTTGTTGAAGCATTGACAGCAGTTATTGTAGTAAGCTGGATTAATGTTTGAGAAAGATGCTGCATTTGACATTTAATATATTTTTCAGCAAGGTACTCTCCTACATTAGTGTTATGCTCTTTGAAGATTAGAATATTGTAAAATTGTTGAAATTTCCGTTTGACTCCTATAAAATTAGAGCCATTATCGCTATAAATATTTGCGAGTAATCCCCTTTGGGTATTAAAACAATTCGAAGTTGGCAGGAATGCATTGGTTGTACAATAGCTAACTAATTCCAAGTGACAATTGATCATAAGTGATCATATATGACAAAAACAACCATACGTTTTAGGATAAAACATTACCACAGTGGTAACGTTTTATCCTAATTAGCCTTTATAATGCAAATAGACTGCAATATTATTTTAAGTGTAATGGTTTAAGGAGTTAGCCACCCACGTAGATCAAAAATGTTTCCAGTTTCTGACAGCAGTTTTCTTTTAAGGTGACTTCAAAAGTGATTGGTACTCATATTTGAAATGTAAAATAGTAAATGTCTGGTACCTAACAAACTTCTAACAAAAGTTTTTTAATTATTAATTGTGATAGAGAGTTTTTCCTCGATTATGTGCGAGAATTGTTTTCATAAAACACTGGCTGTTCGTGCTCCATTTTCTGAGTGTGAAACGTGCATTTCCTCAAACTACAGTTAGATATTTACAAATTTTATGGCAGCTTCGTCATTCTCAGCTCCGGACAAATGATCATCGACGTAAAAATCATTTTTGATTACGGCGCACGCATCTGGGAAGTAAAGGCAGTTTTCTTGAGCTATACATGATATTAAGTACGGTTTACAAGTCATCCCATTTGTAACCGTTCTGTTACCAGAAATGTTTAAATTTTTCATACAGATGTTCTCGTCACACAATTCTTTACAGGACCCAGTGAGGTTTATTAATCTTTAACTGTCAATACATTTTTTCGATGTCTGAAGCAATTGCTACATTGTTGTGTTCTAAATTTGAGCAGAATCGTGAATAACTCGCAATGCATCTAGTAGTTGTGCACGCAGACCCATTTTTTTTTTTTTTTTTTAAACAAAATTTCCTTTATTGAAAAACATTTTTTTTTTTACAAATTCAAAAATCAAAGATTACTTATCAAAAATTAAATTTTACAAAAAGGACGTAGGAAATAATAAAAATGCCGTCCATATATTATCATTATAGAGATACAAAATTAGAGCCCCTGTCCCTATATAAAATGGGAGCTCAGGCTCAATGCTTAATAAAATATGAAATTTTTGTAAAAAACTTCAAAAAGAATTAACATTGCAAAAATTTAAATACATTAAAAAATTATACAATATCAAAGAGTAAAAAATTAAATTGCCATAAACAAAAATGTTAAAAAATTTATGGCTATATTGACTCAAGTGTTGAGCTTATAAAACTAAATATATAAATGGAAAAGACATTCACACACACAAGCACACCTATATACAAAAGCAATTACACAACATACATACAGTTTTAAAATTAACATAAATGTTATAACAAAATAAGTTATATGGCAAATCAATGTAAATGTTTGATTTTAAAATGATTGTCTAAAAAATTATACAATACAAGTATATATATAAATCAAATATGTAAATAAAAAAATAAATGTTATATCTGCTGCTGCTGCTGCGGTTGTTGATTGGAGTCGTTGTCTCCATCGTTGTCATCATCGTCGTGGGCCATATCATTCAGCCACCAATATGCCTCACAACGTTTTGAAAATTCGTCGTCGTTGATTTTGAAGGAGGTGTCGAACCGAAGATGTTCCGACGGATTTCTAAATTTCGCCACGTCGAACCACTTCTCGTTAGGCCGCCTTGTCACGTGGTAAATGAGGGGAATCGCCTTCCGATCTTGGATGTAGCCCAATCTGTCGAGATAAAGGAATAAATTCGGTCCTGGTACCGTTTCGTTTGTCGTGTAAATTTTAGCAAGTTGTTCGTCCACGTAGTACGGTCCGTAAATCAATGAATTTTCAGTATTCAGACAAGCCCGTCGTATATGGTTACGAGTCAATTTGAGCATGTGTAAGTCAATACGGTCCGAGTCAAATTTTTCGTATTGTATTTTATTTGAAATATAATGAGTATAGTCCGTCTCGGCTTTTCTGTAAAGTCCGTTGCAGTGGCGTAAGCATTTCCGTTCGAAAATTCTGTACCGTTCAATATAACGAGGAACTTGGTTAAACCATACTTGGCAACCGTATGTCAGTATAGGTCGAATTAGTGCTTTGTACGCTATAATTTTTACCCGTTTGTCCAAACGTTTATTGTAAAAAAGTTGCCGCGCTCCCATAAACGCACGTCTCGCTTTTTCTAATTGAATCGTCGTATGCTGTGTCATGTAACACATGTTGTCTATATTAATTCCCAGGTATTTAATTTGTTCGTATAATTTTATTGGTTGATTTGAAATTTTGACCGAAAGTTTACGCCAATTTCTCTTTAAATCGCGCGTCGCATTTTTTAATGGACGTCGAAAGAGGATAGCTTCACATTTTGATGAATTTATTTCTATGTGCCAAAGTCGAAAGTAATTTTGAATAAAATCTAAAGATGATTGTAAATTTTTTTGAATTTCTCCCACATGGTATGCCGAACAATAGACAATCATGTCATCTGCGTACGCACATGATTGTGTAAATTTTGAATTTAATTTATCGTGTAAAATTAAGTCGGCCGTATATAAATTAAATAGGATTGGAGCGGTGATAGAGCCTTGTTGTACACCGTTTGAAATTTTGAAGATTTTTGAAGATATTTTAATATCTCCGCCAGTGGTGATTGTAAATTTTCGATTATAAAGAAGTTCGTAGAGTAATTCAATAAGGTCGGTCGAGAAATTCATTTTAATTAATTTTGATAATAGTCCATCGAGCCAGATCGATTCAAATGCTTTTTTGATGTCTATTAAAACTGCTCCTGTCGGTTGATTAAATTTTAGATTGTGTGTTATATCGCTGACCACTTTTGTGATGGCATGCGCAGTGTTATGGCCTTGTCGAAAACCAAACTGATTGTCTGGCATTAATTTATGTTTAGCTACATGGTCATTAATTTTTTCATAAATTATAATTTCGAAAAGTTTTCCGAAATTTGACAAAAGACTAATGGGTCGATAGCTCTCCGGATCCGTAGGCAGTTTATTTTTTTTTAGGATTGGAAACACCCTAGCAATTTTCCACGATTCAGGAAATGTTTTATTATTCAACAAATTATTAAATAATGTACAGATTTCGTTTTTTATTGAGATTGGTAAGTGTTTGAAAATGCAATTTGGGAGAAGATCAGGTCCAAAAGATTTTTTATTATTAGCCAAATTTAAAATGTTCGAAAGTTGATCCATGGTGATAAAGTAATTTTGATCGTCACTTGGTTGTTGAGGTGCAAACGCACGATTTGAGGCTGAAAATGTAGTTTTAGTGATGTGAGTCGCTTTATCATGTTTGTGTTGGTTGATGATAGGCGATAATAAATTTTGAACTTCACGTTCTTGCTCCTGATGCTGCAGAACCGAGGTGGTGGAGATGGAATGAATTAAATTTTGAAAAGTGTGTTCTTGGATATGTTGGCCGAGAATATTTAGTTTGGTAATTTTGTCAAAAATTTGGAATTTATCTCCTGTAATATTTTTGTGCGTTTGGCTCCAATCAATCTCTAGGTTATTATATCGGTTAATGTCTGTTACGTTAATTTCCAAAGAGTTAATTTTTGTTGAATTTTGACGTTTAGCTTTGTTAAATTTCCTTATTTCCGACCACATTTTGGCACCCGGCCGAATCCCTTTCATAACGTCCGTCCAATATTTCTCAATCTGAATCTTTACATTTTGTTCAATAAGTTGACAAGTCCTTTTGATTTCGACCTTCCATTCCAAAATTTTCCCGTTTAAAATGTTGATGCGAAGCTGATTATGGTAATTTCCTGAATGAGAATTTTGATTGATATTGATCAAGCTTCTTTTTAAAGTTTTAATTTTTGTAATCAAAAAAGATTTATGCCTGTATAATTTTTCGATGATATGATTCGAATAGCAAATCATATTGTTAACTCGACGTTTTTTCGGTGAATTTTGTTTTAAGCTGTCCAAAATGAGCTGAGTTAATTGATAGATGTAATTATTGCATTCATCATCCGTGAGATTTCGGTCTGATGGGATTATATTTTGCGTTGTGTTGTCATCGTCATCGTTCCAAAGTTGTTGTTGAAGACGCGCTATCGTTGCATGATGGGCTTTGTCTAATTTTGTTTGCCATGTCTGCCAGTCTATTCCAGTAAAATTGTATTTGATTTGATGTTCTGCGTCCTCGTTGTCATCATCTTCGATTTTATTGGTGCCACGTTCGATCTCTTCTAATCCTCGAACCACAATTTCGATCGCTCGATGATCGCTGTCATAGTGTAGTGTTGATATTTGTTGATTATAATTTTGTTGAATTTTGACTCGTACGTCGACTATGGCCAAATCTAGGAAGTTTCCTGATCGAATCATGGTAGGTTTATCTGAATGAATTATTTTTGCCCTATATTCCAAAGCATATTCTTCCATCCATTTGTTTAAGCGGTTGCCACGAGAATTGTTCCCCGCATTTCCCCAATTCGTGTGCCTAGCGTTGAGATCCCCAGCGATAATATAGTAATTTTTTGGATTACTTAAATTTAATTTATCGAAAATTTTGCCCCACTCGTTCATAAAATGTTCGTCCGAAATATGCGACTGATTGCCCGTACAATAGATGGAAATTAAATAGATTTTGTTGGCCGAAAATTTGAAATTTAATCTGATGATGGCAATCTCAATCCCCTCCCGATTGCTCACCATTTGTGGATCGATAGCTTTGAATTTAATACCATTTTTAATGAGAATGGCTGTTCCTCCTCCCTGTTTCGCATGGATGCGGTCGCGTCGAATAATATTATAATTTTTAAAGTCAATTCTGTGTTTGTCATTTAATTTCGTTTCGTTCACGAGAAGACAGTCCGGTTTATGCTTATTAATGAAATCGAGAAGGTTGAGTCTGCGTTGAATGCTCACTATAGAGTTCACGTTCAACGAGATAATTTTGAATTTGGAAGAATGCGAATTTTGATGTCGATAAGTGTTTGTTGTATTTTGAAAATTTATATTTGCGAAATGATTTCGAGTAGTTGAGTTATTTGCTCGCCTTGTTGTTCCATCTGTTTGGCCATTTTGTCGATTCTAGACGTTAATAATTGTATGCTGTTGTTGTCGTTGTTCTGTTGTTGTTGTTGTTGTTGAGGTGCGGTTGCAGAAGAAGCAGGTCCTCCTCTCATCATATTAGCGAACGTACCGTTCTCTTTGGTCACCTTGATAGAATCAAAATATTTTGGTACAGTTTTTGATGCCGTTGCCAATCTTTTACGCTCTTCAATTCTCTTTTTAAGTCTCAATAGTAATGTCTGATAGACTAGACAGCCTTTATACGAAGCTGGATGCCCCATTTTCTTGCAATTTGTACAATAAATGTTTTCTTTTGTAATTTCAGCATTAACTTGGCAATCACCCGGTTCGTGCAAGTTTGCGCATTTTACACATCGAAATACAAGACTGCAGTTTGATGCGGTATGTCCAAAACGTTGACAATTGCGACATTGCATTATGTCATTGGTTTTATTTAGTGTTTGCCACTCAATTTTCTGGTGATTAAGGTGTTTGATATTGTACACCAGGTTGAGTGGAGTACTTGGAGCGAATTGTACGATGTATAGGGGCAATAACTTTTTCTGTTGGTCCGTCCGTTTCGATCGCATCTGTATAATTTTGAAAATTTCAATAAGTTCGTCAACAGTCTCAATGTCTTGTTTTAATTCGGTGAGGTCTTCCGACTCCGTCAGTCCACGTAGTACAAGAGTTTTTGGCTTAAGCTCTTTTGGTGTATACGTATAATACTGAGTGTTGACTTCGCTGAAAATGTTTTTCAGTGCTTTGTAATTGTCGAGCGTATCGGTCGTCACTGTATGTTTAGAGGAATTTATTCTCTTTATCTCGAAATGTTGAATTTTAATGCCCTTTGCCAGAGCAATTGTATTCTTGATCTCCTGTCCAAAAATATGAATTGGTGGAGGTTTATGTTGACCTTTTGGTTTAGACACGTTTGATGTTGAAGTTAGTGTAGTTGTCTTAGCATCAGCCGCTGAAATCGTTGGAGCGTCAGTCGTTGTTGATGTCGATGGTTTATTGTTATTGATTTTGTTACCGGAATTATTATTGTTATTAATGTTGAAATTCTTTTTATTATTGTTATTGTTTTTGTTGTGTTGTTGTTGATGTTCATGATTGTGCATTGTGTCGACAATCATATTTAGTTCGGTCTCGTTTTCCTCGATTTCAGGAATTAGGGCCTCAAACGTATTTTTTGATAGAAAGTTATTTATATGTCTTTTATTATTATTGTTATTATTGTCTTTATTATTATTGTGGTTGTTGGAATTATTGGTCGTTATATTATTATTATTATTATTGTTATTATTATTATTTAGGACTTTTTTATTGTTATTGTTGTTTTTTAGCGATTCTGCTAATTGATCTTTTAGTATTTTAATTTCGTTGGACATGTTTTTTATGATATTTTTTAATGAACAGTACTCACCCGATTCATTGTTTGTTTTATGTGTCCGTTTGTTCCCTCGCATTGATTGTGTGTTAGCAACAGTTGTAGTTGTTGTTGATGATGAATCTGATAGAGTCAAATCGTTGGTGATAAGCTCGTTGTTGTTGGTTGATTCATTTTTATTGCTATGGACCGTTGCCGTAGTAATAAATGTAGCTGGGTATATATTCCCTTCTTGGTCATGGTCTTGTTTGCCCATGATTTCTTTATAATTTTCTTTGTGGCTATTTAGAATATTGGAAGTTATTATTTTATTATTATTATTATTTTTGTTTTTTTTTAAAACTAATCTTAATTTATTTTTATATGCTGAAGCATAACTGTCTTTGTTTATATAATTAGTTTTTGGTTTAATTTTATTTATTTTTTTTACTAAATTAAATGTTTACAACACGAAAAACACACGTAGGAAATTGAGAGTTTTCACACACAAAAAAAAAAAAAAAAAAACGAAAAAAAGTATTTTAAACACAAGCAAGGCACGCAGACCCATTGAAGACTCTGAACTTTCGTTTTAGTTGGTTGCAAGATTTTGTTATCTGGTATTGGAGTCATATGCCCGAGATTATCATTTTAAACATCTTTTTCTGTCATACATTGAGTAGTATCATTTATGCTTTATTGCATACTGCAATAACAGGAGATAGATACATTTAAACAAGTACATATTAAGATGGAGGCACTGTATTTAAGTTCATCTTCGTTTCCTCTATACCTTACCCTTTGATTATCGTTCGTTACGATCGCCGCGATTTTTACAATTATCGTGATTTTTACGATCACTACAGACATTGCTATCGCCGCAATCATTACAATCAACGCGATCATTGCGATCACAGCCCTTTAAGCTCATGGGTGAAGTGAGAACTGATAGGTAAAGCAGCTAATGTGGTAGAAGTTTATTTCATTCAGCACAATACTGATCAATATAAAACCTAATTCAACAATTTGAGCTATACTAATTAAGGAAGTAATCATCGATTCACTTAAATTTTAAGAAATGATTTGTTAAATATTAAACCCCTTAAAGAAGACGCAAAAGGATTAACTAAATCAGATATGTCAGGAACATCATAGCATTTTAAACGGGATCCATTGAGGGTTCTCGATAGACTATATATTCTCAATAGCTTGTTCTTAACATAAACACAATATTGTGACATATATTTTTGAAGTATTCATTTTTTAAGTGTAGGAGAGAAATGAATTCTAAATTCTAATCGGGTAAGTTTCGGTACATTACTAAAATTTACCTCTAACCCACTAATATTGAAGGTCATATAATTTAAAAGATGTACATTAAAACATTAAAATATAATATTATTGTAATATTGTCCATGTTTGTTTAAAATTTAAATCCCTCCTCAAAAGGATAGTTATACTTTAGTGTTAAAATTGGATCGTTTCAATAAACGATCCAATTTTAACACTAAAGTATAACTATCACTATACCAACCCACATAGTATCACTAAAGTAACATGTATACGCAATACTTCAACTAAACTATTGCGACATAACAATTATTTTATGTATCACTATCACGACACACGACACTTTACAAATTTTACTATATATTCTCTTGTCCACTGTTGTTTCATTTTATTATTTTATTGCCTCTTTCTACCAATATATTTCTATACATTTCATGTTATAAATATACTTATCTCGTTCCATCCAACGGTTTAACACAATAATTTTCGGAATCAAAACAAAAAACTAATGCATGTTAGTACGAATTATACCGGGTTACGGTCAACTCATTTGCGTATAGGGATAAACAAAAAATTAAAAAACAAAAAAATGTGTGTTTTGGCGTGAAATCGGAAAATTTCATAATATATATTGAAAATCATTTGTTTTAATTAACGAAAATTTACAGTGTTTGAGTGTGTATGTGTTAATTAAAAATTAGAAAATTTATATTAAACGTGCCGTTATTCTTGTGTACCTACAATTGAATTGTGTTTAAGTATTTATACGTGTGTGTGTGTATGTTTGTGTGCTAAAAAGTGAAAGTGGCAAATTTATGTGTATTAAAATTTATGTGCATCAATTATAAGTGAATTAATTTGTTTTATGTGAAATATTAAACAGGATTTGTGGAATGGATTAACCATAAGGACGAAATCGTTAAAAATAATTTTTTTTTATATTTTGGTAAGATATTCGAATTAATTTTAGTAGAAAATATTTAAACCCCTTTTGGTCCCGTCGCTTCCCACTTTCCCAACATTTATAAATGTGTAATCATTTTCCAAAAAGGTATTAGCTTTTATTGAGTGATTAATTGGTTTTTTTCGTAAATTAAAACAACAAAAAATTTAGATTTAGGATAATACACAGGCTTTTGTACCCAAAATTTATGTAAATCAATTTTCTACTCAATGTTAAAGGTTTTTCCTAACGTTATTTAATATTGTGACATACACAAAATAATGTAAACAACAATCGACCGTACACAAAAATGTTTTGATTTTGATTTGGGTCGGTGTCGGACGTCAGGCCTTCTAATATATAATGTATATATACAACCGTAGAGTGTGCTCTTCATCGGCTTAAGTGGTTGAATTTTGATGAATTTGTATAATTGATCAAAATAAGTAAGATTCATTAATTCAAAAACATTTAAAAACTCTCTCAACTCTTTTGTAGTCTTTAAAAGTTCGATTTAATTATATGTCTGTGTCATGTAGCGTTTGAGGAAACCTGAACCCGGTACCTTTCGATCTAACCATTGTGATTTTTAGGCACAGTGCGACAACTTATCTTGTTTAATGTCATATAATGACTATATTATGATGGCAGAAATGTCCACTGTTTAAAGGCATCTAATCCCATCCCATTACAAGTCAACGATTTGAGATCGAAGGTATGTGCTGGTCAGAGCTCTGTTGGTCATGATGTCGATGACTACAAATCCACTGGACAGAGCTGGTCCAGTTTCCCGGCAGCCAATATTCAAACTACTCTTAGCATAAGACAATTACAATGTTAACGAAGTGCTCTCCATTCTGTCATCTCTTATAAGCTACTTCAGTGTGATACCATAAAGGTATAATATGCAATTGTTCTCTGAAAGCAAAATCTATTAATGAACTAATTGCTCTTAACCGTATACTATAATAAATAGCGTTAGTTTTCGTCTGCAATTTACAAAATTATTCCATCTCCATGTTGCAGGAAGTTATTAAGCATACTGTTGGTAATTCTAAATAAAAACATTAAAATATTCAACATTAAAATTGATTGATTGATTAATTTAGAATGTACAACCAAGTATTAAGCAAGATCTCCCAGAAAACTCGGGCCTACCGTACACCCGTTTTTACATATACTTGGAAGGATAAGGTAGGATATTAGTTAATTATTGAGCTCGACCCGGTTACAGACACCGTGTCAGTCAATAGTTAGTAAATTTTTGTGGAGTAGAGAAAGGAAAGGTATGTCAGTAATGACGGAATTAGTCCGGTTTCCCAGTAGCCAATATTCAAACTACTGTTAGTAAAAGACAATCACAGTTTTATTGAACTGCTCTGCATTTTGTCATCTCTTATCGGCATCTCCAGTGTGACACCATTCATCTGCATTCTGCAAAGGTTCTCTGAAAATAGAATCTATTAATTAACTAATTGCTCTTAGTTAATTAATAGATTTTAACTAAGCTGTAATAAATTGAATTAATTTCTAATCTGAAATTACAAATTTATTAAATCTTAATACAATAAGATAATTATACAAAAATATAATTCCTACAAGCCATATACTGTAATAAATTATGCTACTTTTTGCCCGAAAATTACTAATTACTCTGAAACTATTAATTAATTTAATTCATAATATAATAAATTATTTCTGTAAGCTGCAGGGTGTAATAAATTGGATTAGTTTTTGCCTGAAATTTACAATTAATTAATTTATTCCATTTATAAAAATATAAAATTATAAAAATTATAAAAAAATATAAATTAGATTTTAAAAAATTGATTAAACATTATAAATCAATTGAATTTCCCGCTTTACGACAAATACGTCATATAATCGCCGAAAATCTAATTTATATACACTTTATTTGACACAAAACTTTAAAATTTATACAAATTAGATTAAGATTTAAAAAAAACTGATTAAACATTACAAATCAGTCAAATTAACCACTTTACGATAAATACGTCATATAATCGCCGAAAATCTAATTTATATAAACTTTATTTGACATAAAATTTTAAAATTTATAAACACTACAAATTAGGATTAATAAAAATAAAAATTGTTTGACAATAATTATAAATCAATTGAATTAAAACCTCATATAATCACTGAAAATACCTATATCCGAAAATATAAAAAATAAAAACAAATATAATAATAGCACAACAATACAACAATACAAATACAAAACAACCCATGTAACAACCAAATACATTAAGTATTTGCATGCAAATCTCATTTATATTCACCTAACTCGACGCAACAACACCGAAGTTATTATAAATAAGATTTTATTAATTTATAAATTAATTTATAAATAACAATATAACAAAACAAAATTAAAAGTAAAACAAAATTAATACAAATTAGACTCCAAAAAACCCGATCAAACACCACGAATCAATAAAATCCACCATCTTACGACAAACAACGTCACACAATCGCCTAAAAACATAACCTATATCCACTTTCGCTGTCGCAAAACATTAAATTTATACAAATTAGATTTTAGAAAAAATGTATGAAACAGTACACTCACTTAAATAAAAATAAGATTACCGAAATTAATTTAAATAAAATTATAAAACATTTAAACGTTCGAATTCGATCGAATTAACTGTTTTATAACAAATACACCTGCCGGAAATTTTATTATTGACTGTATAAAAAACCAATGCTTAAAAACTTAAGTCTCTTATGGAATCGTTTGATCGTACATTAAATTCTAAGGTACTATTTACTGTTTAGCTACTAATTTTCTAGGTGGTCTGTCACTTTCCCAAGGGTGGAAAGATGAAGTTATTAAGTTCCATAAAAAAAACTCAGCAATGAGCGCAGTGAAATAATTACCTTTATTAAAAAAGTTAACAGATCAGACCTAGGCCCATTGCTATTTAGGACCACCTTATGAAACCAAAACAAATCGGGTGTTCTAGGGGTTAATTGCATTTAATTGGGATCCTTAATATTTGGAGAGAATACTTTGTAGAAAAACTGTTCACAGATGGTGGTGGTAATTTGGCACTATTATGATCTAACGAGAATTCGTTGCTTGTTGATAGCAGGAGGCATTTATTTTTATGTTTTTATTCCAGGAGTCAAAAAGTATATGTAACTAATAATTTTCGTAGCTGCGGTTGAGATTAAATGAGCAATTTTACGATGATTACTTCTAGCTTGTTAACTAGCTTATTACGAGCTTATTACTAGTTTATTATCTTTCGCGATGATTGTTTTCAATTTTACTTGATCTTTTTTAAAATCGATTATATGAAATTCTCAGCGTTGAATTTTTAATGATATGAGCCGACTTAAATGAAAACTCTAAAATAAATGTACGATAAACCATAACTCCCTAAATCTTCATCGGCCGTTAGTCAAATTTTGCCTATAATCGTCTCCAGTGTTTGATTGTTGCTCCATTCCAGCCATCATGTAATAACTATAATTGATGATAGCTGTAGCAAATTTTAAACTTTCGTTTTTAACTAATTCTATCGTCAGACTTTTGTGAATGTCACTGTTTTCAAAATACCAAAGTACATCGACAATGGGCAATCCCTTAGCTGAGCAACGTCAGTCAAAACCGGGAAACATGTTTTCCACTTGCCCGTTAGCTACTACAAGTAGCTTGTAGTATTCTATTATTGACTTAATATTATTGATAATTGTTTAAAATAAAAATTCCAGATATTCGGCTACTACTTGGTGTTTTCTAATGTTATTTTGTGCCCATGCCAAATCAATTTTTTTGGTAAGGTATTTATTTTTTATACTTTGTACTTGCTTTTGAATGCCAGTATTAAGAGCATCTGTAAATTTGCCTAGGCAGATACAAATTAACTGTTGTCTTTTTTAATTTATGAAGTTCTTAATGTCTTGTCTTATCTTGTGGTGCTCTATGATTTTTTGCCACTTTTGTTTTCATTTTGCGTTTACCTCTGTTGAAATTTTTTATTTATTTGACTCTACTTTAATTCTTTACTTTGATTAGTGTGTTGCCATATTGCTTCAATCTATGTCAATTTAATAAGGACATCATGTCTTCTGGTTCATTTCACGGTTTCACGTCCACCATAGTTTGTGTTGTGTTAAGTTCATGTCTCTAGAGTATTGTGATGCTACAGTGAAGTATACTATTAACTATTTTAGATTGAGGTAGGTTTAGTAGGTATAGTGGAATAGGTGATAACTTTAAAACAAATTGTTTGAATTTGTTCAATGTTTCAGATCTATAATCTGAAAAAGAATAGAAAATATTGACATAATATTTAATTAGTATCGAAAAAGCAAAGTACTTAAAGAATATTAATTAATTGACTTCAATACATTAATGTCCTTTATCCATCTTTTCTTAAACCCACTCATTGAACTGTAGTATGCCATTGATTTGTTATTGCTTTATACTTAATAAGAATGATATTCCTTTAGAAAAATGATGATATACTTATACTTGTTTATGTTTAGGCAGCGATAGTTAAAAGGAAATCAGATCACGCAAAGGGTTTCTTTTACGGCCTTTATTACGTTGTGACCCAGGGTTGTGATATGTTTCTACCGAGTTTGTTTTTTTTAAATCATTCACAACATAAACAAAAGGTTCCAGTCCGGGACTGGAATCTAAAACCAATCCGGGTATTTTAAATACTTCGGCTCTTTGCTTCCCACATAAACACTACATGTATACATATAGATAAATAAATTAACTTTAACATTTATTTAACAATTTGTATTTCATAACTTTGGAAGATGCTCACATAAACTGCCACGTAGTCTCCAACATTACATGCATCTTTCTTTTTCTTTCTTTTTTTTATAATACTTACTACTACTTTTCGCGCTTCTTTCTCAGGGAATGTGAGATCTCTTTTCGATCGTCTTGCAGCCATTTCATTTTCTTGTATTCCTTTTTCAGATCTTAGGTTACACCCTTTGAAGATGTGAAATAAATTCTGGTTTTGTGTTGAATGCTCGGGCAAATACAAGGAATTTTTGATTGGTGGTTGGTTGTTCGTTTCATTCGGAATCGAACATTCATGAAAAAAACTCGTCGGTGCTACTATAGTATTCTTAGCCGCCTCTTTTTCTTGTGGTTCGTCTACAATTAAAACTTTACAATATTCTAGCCCGTTTAGATAGTTTAAGTTTTTAAAACAAAAACTTTCATCTATAAAATTTGCATCTTCATTAGGTTTTCAATTTTAAGTAGGATTTTCATTCTTTATCGTTTTGTACCATAGTTAAAATAAACCTTTATGCTAAAGACCGTCGCTTGAAGAAGGGTATTGATAAAGGGTATTTTATTTTCTAAAATATTTAGGAAAGTCACGGAATTTCCTTTGCAGATTCAGTGCATTTTAAGGTTTCGGTTCTACTACTTTTGCGCAACTTGCTTTAATAATTTTCCATAATCAATACCCTCATAATTGAACGGAAAAAGTCCAGTTGTTTTGAAGGCAGTTCTAATGGTTGCCGGTTTTTCACATTTTTCTATGTAAGTTGACAATAGAGGGGCAATACTTTCTTTCACCAGTTTCCCACCATTTTTTTTCTTCCTGTTATTATGCACTGCAATCTTCTATTCAACTTTGATTAGATGTAACAGTTCGAAGTCGCGCAGGGTTGCACAATATGAGTTGCGTTTAGAAATAAGGCTATCAAAATAATTTTGTTTTGCGAAAGAACTCAGAGAGCGGTAACGTAATATAGAAAGAATGTCCGTCAACATATAGTAAGTATTACAGGCAGTTCCTTTTCTGTATTCCATGCGGAAAGAAAACACTTCTTTCGTATTTATAAAATATTTGGCCTGTCATCCACCCAGGCCACCCTTCTTAAGAAAATTGTTTTCCTCTAAATATGTTTTAGTTGCAGAAAACTAATTTCTAATATTATCTTCTATTAATTGTGACCTAGCAAAAGTTAAATTTTGTGACATTCGTAGGGCTAGTGTTGGGTGTCTTTTTAAGAAACCGAACATCCATTTTCTTTAAAATCTTCCACCAGAAAACAGATTTGGCCGATTTAACGAATTGAAATAAAAAAAATTAAATATTTAGTTTCTTTATTAAAACATGTTAATTGTAATGTACCTTTACTTGGTGCCGGTCACCGACTTAACGCCATAGCAAAACTCCAATTTTCACCATTGTCATCGACTTATCGCCATAGCAAAACTCCTATTGCCGCCACTATACTTTTGTCAGTGTTTTTACAAGAGCCGAACTTTACATATTAAGGCGGTGATTGGACAAAAAAAATACACTTAACGATTTTAAAATTCAGATGTAAAAACCTTTTTAAAAAAGTATAAGTAATTATAAATGTGTGTCTGATTTTAGAACATTTTAATAAGTATGTACTTACTTCACACAATTCACTAGGTAACTCAGCTAGTAGAAGTCGAAATTTCCGAATTCTTTCCAAACGAGTACTTATAAGTTTTTATATATTCATATCAATCACTCAAAACATTGGAGATACACATAGCTAGAAATAATGTATCATTAAAACGCACCAGACCCGCACTGGTCATGAGGCCGGTCTGAATAAAGAGCCGTCTAGGCAGCACCGCTGGCTGATTACCTCGCGAAAAAATTATACCACTAAGTATAACGTAATATAAGTAAGTAATACGAAAGAATTAAAATGAGCACAAAAGTGCTAACATCCGACCAGTGCTGTACAACTTTAAACCTAATGTTAAATTTAAATATGACAGTCTTTTCTACTAGAGTGTAAATCTTCAACCGGGAAAATACGGTTTTCTTAGTAGATTCAGTTTTAAAGTCATGTCACAAATAACTATACCAGATGACCATCTTGTATTTCTTCAAATTTACACAAGTAAATTCATACTTCGCAACTTAAAGCAACCGGACTCTAACCAAACGAAAAATATATGTACACATAAAAGTAACATTTTAATCCTTTTCTTTTTTGCACACGATTATTTTATTTTTCGGGGCTTTAAGACTAATTTAAATTCGATTTTAGCTCACCTGGAGTTAACCAAACCTGCCATTCTTAATTTAGATTAAGTTCAAGTTTTCTACTTAGGCGATCCAAATGATTTCAAATGTTCAGGTTATTCGCATATTAAATATTTGATTCCACATCATGGCGTGATTATTTACAATCAAATGTCTTTACACCGAGCACAAGTACGAAAAAGAAGAGAAATATTTCAGAGAATAACAGATATTGATAAAATAAAAAAATAAAAATAATTCTTTTTGTAAGGGATGATCTCCAATTTAATGTACCCAAATTTATTTAACCTAGTTCCAATCCTGCCTTTTATACTTGTGGATTGAAATTAAATTCCAAACTCACTCTATTTTTATTTGTTCTCTGTACCGTAGTCCAAATTTACCACATGCAGAGACATGTCACGAGTTTGATATAATTTCAAATTCAATGTAAGTATATAATTTATCAGATCTCTCTAATATATGGAGTGGTTGTCTTGAGAGATTAAAAAAGAGATCAAACAGGTAAATATGTTGAACTATATAAGTAGTCTTGTCCAACTTGTAGGCAAACCAGCTCGGTACCCTGACATATTAGGTCTTTCATCTCATTTGTTGGACTTATTTGGCTCATTACACGTACTAGACTAAACTAGACTAATCTGGTATTTCAATGATGCTGATTGGCAAAGTCTCAATATATTTTTCTCTTCTTTTGATTAGGCTGTGTGTTTTATAAGAAATAATACTGATACAGTATCCAAGCATATACCTTCGGTGATTTAAAAAGGAATAGGCCATACAAAACTCAATGGTTTAATGCAAATTGTAAGTCCGCTATCTCCGAGAAAAAATGTGCACATTTAATTTATCTCAGTAATCCTTCTAATGAAAATCTCATCAAATTTAGAATAGCCCGTAATAAATCTAATGCTATCAAAATCAGGTCTAAATTAAACCATGATCTCAAAATTCGTAATCAAATACGAAATATATTAGATTTTAAATCAAATAACCGAATTTTTTGGTAGTTTGCTAGCTTGGTAAAAAGGAATTTTAGCAGTAAGACATCATTTGTCCCCTTATCGTTTTATAATAATAACTATTACAAAACCACCATTCAAAAGGCCAATTTATTAGCGTATCACTTTGCTTCCGCCTCGACTCTCTCTTTTCTTCCTATCGAATCCTCATCACCATGCACTAATGTTTCTTCATCTATATTTCCAAAATTAATTTTGAATCTCGAGTTGTTTTTATTCTTAAACTTTGATTCAACTACAAAACCGTTATAAATAACATTGATTTTAACTTTGAAAACTACTAACTAGTAACTACTAACTACTAACTTAAGTAAGTATAATAGACACTTTCAAATGTTGGTTAGTGCCGTGTCAATTAATAAACATACAATGAACTAACTATCATTGCTTAGATTTTGGCTTAGATCCTTTAATAGCCTGATCTTCTGGTTTTTGGATTCTGTCATTAAATTAGTTAACTGAGCTTGCAACATTTTTCAAATGGGCTTTTTTCTAATTAGTTATGGAAAACTTAATGTGCTAGTTGAGAAAACCGCCCATTAGGTATAGGTTGTTCTCTATTTATTGAGTAGTTTTGTTTACTTTTTATTTTAAGATACTTTAACCCATGGCTAATGTACGTATTTTGATTGTGTTTTGTTGGCCTAATACGTACTCCAGTTTATTGGTAGCTTGTTAAAATGCATTTTAATTTTCATAGTCTCACACCTTGCTTTATATCCTCATTTTCCTTTAGGAAGATTAAAAAATAATCAAATGCATTTTCAAATGTAAATTCATGTTTGACTTCTTTGTTTTTATCGAAAAACATTTTTCTCTTTTGTTGTTAACTATTTATTTTCTTTCTAAACTATTTAAATCTTCTGTGTTTTCACAATCCTTCTGAAAATGTTTTAAAAAAAGTACTTGCAATCTAGGACATTCACTTACGATGAACACAACCTTCTGTAATTGTACTAAAACGTTAGTTGAACACACTTTCTAACTAGTACTTAGTATGCTTCTGTCCAAATTTAAAACCCATTCACTGTATAATCAATATATAAATATTCAGTGGTAATCCTTAAAAGATGTTTGGTTCTTTTTACGATTATTTCTATTATTATAAATATATTACAACACATGTTTCAACATAAAACATATTATACATAGAAAACCATAAAATCTTTGAATGTTCCAACGTGACCGGAAATAATGATATGATTTGAAAAGAATAAATTATCCCTTTCATACATACAAGCACATATAAAAATATATGAGGGAGTTCTCCTTTAAAAAAATACCGGTGCCACTCGTCCGGCAGATAGCAACATAATGATAATATGCTTCGATTATCAATATAAACACCAAAAATTGTTTTCATCTTCTTTTTCCACTTCGATTTATGTTGTTTACGACAAAGGCACAGTATGAATCATTAGTTTTTTGGCAACATAACAAGTGATTGTTGATTGATATATGAAAATATGTATTCGTTTTGTCTATATCGATCGGCCAACAAACGCATAAGTATATCCATTAAATAGAATTCTAATTGAAATTAATTAGATGTTAAGAGGTCTAGGGTACATTATATATACTTATACCCATTGATTTTGAACGATTACATCATCACATTTTGGTTGGATATAATGTTTTTACCCAACTAAAACTAACTAACTAACTCAATGCCAACAGATTAAAATCTCTTGATATAAATCATCCATAAATGGGGGGTAGTCACTCAGACTTCCTGTATATATTTAGCTTAGCTTAGTAATTTATATATAGTTAACAAGTTGTGTAATTAAAATAAAAAAAAATGTTGACTCGTGGTTTGAATATTACTTGATCGGTTAATGACTTGAATTACTTAGTTACGGATTTTAGCGTTCATGACCTTCCAAAATTTAAAAATTTCAATTAAATAATTTATTGGCCCTATAGTTCGATTCAAGAACTCATTAGCCTTGCGTACGATTGTTCAATATCCATATATGTATATAACATACTTAAGCGCCACTCAAACTTGATTTATGGTTTTCAATTTAGCATTTTATTTGGGCATAATAAAAAAGGTGTCCAACCGTTTTATTGACAATGGGACTAATTGGCGGCGGATAGCATTTATGTATTTCGAAGTGTAAAAATTACACCATATATTACCACGCGATTTAAATACATAAGTATTTGGACACATGCATGTTAATCAATGACATCATAGTTTTTAGCCATCTGTACGTAGTGTGCATTGGCAAATAGTCGATAGTCTTACATTTGGCATTTTGTATTGATCCTTAAAACTACAAAAGTGTCCTTCAAAAAAATGTTTTGGTTTCCGCACAAAATTGGCATATTTTGTATTTCGATTATTTTTTTTTTTTATTATTTTAAATAAATTGAGTTTATTTATTTTATTTTATTACAATCTAGTCTCCTGGACTAATGAGAAATTTGTTTCTGACTTAACTTACTAAGATAAGTATATCTAAGACTCCACCCATTGGCTTTTCACAGTTTCTGGTAAGTTGTTGTTTATACCACATTGTTATTGTAGATCTAAATCAGCAAGGCGCTGTTTGCATTAACAATTAAACCAGTTCAAAGGGTTTGGTTCTTTTCAGTCTGCGTATAATATTGGTGTTGGTTAACAGCTGAATTGCCTCTATATTCACATGTTGCTGGAGTCTTTCTTCGTGTTTCCTTGCATTTTTTTTAATTTCAATTGAAACGGCGTCCACTTTAAGGTCTCTATGTAGATCACTATTCCTAACGTACCATGGTGCATCGACGACGTTCCTTAGTACCCTGTTCTGAAACCTTTGAATGATATTGACGTTGCTGGGTTTTGTACAACCCCAAAGTTCAATACCATAAGTCCATATTGATTTCAGTATTTGCTTATAAAGTAGCAGCTTATTGTATGATGATAAAGAAGAGTGTCTGCCGATCAGCCAATGCATTTTTCTATATTTTAGTTTTAGTTCTTCATTTTTCTTTTTGACGTGGACCTTCCATCTAAGTTTAGCATCCAGGGCCATGCCTAGATACTTAGCTGTGTTCGCATACGGTATTATTTCTCTGATTTATTGAAACAGGTATATGTTCAACTCGTTTGTTGGTAAAATTTATGTGAACTGATTTAGTTTCATTTAGCTTAATTCGCCATCTTTTAGTCCATTTATATACTTCGGAGATAGCTGATTGTAATTTTTGTGTTGATTCTTCGTTGCTTTTTCCAACAGCTAGGATCGCAGTGTCATCAGCAAAAGTCGCCAGTGTGTTGTTTTCTAATTCAGATAGATAATGCGTGTTTAGTAAATATAAAATCGGTCTAATACACTGCCCTGTGGTACACCTGCTTTTATTTCTTTTAATTCAGAATAAGTTTCAACCAATTTAATTCTAAAGAATATATCTTTCAAGTATGATTCCAGTATTTTAGTGAACTGCATTGGTAAGAGGTTTCTTAACTTATGATTAAGTCATTCATGCCAAACCTTGTCAAAAGCTTGCGCCACGTCTAAAAATATCATGAAGCAGATATTTTTCTCTTCAAGTGCTTTCTCAATTACATTGATTACTCTGTGTACTTGTTGTATTGTTGAGTGTTGACGACGAAACCCGAACTGATGATTTGGGATTAAGTTATTCCTTTCGATTATCGAATTCAACCTTTTAATCAGTAGTTTCTCAAAGAGTTTAGACATAACTGGCAACAACGAAATTGGTCTAAAAGATGAAGTTTCGTATGGTGGCTTTCCAGGTTTTGATATCATTATTACTTCTGCAATTTTCCACAACTGGGCACAAATTTTGTTCTAACTGCTGTATTGATAAGATAAGTAAGCTTAACTAGAGCCGTCCTTGGTAGTTCTTTTAAAATTTATGTAGTAATAAGATCATGACCAGGAGCTTTTTTCGAATCCATATTGAATTTTATCTCATGCATGGCTTCTTTTGGTATGAAGACAATAGAATTTCTTCACTTTCTTTTTCAGATTCCACCGTTATTATATGAGATTCTAAAGTTTGATCATCATGTAGTTGGAATATCTTTTCGAGGTGCTCCACAAAACATTGAACTTTATCTGCGTTATTTCGAGATCATTTCCCCCTTCTATTCTTATTAGAGGGTTCTGCATTGTGGGTCTTTTAATTTGTTTGGTTGCTTTCCAAAGTGAATAATCAGTCCTGCTATCATTAGTTAGTTTTTTTAGGCAGTTACTGATTGACTCATCTGTTACTTTTTGGATTTCCCTTCTTAACTGTTGAGTTAAATTGTTTAACTTAGTTTTATATTGAGTAGCTCTTGTTTGCTGCCATATTCTTCTCGCTCTTCTTTTTTATGCCAAGAGTTCTCTAATTTCTTTAGGGTAGTTGTTTCCTTTTATTTTATATTTAATTTTGGGGGTCTTTCCCAGGCTGATTGTTGTATATCATTTACAAATTTTTGAATTTCGTTTTCTATTTGATCCTCGGGTTTTAATGGAACCTTTAGGCTAATTTTTTCTTCTAAGGACTGCCTAAAGTATTCCCAACAAGTGCGTTTATTTATTAGGCTTGGATTTCTTTCTTTTTGAATAATTTTTTCGCTTACTTAATGTCAAAAGTATAGGAGAATGGTCCGAGTTTAGGTCTCAACTTTCGTCTACTTCGTCTGATTGGTCTAGTTTGTTTGTCTTCAAACGTGTGCCAATAGTGCATTCCTTCATTAAGCATTTTTGTTACGTGTCGGTAACTTCCACTATCTTTCAAGTTTATTTTGATGTTATTTTTATTCATCACCTTTGCATTAAACTGATATGTTGCAGTTATTGTTTATATTTTTTCATATAGTAAGTCATAATTTTTTATTTCATTTACTTATGTCTCCTAAAATCAACTTTACTTTACAATAAGTATTCCTTTTCCCTTTTTAATCCATCTTTAAAATCATCTAATAACCAATTAGTGAATAATAACCAATTAGTGAAAGAGAATACGCCAAAAACTGATAACCCAATCACCACCATTACTATTCCATACGTAAAATCTAAGTAAGTATGAACAAATTAACCATTGCCCAAATAAACTTAAATGTAAAACAGTCGGTAAAACTTACAACCCATTGAAAACATCAATTTCTTCTTAATTGAAAGATCCCACTCCGTTAGGTGACAACAAAAACATACAAATAATACAATTAATACAATTAATTGTGAATTGCGAATTAAAATTAATCGGGAATGCACTACAACTTGTATCTAAATAATTTACCAATACAAACGTGACTTTAAAAAACATTACTCTTGATACTACCAGTGCTTTATCCGCTGATTTACATAGTTCTAAGCATGCGATTTATTTGGATGATATTAAAATATATCAAAACTATCAACGAAAAGAGTTCTGGAAATGATTCAAACAAGTAATTTGATTGCGATATTTGCAAAATACATACCATCTCCTTCAAAACACAAAAGTAAATTTGAATAATTTTTTTAATTTGAATATGTGTTCTTGTTAATAAACATTTTTGGTATTATACGTTCACACTTTTTCCAATTTTTGAGTTACTACCCCATCTTTGGACGGGAATTCTATTTATTTTTACACACAATTTATTACGTTTTTCATTTTGTTTTGTTGGTTTACTTGTTTTATTTTCTATGATCACAACTTCAATGGTTTCTATGATCACAACTTCAATGGTTTTCAAATTTTAACCATTGTTTATTTTCAATTAATTTTTATTTTTTCATTTCAACATTGAATAGGCTTAATACCAATTACTTTATTTTACATAAATATTATACATTTATATCTAAACCTTCTATAATAAAATCCGAATTTATCTAATACGTAGGCTGTACAAACCCTTGATTTGTTAAAGTATTAGTTAGATATAAAAACTATAAAGAACAATTATATTTATATTAGTGTAAGTTATTTATTCACTAGATCGAGAATTTTATTTAATTTTGTTATATATCAGCGTGAGCTACGCAATGAGTTTGGCTTTTACTGTAGAAGGTTTATATATATATATATATATATATATATATATATATATATATATATATATATATATATATATATATATATATATATATATATATATATATATATATATATATATATATATATATATATATATATATATATATATATATATATATATATATATATATATATATATATATATTCATTGATTATGAAGGAATAAAAACTATAATTATCTTACAAGATAATAAAATAGTTCCTCTACTTTAAAGTGCACAATTTTTTTAATTTGGAATTCAAATTTAAATTCATGGTTTCTCACATTAAGTCAAAACCAAACTACATTGAAGCTATGGCAAAATTCATCATTTTTTTAAAAAAATCTGGCTCTTTTTCAGAGGAATAAAGTAAATATTTTAGAGTACACAGTAGAGCATTTGAGTTAACTTCTATTTCAACACCCATAGTACAAGTAGTTAAGCAAACACATTATTTAAGGTTAGAAATAAGTATTTTGAAAGTATTTTTTGAAATAATTCAAATGTATCGACAATCCTGCCTGTCGATCACAATTTTTAAATGAAAGACATGGATGAGTTATTTTAAATGATTGAAAGCTTTTGCAAACATTAAAAAATGATTGACGTAATTTCAATTTGACGTTTCGATGTAACCACGTTTGAAAGTTTATTGGTGTTTCTGTCAATCATTTAATCGCACACAAATCTGCTTTAGTTATGATTACGAAGAACGACGTTACATACAATGCTTTAGCATAATATTTAGAGATCACTGATTAACTAAGCTTTCATGCAAATAATCATGGCATGATTGAATTAGGGTTCTAAACCAGGTAGTGATATTTGAAGTCCAAACAAATGTTTACCGTGTTGCTTAAAAACTGTTTAAAAAACACATTTGCGTAATTTAAATAAAATGGTATTGCAACTAATAAAATGATCGTATTTTCGCCCAACTAACATATAGTAAATTATTGCAAGGTATCATGAAGTTCAGAGAATTTGAAATGGCTTAATGTATAAGTAAATTAACTTTAATAAAAAAATAGCACCCACACATTTGTGTGTGTTGAAAATAAGTTCAAATAATAAATAACTAAAGTTATTTTTTCAAATGGAAGAGCTTAATCAGTTTTTTTGCCTTCAATTGAACACATACGATGCATTTTTCGCAGTGGTAATGAGTTTTTGATTGACATGCTTCTAAAAAGCAGTACCTCTATACTTTACCCTAATATTTACAATCGCCAAGCCAATGAAGCAAGAATTAAGGCTGAATTAAGTTAAAAAATCTAAAGTTTTGGTTTCATCAACACGTTTGTGTATGCCCATTTCAATGGGTATCACACTTACCATCTTAATTTATGCCTTGTTCGTTTCATAAAGTTTTAATTGCTGGGAATAATAGTGTCACTAACTGTAGTACTATTTCTGCACGACTAACCCAGCTACGAGATCTACAGATATGTATATTGTAATTTTGATCGATTTGTTTCCCAATTTCAGTCAATTTTAATTATAATTTATTGTAATCAATCATAATTTTGTTAAAATTACCGAAACTCTACATTTATCAAAATTATATCAGTGCCGAGTACTGATAAATTCATGATTAATCCAATAAAAAGTGAAATGCCCGGTAACCAAATATTGGGACTGAGCCATTAGCGCATTGATTAAACTTGTTATACTTCGTTTGAGCGCATCTAATTTGGATTATAATACTTTCAAATTTAACGTCCAACTGATTCAGTCAACAGTCACACGCAGCTATTAATTAGTAATTTAGGTTAAATTTTCTACTTTGGCTATTTTATGATAAAAAAAAAAGAAATGCCATAAACCTCGACAAAATACTAACACACATCATAATTTTAAATTGGCGTCATGTTGCCCAATCATTTAATTAGTTTTAATTTTATGTGTTTAGTTTCATTTTTATAATTTTATTATACTTTTTTTGAAAATAATATTAACATATTTTTATGTTGTACATAAAACATAACATACATACATATATAGTAATGGTCAGTAAAATGTGGGCTACATATTATATATGATCATCAAAGCATAGCGGTCGCGCACACTCAACAATATAAAATTACCCTTTAATATTTGTAATACGAAGAAAGTCTAATTTGTGGATAAAATTTAAATTGGTAATTGTCAGGCAAGGTTTGGTTGACTCATATCGGCTGGCTTGCATCAAAACTGTTACAAAATATATTTCTACTATATCATATTAGATTATCAATCAACTAACTTTCTTATCGCACAAGTTAAATAAACCAACAAAAAAAATGTTTTGTATTTCTTAAGAATGTGTCTATATGTATAAGTTTTATGTATGTTTAACACAATCGTGTTAATTGATTTTTTATCAAAACTGTTGTGTCAATAATTTTCAAAAGCGTTTTTATTTAATATGATAAAGGCCAGAATTAAATAAAAAAAACACTTCAACACTCTGCGTAAAATAAAGTCGGAAATATTCCCACAGGTGAAGTGTTTTTTTTATTTAATAATATTTTTATGTTATAAGCATAAAAAAACATGTTGAATCTCTCATTCGTTAATTGTGATTACATTACATATTTAGCATTTTATCATCGTCCTGTGACATTCATTTTAATTTTTCGCCTTAAACATAAAATAATGATAATTGGATTTATTCCATAACACTGTAGTCTGTGTTCAGGTCCTCTGGTCCCTTTTTATTAATATTACAGTTATATATCGTCCATTTAAAAAAAAATTCACACGAGCTGAAATAACAGATGGGAAATTTATTTATTTTTCGGTATATTCAAATCGTGAAATAAGATAAGGGGGTTTCCGTTCTTCCTTTTTTTGTTTTATGTTGCTGTGTTCTATAAGTTATATGGCTTAGATCATTATCATTATTTTTAACTGTGTTGATGGCGGATAATATATTATGAAGCTGGGCCCAAAACTAAAAATTACCTGTTAAAAAAAGTTTAAGGACTTGACCCTTATGTGCCGTTTTATGTGCCGAAACACTAGTTGGGCGATATAGATAAATAATTATAACTAATACACTTCTATATGGATAAATATATACACTTAAGATGGTTACGGTTAAACGCTTTTGTCTTCTTATAATGTTGTACATATACATACGTAAAACAAGGATATATTATGTTTATGTATCAACAAATGCCATTAAGATAATTTCATTTCCATTTTTATTATCATCTTGTGTATTATTTCATTTTAAGATGAAACGAATCGATTCTCTCCTTTTGTCTTCTTTTCGCTACATAGATCTTCAATAAAAAAAATAAAAAATTGAAATAAAACGAAAAATAATTTATTGAATTGACTTTTGGTTTTAAATTAAAAAAATGTTCAGGTAAAATTAATTTTTATTTTATTTTTGTATTCGGTTGGTTAAACAACATAAAAATAAAGGCCAACATTTTTATTAAGAAATGATTGATGATTGAATAAGATTTTAAAAATAGAAAAAGGGTATGTGTTTTGAACATATCCAAGAACCTTGAAAAATGTGTACTGATCTACGAACACATGCGCATGTGTAAAAATATATGTAGCTCCTGTGGTCGAAGAGCATCCAAATAATTCTCAGATCACTAGTATGTCATTTATTGATTCTATCATGGATAATCCAGAATTAATTACACATATTCCCGATAGTTTGTTTTTAATTTTAACACAAAGTTATGGCTGCATGACTGTCAATTTACATGAGCTCTAAAATATAATATTAAATATTAAATCCCCAAAGACCCTCTCTAAAGTTATAAATTTATAAGTTTTTTGGATGGCCAATTTTGGATATCATAATTTCTTACAATTCCAAGCTAAGCTTTGTTTTGAAATTATTACCGAATTTACCTAAATGTATAGTACCTGTATATTATGTAATGCTAGCTCGTTTTTGAACAGCTTTATTATTTTTTTTATTTTTGAGTTGCTCTTTCGTATTCCCATATGGAGCTTGCTGGAAGAACATTTCTACTTGAATACAGTCTTTTTGTTGTGACTTAACCTGAATTGATTTGATTTCCTTTAGCTGGTTGGATTCGCTATTTAATCACTGGATTAATATTTAACATGTTGATCAGCTATGTAGGAATTTTAAATCTGATAAAACTGCTTTGGTAGATCTCAAAGCAGTTTATCTTGGAAAAGGTTTGTATATGTTTTCCAAAAATGACGCAAACAAACCAGTTATTTGCTTTGCGCTTCTAGCGAAAGTTCAATAATCAACTTTGTTCCAGGAACTTGCATTTTAGATATGGTCAACTTTTCGTTGCATTATTTTTCAAAAGTCAGTGTCCTTTTGAAAAGTAGGGTCAGTATGGTAATTATAGACATATACATACATAAAAAGATCAGGTATTTTATTTGGTTCAGATCAGGTATTTTATAGGCAAGATTGTTGGATTAACTCAGAGTAAAATTTGCATTTAGCTCATTGACCTGACAGAAAAAGGTTTTTTCCTTTGTGGGTTATATGTCTTGAATCACAAAACGCATTTTAATAGCGTGGTGGTGTTTAAACAATAGTCAAATAAAAACATATGCTTTGTGCCAAGTTTATCCGCTACAATTTACATGTTTTTCATCTTGTGATTTGGGATTCAGATACAACAATAATCCCAAGAGCTACTATTTTTATGTTCCTTTTAAACGGTATTTTATTTTTACCTGTTTTCGAAATTGTTACTATTTACTGTCCTACCATTTTGAATTATGCTAAGCAACGATTTTCATTTGAATATTTGCATAATCAAAGTTAAAAAAACCAACAAAATTCGACAAGTTTGATGAAATTTCTGCTGCTAAAAATGTATGACGATTAAGAGGTGCAATATTGACAATATAAATTTTTTATAAACGAATGGCTCTAATTAGTTTAAACATATCCTGGCTATGTCGGCTGCACGGCCGTATATCTTCTACATGATACCGTAAAGGCGGTGTCAGAAATGATCAATTGTATGGGTGGTACGAGAAATACGACATAAAAGGCAGGGTTTCAGCGATGATGTTATTTGTAAATGTAGGTTCAAGAAAGTCCCTCCCAAAGTTGTAGAAGGTAGAGTATTGTAGACGCAAGCTGAAGGTGACCTTACTGAAACACTCGAATTCAAACTTACTAATGTCATCAATGTTGAAGTCGCCACAGACCACAAGAAGATATATATCCACGCTGATATATAACGTTAAGTACTGAGGGTTATTTATATATGATAAGAGTGCCTGGTACATAAGCAAGGAGATGTTCTGCATTGTTGCTCCGTTATAAATGTAAATAAATCCGAATATAAAGCTAAAGCTAATGTCGTTAGTAACTGCTAAAACTTCAGCAAAACAAACATCACCTAATGTGTAGGTGTGTATGAACTGGTTGCTGACATTGATGTCCAATCGCCACTCCGCCAGCTGCACTAGTGTTTCAGTGGGAGACAGTAATATTAGAAACAATTTGCGCCATCGTTGTTACTTTGACGCACGATTCGCCTGAATTGGTTGCCGATCTCTCTGATTGGCTGCATATCACTCCCTCTTCTTTCAAAAATCTGAATAGAACGTCACTGTCGGTGACTTTGTAAAATTTGTGTAATCTAATAACTCTCGGAGCCACATAAACGACCCACTGCTGAGTCGAGTACTTATAAACGATCTCGTTAAATGTGCAATCCATAGAATTGTGAATGGTAATGGCACAGGCGGCCACCAGCGGAAACTGTTTGCGTTTACACTTAACGGTTTTGGTAAGCATTTTGTTGATTTTACGCTGCTTGAGTGGAACCAAGTGAGAACTCAAAAATGGATTGGTAGTTGCGCCACTACAGTCCATTTAGTTACATTTATTTCACTTAAACTCTTATAAAAATGGTACTTTTATAAATTTGTTTATTAAATAATTTAACAACAACTACGATCTTTTTAAAGTGATACCCCTTTGAACGGTACCTTGAAAAGAACAAGCAGTTTATCTATCCCCTAAAAATAAAATTATTAAAATTTGAAAGAACGGCCAATTTTGTAACTGTATCGGGACAACTAAACGTCACAAAACTTAACAAAAATATTGGTGCCTGTTTGTTTTGTTCAAGGAACACGATAAAAGCTAAAAAAATGAAATCGGTGAAGTCGAGTTTAAGAAGTGCCAAATAATGCTGAAATATAATGGAATAACTCATACATTCAGAGAAAATTATCCTATAAATTATTAATAAGACGCCTATTAGCTTAATAGTAAATTAATAATTTTTCTCATAAATTCAATGCTAGCTGTGTTGCTTTCACAAAGCCGAAAAAGATTACAACAACAATTGCATTGTATAAAGCCGAATCGGCTCTATTTGTAAGCCAAAAAATAAAACGAAAATTTGTAAGCCGAAAATAAAACCATTTTATGGTTATGGTGTTCACCACAAGTCGGTAATTTTTTCAAATTTATTATTTAAAATCATATTTAAAATCATAGAAACTATCATCACATCACACGATTCTTGTATATACAATTTTTTTACATAAAAAAAATTTGGTATAAATGTTTTATAACCAAAATAGAAAAATTAAAATGCGCATAAAGCCAAAAGCTGTTGCGTTGAGATAAATATTAAAGTAAAACTCGCTTAGCTTTACGAAAACAACACAGCTATAGTTTTCGCGAAAATACTGTACTGTTACTTTGTAAAATATTCCCCTCTGTCAGATTTGATTAGACACAGAATTGATTTGATGTAAATCATACTAAGTATTATATTAAACTGATTGTAATTTAAACTTAAATACTTAAATAGTATTAGCTTTTAATAAGTTTAATCCTATATTGACTTAATTATATTCATCCATTTGATTGATTGATTAGAATGTACGGCCAAGGACAAACCTTGAAATCCCGGAATGCCGGGCACTACCGTACACTCGTGTTACATATAACTAAATCGAAGGAGTGTAAGGAATATTAGTTATGACATACTCGACTCTGCTACTGACACTGACCGATACTTAATTTGTATTTTTTTTTTGTGGTGTAAGAAAAGGAAAGGTAAGGCAGTAATGACAGAATTGAACCAGTTTCTCTAATATTTAACTAATATTAGCTCAATACAATCACAATTTTACTGAACTGCTTTGCATTCTGACGTATCTTATCAGCAACTCCAATATACTACCATTTAACTGTAATAAAAGGTTCCCTAAGAACAACATCTATTAATGAACTAATTTCTCCAAGCCGTAGGCTGTAACAGATGGCTTTAGTTTTCACCTGCAAATTACAAATTAATTATTTCACATTCATGCTGCAAAAATTTATTAAGTGTAATATTGATTTAAAATTACTAAACATTAAATTTAAAAAACTGGATTAAACATTGCAAATCAATTGAATTAACCGTTTTATGACAAATACGTTATGTAATCGCCCAAAATTCAATTTATATACACTTTATTTTACACAAAACTATAAAATGAATATAAATTAGATTTTAAACAAATTGACTAAACAATACAAATCAATTGAATTAACCGTTTTACGGCAAATACGTCATGTAATCGCCGAACATCTCATTTATATACACTTTATTTGACACAAAATTTTAAAATGAATATAAATTAGTTTTGAAAAAAATTTATTAAACATTACAAATTATTATTATTATTATTATCTTTATTTCAAAACTGATAAAAAGTGTATACAAATTTAAGTTAATATTCATTACTAAACACTACAGTAAGATCAATAATTTGAACATTTAAGACAAGTACAATTTTAAAATAAAGCAAAGCTCTAAATAGACAATGATGTCCGTAGTGGAGCACAAAACTTATACTAAAAAATAAAAATTTAAATACATTAATTAATATTGAAAAAATAAAAAGATATAATCAATAATTAATCTATACTCAGTAATAACAAAATATCTTATTAAACACAAAATTTTGCTTATGTACTATTTATTAATTTGCTTACAATAACATAAAAAGCGTGAAATATAAATATCACCAACAAAAGGTCAAAAGGCTTTAAGAGCCAATTTTTAGTTACTCTTTTGAATAATCGTTTCCGATTAGAGCGTTTTAATAGATATTGGCAACATATGGAACATATTCAGAGCCTTAAAAAGATAGAACCTTCTACATTTTTCATAATTGCAATGATGACCGGCAAAGATGTTCGGATTTATGGTTTTATATGGATGCGTTATACGATTATGAAAACTATTGCTTCTAACAAAAAACATTTTTAAAACTTTGTAGACATATAAATATCGAAGGGGCAGCAACTTTAATTCGCGAAACATCGGAACAGTTGGTGTGGTTATAGGACGACGATAGATTAATTTCACAATCCGTTTCTGCGCAATTTACAGAACTTTAATCTGCGAAAAATACACCCCACCCCAACTGGTTATTTCATACATCAGGATTGACTCTACTAGAGCGTGATATAATTTTCTTAGAATTGATGGTGGGGTTAGTTTTCTTGTGAACAGCTGTTATGACTGTTTTCCTAGTGCTAAATAGATGGGAATTCCAAGAAAGCTGCGAATCAATAATTAGACATAGGTACTTAAAATCATTTACAGCTATAAGTTAAAAACACAGAGGCGAACATGGACTACGATGGCAAGTGTGAATATGATATATCAAGAAATTAAAAGTAACTAAAGAATCGGACCCACTAAAATGCATAACTCTTGATTTATCACTAACAACAAGTCTATGGTAGTAAAACCATTTGCTTAGATCAGATAAATCCTTTTGAATCACTAGATTGAATTTGGAAAAATTATCAGTCGATGCGTAGCTTAATGCTAGATCATCCGCGAATGATGTGGCGCAGCCGATCAGATCTATTTGAAAAATTGAAATAAAATAGACTCGGAACAATAAAGGTCTGAAGACTGAGCCTTAAGGGACACCACAAGATAAAATACCTGGACTACTAAACGAATTATTCACTTTAATTACCTGACGACGATTATGAAGATAACTCTTAAAACATACAAAGATGTTACCTCTGATACCTATATTTAAAAGTTTCGTTAGCAGTATATTGTGATCAACTGTATCAAAGGCTTTTGCAATGTCCAAAAATAAAGCTGTTGGTTTTTGTGAGTTATTGATTGCTAATGTGGATTTCTCAGCTGTAAACCCATATTTATGACAATGCAGAAATTTTAGTTTTTGGAGATAACTAAGTAACCAACGTTTAACCAGTTTCTCTAATAATTTGGAGAAGGTACTAAGTAGCGATATTGGTCTATAATTAGTCAATTGACACTTATCTCCTTTTTTAAATATTGCAACCACTACTGCTACTTTAAATACATCTAGAAAAATACCACTATCTCATGTTAAACTAATAACACAAAACATCAACCAAATACCAGGCACAGTTCTTCACAGTTACATTATCCGCACCATTCAGTCCTTTAGAATATGTATTCTTTAGTTTTCTGATTTCAGACACAATTTCAAGATGATTGATTGGCTCAAAAACGCAAAATGTAAAAACATTTCTCGAGGAACCAAGGGTATATCTATTAAACTCATCTAAGTTAGCACTCGAGACGTCTTTCCCTAGTTTTGAAACAATTTCAGAAGAAACATTGATAAAATATTTCAAATCAGTTGGGGATCAATAATCAAGGTACTTGTTTGACATTGATAGATTTGTGTGATCTGAGACTTATTTTTATTTCTACCCAACACATCATCGATAACTTTCCAAGATAACTTAGAGTTGAATTCTATAGAGTCAAACTTCTGTTTGTAAAAATAATTGTTTAGTAGTTTTGACAGACAACCTGACATCTTTCGATAATTTTCAACAAATCTTTCTAACCTGATATTATTTTGGTTTCGATTTCATTTTTTTGAGAATTTTTTTAATTTATTAATTTTCCGAAGTAAATTGGAATTCATCCAATTTTTTCGACAAACCTTGGTGTATTTAGAAGATTCAATATGTGCTTTAAATGTATTAATGAAGTTTGTGAATGCCTTTTTACAATTAATCTCTGAATAAACCGAATCCCAGTTTTCGCATAGTAAATAATCTCTGAGTTGATTATAGTCAATATGAGTAGAATTAGAACTACTTGTTATAAGAGCTACTCGGTACGATGATGATAAAACTTTAAGTCCAATTAGGTTATGATCCGAAAGTTGATATTGAAATCATATTTATCTGTAGACTTAATAAATACATGGTCAAGGTATGATAAATTACGAGTTGGGTCGTTTAAAAGACTTTGGAGGCCATATGATGCTAGCATTGTTTGGTACTGATAACACTCATCGCTATCTAATAGATCAATTATAATATCACCAAGCATAATTAAATTATTATTAGTAGTAGATCGTAACAGTTTCAAAAAAATCCAAATCAATACAATATCCACTGATACTTTTGTTATAAAAACGATAAATACATATAAATGACCAATGATCTTTGCCTAGTTTCAAACACGCAACCTGCTTTATCACCATAAAAACACTATGTAGTCACCACAAAAGCCCTCAACCGCATCAAACAAAATAAAAAAATCAATCAAATTCTACTTTCTAATCGTATTATATTCTTATAATAAATATATAGACTTCTTCATTCGTTTCTTATTCAATATATACAATATTGTTGTTGTTAGGTTTTATTTTTTACAATTTTGTGTTGTTATTATTTAATTCTTAATGCATTAATAAATAAGAAGAAAACAATAAAAACAAAAAATTTTATATTTGTACGTAAAACAGATTATTTTCACTTCATTAAATTTATGATAAAGACAGCAAAAAAGCAAAAAAAGAAACACAACAGCATCTTATTATTATTATTTATATTTACCATAAGAGTATGGTTAATGATTACGAAATTGAAAATAAAATAGAATAAAGTACTACATATAAAAATCTAACCAAAATGATTATTTAATTATTTGGAATTAATTTATTTATGTTTGTCTGTCTGTCTCACTATATTTCCGATCGTATTTATGGAATTAGGCACAGATTACATAAACATAAAAAATTGCCCGGTATATAAGTAAATACAAACGGATGAGTGAATTATTTACGAATATAATTTATTTTTAATGTAGTGACAACAACAACAAAATCGATTGACAACCACAATCTAGTTTTACGAGGAAATTATATATTTTTGTCGTTTTTGTATCACTGTTGTAATGACGTTTAACATTTTAAACGTGGAACCTAAAAAGTAACCATAGAAATTAGAAATGTATTTAACATTTCTTCGATTTTTAGTAGGGACGGTTTGCTAGGAGATTTTGCGAACATTTATTTATTATTATTATTATATATATATATATATATATATATATATATATATATATATATATATATATATATATATATATATATATATATATATATAAATATATATATAAATATATATATATATATATATATATATATATATATATATATATATATATATTATATATATATATATATATATATATATATATATATATATATATATATATTATACATATATATATATATATATATATATATATATATATATATATATATATATGTATATATATATATATTTATATATATATATATATATATATATATATATATATATATATATATATATATATATATATAGTACAAGCTCGATTTGCACAATATTCAATAATTGCACATTTCGATATATGCAACGATATATTTTGATAGTTGCAATATTTTTATTTTTCGGTTTAGTAGTTGCAACAGGTTATTATACTGTTAGTTCCTACAAAAATCTTTCTTACAAAAAGTTGTAATTCTGTTGAGCAATGCCTCTTTTCCTCGGGACTACTATGTCAATAACCGGCGTAGTTATAACAATCATATGCGTTCCACCGAAATGTACAGCTTCACTAAAGCCGATGGACCAAAACATAGTCAATCTTACTAAGTTAGTTATAAAAATAGTTTATGATCGAACATATTGCGATTGATGACAGTAATATGCAAATTGCAATGAAATTTTTTTGCTAAAATAACAAGCCTGTTAAATTACTGTATTTTGAGTCACGTTTACGAAATAAACTAATCAAAATAACATTAAACTGATAACTTCCCTACGGAAATAGATCAGTTATATTGTTTTAATAGGAATATTTCGTACACGTGACTCGCAATTGACCGATTTAATAGGCTTGCTATTTTAGCAAAACATACTCTGGCTACTAGATGATGCAGAGAATTCATAGTTTTATTTTACAATAAATACTGTTTCAAAATGACACTTTCATAGTCAATTTACAATCTAGCAGCCTTAACTAATTCTGTGTTAAGAAATATTTGCTTATTACATCCACTTAGTTCAAAATGTCACGATTCGGGCACGAAAATGGCGAATCAATAAATCAAATTATTGAGGAAAGAAGGCCAAGAAATACTGTAATCGCAGTGAAAAATATAACTGGAACATAAATACCGAACTCTGTAATGCCAGAAATTACCTACTAAACTTTAAAAATGTTAGCGCTGAAGAGCTCGCTATAACATTGCCAGACTAGACCGTAAACATGCGTAAAAGAAATGGCGGAGAATTTATAGAACCCACTTTAAGAACTATTTGGAACATAACCGACAAAACTTTTAAAGAAAATATTATAACGGGTTTAAAGTGGTGATAGATCCGTTTAAGAGCGTATACTATTTAGAAAAGTTCAGGCTGTACGAGATGCAAAGTGTAAAATACTCCAGCGGATCCAACAAAAAGAAAAACCAACTCAGTACCATTTAGCTCAGCTGAGCTTAATAGTATAATGGATTTGTGGGAAGAAAACACTCCTGAAAGTCTACTTCACATTTGGCAGTAAATGGCTAGTGAAAAACCACAATAGCACACCATGCCCGGTCATATAATTTTAAAACGCAGAAAAAATATCAGACAAACCGCTCATCAGACCAAACCGCTCATGGAAAAAGGATACAGATGTTTGATTTGATTATATACCAATAGGGAAAAATACTATTAATACCTGGACAAAACATGCCCCTTAATCAGTTGGCTACAACTTACCCAGGATAACAAAATTACCAATCACTCTAATATATCAATCGCAGTGAGTCACTTGGCTAAAAACGGAGTGCCAGAATAGCGACTACTAAAAATTACGAGCCATAATAAGTCGAATTCTATAAAATCGTATTTAAATCTTGATCGTGAGGAACATAACAAAATAATTAGGAATATGCGGGGAACTACCTATTTAGAAATAGGAATAGACCCATTATCCTCAGCATCTAATTCTACACATACTTTTTAATCATGTTCATTTTATAATTGTGTTTTTAATAAATAATCTTCAATAAATAGAATCGTTTTTAACTCAGTAAATATCTTAGGTAATATGCAAATACTATATTATGTACACATATTATTTATATATTTATTTATTTATATTTTATTATATTATACAATCGGTAAAAAATAAAAAATGCAGTACAATACAATTAAGCAAAGTTGCATAATTATAGCCCTAAGTATAGAAAATTTAATTTTTAATAAAAGAATTTAAACAACTCAAGTTTAAACGAATTTTTTGAATTGTTAAAGCCAAAAATATTATAAACAGAATTAAAAAGCCACGATATTTTTAAAACTAAATTAGTAACAGTGGACCGACCCAGATAAAAACCGTGTTGAGCTGGAGAAATAAACGTGAAAATATAAAAATTCACGTGAAAATATAAAAATTTCTGTACCAACGCTTCGAAAAGTTTTGAAATTGCGGAAAGAATTGCTTTTCCGCGATAGTTACTGATATCACATCTTTTACCAGATTTAAAAATCGGACGAATGAAAGAAATATTCCAGGGATCAGGGAAAATTCCATACCGGATGCTTTCATTAAAAATTAGGGTCAAAGAAGGAGCTAAGCTCTCAGCACAATGCTTGATTATGATAGGCGGAAAACCATTATGACCAGCTTCCTTATTAATATCAAGTTGCAATCAACCAATCAATAAACTTCTGCAAAAATTAAAAAAATCATTTTTAAAATTAAAAAAATCATTTTTAAAATGAGAAACTAGAGTTGAGATATTTGATGTAGCAGATGGTGAAGATGGTTCATAAACAAAAAGAAAATAATCGGCAAAGAAATTGCAGATATCTCAGAACTGACTAGCAGAAGAACCCTAAATTGTCATAGGCGTGGGAAATCCTGTTAGTTTCCTTTTACCATTTATAAAATTCCAGAACCTTTTTGGATTTGAATTTAATTCATCTTCTATCTGTAAAATATAATTATTATACAAAAACCAATTTAAAGTTTTCAACAAAACTAGAATGGAAATCCGCACCGTGAAATCTGTATAGAAAATGAAATTTGTTACGGCGTTTTTCGAGACGCAATAATTCTTTGTTGTACCATGGTTTGCGGTATCACGGTTTGTTTTTAATTAATGGAACGTACTGTTCAACACCAGTCTTGAGTAGTTCATTGAAAATCGAAATAATTTCGTTTAAATTATTTGTTCTTCTAGCGAGAAAACTCCAATCAGAAGGAAAGTTTTAAGGATGAGCACTCCAACTTTGCACAAATTGGTACCCAACCATTTATTCGCGGGAGCCAAATTACCACCTTCAGTAGTAGAACGGTTGAATCTGGATAAATGAAGCCAACATTTAGGAGCAACTGTTTTAATTTCAAAATTTGGCAAGGAACTGGTACCGGAAATAGTTCTTGTATGTTTATAATCAAACCTAACTGGATCACCAGCCAGAACCACTAATCACCAGCCAGAACCACTAATAGTCCTTCCATCAGCTTACTACTCCTTTTTAGGTTTTTAAGTATACAGTTAATCGATTTTAACGATGTTTTTTTTCTTAGCTTCTAAAAGTATTGATGCTTTTTTATTCCTTTTGTACCACAGATAAATATACCAGATGAATATCTTGTATGAGTAAAATTTACACAAGTAAATTTATACTATTTTCATCCTTTATATAAAATATCAAGTTGTCTCTCTCGCAATGTTCGCTCAGTAGAAAATTTACAAAGTGCAAATGGTTTTGAACTTTAAGTAATAGCTAATCATATTTATTACTTCCAAAATAACTTAAATGACCTTAGCATAATACTTTTTGTATTAATTAACAGTCAAGTGATCTCCAAGAGTAGCTCATGTTGTTTAATAATACTTATATGCTTCTGGATTTATTTTTCACTAGCTTTCTTTCTTGCTTCCTTAGTTTACATTCAACAGTGTGTTTCCATTTTTTGTTAAGGTACCATTTTTAATTCTTAGAGGCAAAACAACGATTGATATTATATCAAAAATGAGTTTGCTCAGTCGAGGTTTTTAACATCATTATTTGAACAAAAACTGTTAATAATTTGTTGTTTTTACATTTGTTGTTTTATGCTTTCCATTTTCATATTTAATTTACTCTTATTCTGAGGCCGAATACTCTCTTAACTGTCACTATTTTACATCGTTACTATTCAATTCAAGAACGTTTAGATTCAGGTTTCATTTCCATTATGGAAATGAACAATGCATAGCATCGATCAATCTTTACTAGCGTAAAAGTTAGTTTAACCCGAGTATTCTGCAATTCGAACAGTGAGACTTGGTGCTATGAATCGTCATCAATGATACAATTTTATTAAGTATAGAAAATCCGTGGAAAGCAGTACAACTTTAACTTTTCCACGCATTTCATTGGTTTTGGTTATTATCATTAAATGTTTGTATTATGTAACATTTTTGATACAGCAAGATCTTTATTAAACCTCTGTACTGCTTACATAACTTTACTAGTTTAGTATTAAAAATCGATTATAATACTTTCGGTATAATATAACCGTATCGCTACCACTTAAATATTTTATGCTAAATTAGTTATTAAGCGATTAGGTATAATTAATTACATCGCACTAATTTTGCCAAACGTCAACACCATAAATACCCAACAAATTTTATAACAACCAAAAGAAAAGGGGAGGTCCTCAAACTTCCGATGTCTTTAACACCAACTCGTCTAATTATTTTAACAAAACTAAAATTTTCAAAAACTAAAAAAATCATGTAATTATTCATCCAAATTTGTTAAAAGGGTCATTCAACCAACACATTAATAACTATAGCGATGTTCACAAAATAATATTATAAATGAAAAGTCATGATGAAAACCTAAAATAAAATTTTGTTTCGTTTTTCAAAACATGCACACACAAACAAAATATACTTACGTTAACAGATATATGTAGTATAAAAAGACTTAAGATTTTTTGGTCGTTGGGAGTTGTTAATGGCTTTTATAAAATTTGTTTTTGAAAAAAACCGATACTTTTTCCAGAATCCGAACAATGTTTTAGACTTTCCAACTTTTTGCTTGCTTTGCTTCATTTCTTCTTTTTTAATATAACATCCATTGTGGTGACGAGATTACAGTTGGTAACTTTTTCTAACTGCTTAATAATAGTTTCAAAGTAAGCCATTGGGTGAATTTAATTTGGTATGAACTGTATTTTTTTCTTTATCTACAGTTTAAGGCTGTCTACTTGACTAGACTATCTGGCTCAGTTGGCGACTATTTTACATTTCCATCCGCGATCTCTCGTATTGTTTCGCTCGTTTCGCAATATTTGCTATGTTATTGAGTTAGAAGCATTTTAGTAAACTTCTAAGACATTTATTTGCAATGGTTTGTAACTTGCTTTTGAACTTTTGTGGGCATTTCCTCGAAGTTCAAAAATAGCAAAAAAAAAAATTACCCACCAACATTCTTAATACACGCAAAATTCTAAAATGTATATAAATTACAGATTAAAAAAAAAGATTACTTAAGCACAAAAATTAAATAAAATAACCGTTAAACTAACAAAATACATGATTGGTATTACTAGAAGAATCTTTTTGATTTACACTTCTAAAACATTCTTTTAGGATATTTGTATTTTAGCAGCATTATTTTTGCTTCTTGATAAAGCCTAAAAACTGGATACCATAAGGCCGGCAGGTTTCAGTACTTGATGACATATTCCTTATCTTTTCATCACAGATATAGAAACCAAATGTCTTCTCTAAATTTTTAGCGTTTAGGTCTTTAGAACCAGAAAACAATTGATTATTTCTCCTTGACGTCAAATCCGTTTGCTTACATCATTGTTTTTTGTTTCGCTGTAGAATTTGACGATTTTTGGTTTTTAGTTCAAAGGCGAGCCAGCTAGAGGTCGCAAGGTGAAACGCTAGAAATCTTTAATCATACCCTTCCTTTTTTTCCGCCAACACATAATTGCTGAACTCAAAAAGAACGTATGTACTTAAGATCATTGCTTCATAAACTGGAAAAGGTCACAGATGTGTAAACCTTCCCTTATATTCTTTATAAAATAACTAGGCTTAGTTCCAATAGTTCTATTTTTGAGCTTCTTATGAAACTTTGAAAAACTTATAGTTATTTAATACTATTAGGTGATCCATTTACCGTTTAAATGTTACATGTTAAATTAAAATAAGGATAGATATGTCAGTAAAAAAAACCTGAATTTTCACACTTGAAAAATAATTGATCCATTTTTATTTAATTTGCCCAATTTTTACGCACATTTTTTACCCGGTTTTTTGTTGTAGATTTTCATTGAAATTGTAATTAAACGTGTTTCAAACATTTAATACTTTTGATCTTAGCAGCGAACGTGTTATATATACGAAGAAATAGCACAAAATCGATTTCGAAAAAGATATTTCCACCCTTTTAATCTTAATTAATGTTTAATTGGATTTCCTATATATTTATTTTTATTTTAAGACGATAAAGACGAAACGGTAAATCCCATAGAAACCTACAAAGAACTTATTTCTACAGAACACACCGAAGACTATAGCAATTTTCTTTTCTTTTTATATACGAGTATTACATTAGTGCAGGGTACATGAGAATTGTGCGGAATTTTTGCGCACACGAGAAAAGAAATATTTAAGAAATTTGTCAAGTCATTGAAGCATTTCAATAACTTTATACACAGAATTAAAGAACTAACGAGAATAAAAAATCCATTCCATTCAATTTACTTCGTTTTATACACCACCAAGTATCAAACCAATCCTTTCTCAGCTCATAAATTCAATCTCGTTCAATTACGTTGTGTTGTGCTTAATTTTATCGGAATTTTTTTTTTGTTTGTTGCCTACTCTGTTATTCTGTTGTTATAGTTTTTGTGTATTGTTATGTTGTTGTGTCGTTGACTTACTGTATTACACACACACATACATGAGCACACAAAAACACAATTTCAATTGACTTCTTACGAGTAAGTCATAAATATTTTCTTACACTGTACGTACCTTAAAGGTAAGACGATATAAATTTCTTATAAATGATTTTGTATTGTTTTTTTCTTTAAGTAAGCAGCAGCAGACTTTCATTCATCGATTTCTAATGGAAGTTGAAACGTTTGTTATTTTGCTCATGCTGAATGTTGTGTATGTGTGTATTAGTTTTATTACTTTTTTGGTAATCTTATACCTACAAAACCAAACCAGCATCATTTATACAAAATATATGAAAAACTTATCTTAAAAACATGAATTTCCCTTTTCCTGGAAAAATTAAAATCATAAAAACAAAAATGTTTATCCTCTTTATTTTCTCGGTACTATATAAAAACAAACCGTCTTGATACCATACATGCATACATGCATATATACATTGTACATACATAATATTAGATACTTACACTAATATAGTTCATTTATGTGCGAAATAAACCAAAAAAAACATACTTACTCAAACCAATTAAGCCCATTCGCTGGTAACTAGCCCAGCAGTACATAGCTCTTATATAATAGAAACATAAACATGTGGGTGGGTGGTAGATTTAAAACTAAACAATGCAAAATGTACATATTACAGAACCTTTATTTTCTTGTTTATTGCAATATTTAACTTTTTTTATCACAAGTTTTTACCACAAAAAAAAAATACAACAAAAAAAAGGTTTTTCTCATTTTATTTATTTATTTCATTTCCTGTTTAAGTAGTTGTTGTTGTTGTTATGGTATAATACGGAAATAAGCAAATTAAAGGGTGAAAATTAAGGTCTGCCAGTGCGTAATGTGTTTTCTAGTGGTAGTAATATATCGAATTCGGGGTTGAAAATTATTTTATTTTTTTCGTTTACCTCGTTGGTTTTTAATTTGTGATTTTTTAATTTTTCATGTTAATTTAGGGATTTCTAGTACTAAATTACTTGGGAAATGTGGCGTAAAGCGTTGTATAAGTACAATGTGATGTAAAATATCGTACCAATTTAAAGACAGGCCCTTTATTGTAATAAAATACTATTTATAATCGGTTTTATATATAGCAAATATACCTTTGCAAATTTGGGATTATCTCTCTGTCAATTCTAATGCTTTGTATTGTTCTAGAAAGCCAAGTCGGGCCCTGGCCATGTTGATAAAGTGGCTTTCTCCGCTGACAGTAACCTCTAAAATAAATTTCTTATTTATGTTACACCTCACTATAAATGTATAAAATTAGGCGTTATGTTACCGGGCATTCATATGTTTAACAGTTTTTAGTACATGTGTCATTTTTAAGTTTCAAAAGATATTAACATTTCTTACGTACAGTGATTATTTACAATGCCACGTAAAGCTTTGGTTTGGAATGATTTTTTTATTTTCACATTGGTCTTCTTGGTACATCCTCCAAAGCTTAACACCTTCTAGAGCCAAATTAATTTTAGAATTTGATTTTACATCAGTAGTTTATTATGTAATGTTAGCCTAAAATTCCTACCTATAATCCCATTTATTTTCTGTGTTTGATGATAACATCTGATTTTTGTTTTTTACGTGCTCTTTCCACTTAAGTTTAACTAGGTATTTGATTGCTTCTTCTACATTGCTTTCAACTGTTAAGTTTGCAGCGTCATTACTCATTTTCTGTCACTTTTTTGATGTGAAACATATAGTTAAGTCTAAACGCTGCAGTGATTATTTATAATCCAATTTCAGGTAGAATTTAAACTATTTGTCCTGTAATTAGATTTCTTTATAGCTTATATACTTATGCTGTGTGCCTCATGCCAAAAATTTCGTCTAAATCGCCGACTTTTCTAAATTACTGATTATTTCGTATTATTGATTCATAAATGACACAAGTTTTAATATTACAAGCTATGTCTGACTATTCACGATTCTAAATAGTTGACTTTTCAAACTTCAGTTGGTTAAAAAATATTTTATTTATAACATCTATGCTTACACATAAATATTATCATTTTAACATATTTGTTTTTAATGTTTGTATTAAATTAACGTTTGTGTAGTTTTAAAACATAAATAATAATCTGTACAATTTTATTTGTAGTTATATGTACGTCCACACAACTAAAACGAATAGCAACCTCACGACCAGGCTAAATGAAAAAACCTGGTGGTTAATACAAAAACTAATGAACAATTTAGAAAAGTCGGCGATTTAAACGAAATTGGCGGCATGAGGCACACATCATTAGGTTAGTATAGTTTTACTTGGTGAAGTTCGATTTCTCTTCCAAGTTTATCGTGATTTTCGGTTTTCTCCTTTCTTATCTTTCCTTATTACTAGTGCGCTGAGATTTATGATAATGGAAAGCTCATTTGGTGATAGACCTTCACGGTTTTCTAAGTAACCGTAGTTTTCGAATATCACTTTTGCTGCTTGAAAATACATAAGATCCCGCTGTTTTGCTTGGATCCATAAACCATACTTATATATTGGTAAACTTCTCCCATAGTAAAAATGACATTTACATCTTTGACCTACAGTAAGTCGCTCGTTTTAAGATGATGTTGGATTTGGTACTTCCTAAAGATTGAAGTATATGAAGATATTAGAACTAAAGAGGTATACTTCTATCATTCTGAGTACATTTGTAATCGTTTCTATTTAAAGTGCACTGTTGAAACAAGTTTTAAGCAGATGTACAAAATCTACTCTGTTTAACTTAAAATGTTTGCTTTAATTTGTCCATGACCATAATATATTTTTCCATTCGTTTTTTACCTTTGCTACATATATGCTACATCCGGTGGTTTCATTAAATGTGTAGTATTTGGAAGCAGTGTTATCAATAAACTTTTGTGATTTTCGCTGAATTCGGCTTAAGAAAACGGCAATCCAGAAACAAGCAAACTGAAAATAAAACTTGAAACAAGCAAACTGGAATTTCTTTTATTACTTATGTATACTGGAATTCTTTGATACGATGTACCGATTCGGTGAAGCTAATTATCAAAACTTGTTTGTACAAATTGTACCAAAACAAAAGGATGGTTACCAATTATGCTTCGAACCTTCACGCTGCTTTTAGTTGCGAATGAAAAATGCTGATAAAATACTTATATCTGGAAGTTTTCTTTTTCAACAAATAATGTGATTTCTTGAAATTTTCGTTATATGAAACTCAACTATCTCCATGCTGACAAACCATTAGCTAAGATATTCCTCTTCTTAAATTAGTTAATGGTTCACTTTTTTGTTGAACGGAGTTTTGTTTAACACTGTGTCTTGAACTGTGAATTTTGGAACCCCAATTTTTTACTGATAATATCGATTTTTATTAAAACTTTTCAAAATTTACAAATAATTTTTTTAAAGGTGGAAACATTTCATTCCTTCGAGGCCCTTCCGCTGGTATTGAAGTTGTGACAAATATATTCTTTAGACAAGGTGTGATTGCTGTGAAATCATCTGGAGTTGACGATTTTGAGTTAAAAGCCTCGAATTCAATACTGCTTCTATCTGTGACAAAATAGTATTGCGCTCTTAAAACGTCGAAGAGGGATTTGCTTCTCGACTGGCGACAAATGTTTTTCAACATGAAGGATGACCTCCAATCCACGAAAGTACGAATTTCAAATTCGTCTAAAAGGATTTCTTTTCTATAATAAGATTGAGAATCGGTTCAATTCTATTCATTGTCTCTGCGAGTAATAGTACATAATTATTGTCTGAATGGTGTTGTAATTTTTAATGGCATTACCTTTGATTTAGCGCAAAGTAAGTAACTGTGGCGTCGTTATTTATTTTCACACCACATCCATATGTTTTCTCGCTAGCAACTATACATTTTTTCTAAAGTTGTGCAATTTTGTTTGAAAGTTTTATCAAGTCTGCATTTTAATTTTGCTTCAATAACCACAGTTTTTGCAAACAAATTTTTGCAATTTTTATATATGGACCAATTACTCCAAGCGGATCAAAGTGCGTTTAGGTGGCATTGCAATCATCAAGACTTAGTGATTTTACACTATTTTCAGTTAAAATATAAAATAATAAAACTGGATGGTTTGAGCACCACTTCTTGAGTTCCAAGCCAACCATGCTCAGCATGTCGATAGTCTGAAATTTAATGCGAATTGCCTCCTTTAATGAATTACAAACACTTCGTTGCTAAATATGGCGCAGACGCTGTGCCACATTTAACAGTTTTGTAACTGGAACGTTGCTAATTTCGTGTGAATTTCTTAAGCCCGGTGGTGATCTTAATAATAGTAATGAAATTTACCGTTTCATTACTATTATTAAGATCACCACCGAGCTTAGGAAGTTCATACGAAATTAGCAACGTTCCTTATAAAACTCGAGCAACATTATCATCAAACTGCTGCTCACAAATTTCTTCCTCGGGAGTTAAAATAGCTGGTTTTGGTTTATATTATTCGATTTCCCCGAATCTTTGAATAACTTTATTAGTAACTTGTGTTGCGCCTTTAAAGTTAATCTTCCTCAGACATTACCCAGCTTAATAATGTATTTTGCAATATAAGTAAATCGTCAGACATTTTAATTTGACCTAACGAAACTAAAAAACTGCTGTGCTTTATTTGGTATGCCAACTTCCTGAGGAGCGTCGAAATGCAGAATAGTCAGATGAATATTCGTTGGAATTTTTCACGATGACGTAATCATCGTCATTGATGGTTGTATGCCGGTTTTGTTTGGCAACACCTTGAATTAACAATACCGCTGACAGGGGCTTTGTTTTTTCCGAATTTTGGGGCTTTGGCGTAGTTACTAGCCTAGCTACTAGTTACTAGACTATTTTGTGGTTTTAGATATGGTATGTAAGGTCACTTGATCAGAAACCGATTGTTTTACAGCTTGAATATTTTTCATTTCACATGAATTATTTGCTATTTCACTATTAGGTTGTGCAATTGTCTACGTGCAAAAGTGTGTAATGCTTTCCATTGCATTTGAAACATAACGCCTTTGATGGACACGAGTGTACTGCGTGATCCAATTTTAAACATTTCGAACATGAATTAAGTCTAGTAGTTTCACAAGTAGTTTATTCTAGTAGTTTCTCTATTTCTATAGCATATGTTGAGCAGTTTAAAACTTCCGACGTCGATTGATCATGCGGTTGGGCCTTAAACAGTTAACATTAAGCTTTGCTGACGTTACGGCATAATTGATTTCGAATTGGTGGGCGACGCATCGAATAAAACATATTTTTTGATTGAAAATAGAATATTCCGTTTAAAGTAGAAGGATCGTCAACTTAGAAAAGTGAACAAATCTTCCAGTGTGCATAAACCAGCAGCTGGAGACCCGTCATCCAGTTTAGCACGTGTTTCATAATCAATTGTTGCGTAAATAATATTCACTATCAAATTATCTAATTTTTTAGTGGGTCTGCCCAGTGAGGTTAATGACCTTAGACGAATGCTTCATGGAATTCTAACCACTTCGTATGATTTCGCGAGAAAGGTTTTAACTCAATTTTGGGTAATCCCACAGACACAAACACAGCTTTGTGATATATATTTTTTTGCATCGTTAATGGGGTTCTTTCTTCTTTCTGTATTCTACACATATATGCACTTGCAAAGCTGGTTTTATTACAAAATATAATTCTGCGAAATCTGCTCTAATTGTCTTAACTTGTAATTAGTAGCTTGTCTTAACTGTCTTATCTCTGTTGGACCAAAGGTTCCAAAGCAGTTTGTAGTGAACATATTTTCAAATGTTTTATCTTAATTTAAATTAAAGGTCACTTTTGTTTTCCGTGCGTTTTAGGGGATAGAATTTTATTTGTCAAACAAAAATGTATTTTTATTAAACGCACGTAGTCTTAATTAATGTTTACTTTTTATTCACACACTTGAATGTTTGAAAGAATATATTTCTCTAGCTACCTTCTTTATGTTCTGAGGTTATAAAAGATTCCAGCATGAGGTATACCAAAATAAAATAATAAACCTAAGCACGGCTGAGCTGATAATTAGAGTTTCTGGGTCGGTTTTAACCGTCGGTAAAAAATCGGTATTATTTTTTAAATTACCGATTACCGCTAAAAACACTTTAAAACTGGTAAAATATTCATATTCAATTTTCAAGGAAACTGCTCTACAGTAAAACGTACACTGAAAAAATTATAGCGATACATCAAACCATCGACGTTAATCTATCTATCAATCATTTGTCCAATTTTATTTAAAAAAAAATAGTAAACATTTAGTAAAAAATATGTATAAATAGTAAAAATTACAATTAAATAGTCTGTTGAAAATTTTGTTTTGCAACCAAATGTCAAAAAACAATTTGGAAAACAATTGAAATTGTTGCTAGATTGTCAAACAAGATGGGGCAGTAACATTTCGGTGGGCAGATTTTCATAGAATTAGCAGTTAAGAAATTCGGGAAAGTCTTGATGAATAAAATTCAGTGAATTTATTGGTAGATGTTAATACCCGCAGCTGTTACAAAGTTTAAGGGGCATATTGCTCCCGTTACACAAACCTATCGAGGAACTGGGTAGAAAAAATGCTACTATTTTGAGCACGGAAAGTATATTAGAATTTTCATTTTAAAAATTAGCGATCTTAGAAGATTTGGAACTTAAGTCCAACTTAAGTTTATGGATGCTTTAGCTGCAAGATTAATTTATCGGCAAAAAAAGAATTTGATTTTTCTTACCAGATTTTTGCAAAATTCCCACCCATTTTAAACAAACATCTCGTTTTTTCTTTCAAATGTGCTATTATTGCATATGGCACCATCTTGTTTAAACGACTATTGCCCAATCACGTCTCATGAATTTATAAAATTATAATATTCTATAGATCATGTGTTCCAAAAGAGGCCAACCATTCCCAAAAGGTTTTTTTTTTATTGTTCTCTAAAACACCATGTCCAACAGATAACATAAAATATTACAAACAAATAATAATTACAGAATAGTTTAAAATAAGAAAGAAAAACTTCAAAACCTACTAAATCTATACATAAAAAATTTAATATTTTAAAGCAAAAGATTTTTTGAACGAAAATGATAGTCAGCCATGATTTTTTTTTTGTTTTTCAAGATAATTTCAACAAGAATGATGATCGTTGTTTAGTGAATTTATGTACAATTAGAATTATTCGCACTCGATATTCGCAAAATATTTTGTTTATATTTTTGACACTTTGACAGACAACTAGCGGCACATTCAATGTGCTAGGGCATACGAGTAAAACATTTCACTTTCCATAACATGACAGCATTTTCGTTTGTAGCGTAATCTTGCCATTCTGACATGATCTATTGAATAACCGGTAAATACTTGTTTTACTAGTTTTCATTATTTGAGTTACCGAAAACAGGTTTTCCAAAAATCAGTAAAACGATAAACCCTACTGATGATGATGAATTTCGTTTGTGATTCCTCCAAATAGGAAACTTGCAAATAGCGGTAATAAATTGTTGGCAACCAATGCCGGTGCGCGATGGATTGGATACGATCGCACTTCTGACTCCAATGAACAAATAAAAAAAAAATTCAACATATATTTTTTACTTAAAATAATTTCATGTTGTTAGTATCAGTGAATAATGAAATCAAATTTTCTTTCTAAAAAACCACATAACGCAACAAGTCGCTTTACTCATCTTATATTAGTGATATTATATTGGTGCCCCGAACACGCAACCATCTTCTGATTGTGTAAGATATCTTAGAGGAGGAACATACACTTATACTAATAGCAAGGAAGGTATACTTAAAAATTTCTACATAAAATTTAAATGACGAGCAGACTGGAGCCCAAGACCTATAGTCTTCGATTTTTAGAGTTGAGGATATCGAAAGTAGGAAGTTTAACTGAGTTTAATTGTTATGAATATTGTCATTAGAAGATACGAAACTTGCAGCAATGAAGGAAGAAAACATCTGCTGGGTTGAAGTAATAAAAGGATGTTTATTGTGAACTTTCTTCAAAAAACTGCTTAATTGGCTTTTGCGCTAATAAAATTTTATGTCGAGTTAAAAGTAAAAGGAAGAATCAGTAAAAAGGTGCACAGGATCGTTTTCGAAACAGCTTTCCAACTGTTCGTTTAGTTTCTCTTTGGTTCTTATCAGTGCTCATTAATCAAGCAAATTTGTGATTTGATTGCAGATAATTTTATCGGCTAAGAGATCGCCTAGTTGTTAATAACGTTATAGCAAGCCTAAATTAATCGTGAGTAATATTTGAGGCTATGTTTATAATTTCCAATTGCAATGGTAATAATTCTCCAAAAATCGTGAAAACTGCAAAATAATTAGTATAAACAGTGTATTGTGTTATACGAATGGCTTCTATCATTCTTATTAAGGTTTAGTGTTAAAAATCGTCGAATTTTAAATCGCCACACTGAAATTCTATTAAAAATTTGTAAGATAAAAATTAGACCGTAGAATCACAAAGGTTAAATTTGTTGAAATAAAACGCAATTAAATATTCAAGTCCAGTCGAACCAACCTACTGACTTCTTTATTTAAACGAAATCACCATATATTATTATATGTCTATACGGAATATATTATACACTATACCGTCGTCATGCGCATATAACTCCGCCTTATACAAATCAACAAATAAGTCAAACAATTACTTGACATTCCACAATACAATTTCATTCATCAAAATCAAATTACATAAAATAAACAAATGTTCTTATCGCTCTAAGAAATTATCATATTATGTATATATGTGTACACATATATGTAAAGGGGTTTTCATTAAGGTTGCTCAAACTTTCAACTTGATATCGACTGCTCTATCGTAATGCCCCAATTCCGTTACTGATGACATTTTGAAGACCACCAATATTTATGCTTTCATAAGAACGTTTATTTGTCTTGCATGATCATCTTCTCATAAACAGATTAACCTTATTGGTAAACGCTGTATATATGCTCGCGCGCGTTGTGTAAATATGTTGAAAATGGGATTAACATAAAATGCATAAAAAGTTGTATGTTTGAAGTTCTATTTCTAGTGTATTAAGCCTTATCGATAGATGTTTATTTTTTAGTTTCGATACATAAAACGGGTCAATGGGTATAAAAACCCGAAAAACAGACATAAATTTATATTTTTGTTTTTTTGTAGATTTATGTAATACACACACCAATCACTAAAGTTAACTCCATTAAAGCATAACCAAAAAACATAAAAAAAATGCAATGAAATAATTCAAAGTCATGTCACGTCAAACCATCAAAATAAATTATTAAATTTTTATGGTTGGATTTTTAGTTTAGTTAGTGCGGTTATGTAGAAACATGTACACACATAGAGCATACAATCGAGTCAAGATGCTGCGGTTGAGTTCATCATCATCATCATTGGTTTGAAAATCATATTTATTTTATGGATTTTGTGTTAAATTTTTATATGTTTTAGGTCAAAAGGTTTTGTTGTTTTTGTATACACAAATCTACACACATATACACAACAAACATATATGTTTCTATATGAATATGTACGTTAATGATTATATGATGACCATCTTGTGGTTAAAATGGTTGTCATATTATGTCATCACTTTATAGAACTAAAAAAAAAAAAATTCATTACATTAAATTTATGGTGTTCCATATACTCATCCTGGAATTTTATTTTTTATTTTTACTTTTACGACGGGATGTACGGGGTGGAGTACTCACTCTATATATACTATCTTAAGTGTTAATAAATTATAGTCATGGGGGATGATTTTGAGGTATTATGTATAGTTTGGATTTTATATTCTGGGATAATGGTTGCTGCTTATACATTAAAGTGATAAATTACATTAAGTTGTATTTGTGCTATTTTGTGGTTAAAAACTTAAATAGAATTTGCTATCGTAAGTATATGCGATAATGGATCAAACTAGGCACAATTAACCAGACCGAATGACCTTTTGAGGTAGTAGTATATTTCGGTTTTATTATAGATCGATATAAATTCGTTAATTATTCGAATTTTAATACATGGAGCACATGGTAATACATTTTATTATTCAATATTAAACCCGAATTATGACTTTAAAATCAATCAACAGAATGGAATTCGATTATATGATGCCTGCGGCTCTTTTAATGCAATTACACGATTTCAAATAAATTGAAATGAAAAAAAATGCAATTATTGAAGTTCAGCTATTCATACACTATTTCTCGCATGTGTAAATATCTACTCTTATATTTATATATCTATCTATTTATATATTTATATATATTTATATATGTATCGACTCTTTGTTTCTGATGAAATCCTCATACATTTGAAACAATTTACCCGTAAATGATGAACACTGCACTTCACAGCTACCAATTAATATCCAGCTCTAGTTACATTAAGCTATTTCTGATTCACAATCAGATATAATATTATATTATTATATTATTAATATTATTATATTAATAATATAATAATATAATATTATATTATTATATTATTATATTATTAATATAATAATATTATATTATTATATTATTATATTATTATATTATTATATTATTATATTATTATATTATTATATTATTATATTATTATATTATTATATTATTATATTATTATATTATTATATTATTATATTATTATATTATTATATTATTATATTATTATATTATTATATTATTATATTATTATATTATTATATTATTATATTATTATATTATTATATTATTATATTATTATATTATTATATTATTATATTATTATATTATTATATTATTATATTATTATATTATTATATTATTATATTATTATATTATTATATTATTATATTATTATATTATTATATTATTATATTATTATATTATTATATTATTATATTATTATATTATTATATTATTATATTATTATATTATTATATTATTATATTATTATATTATTATATTATTATATTATTATATTATTATATTATTATATTATTATATTATTATATTATTATATTATTATATTATTATATTATTATATTATTATATTATTATATTATTATATTATTATATTATTATATTATTATATTATTATATTATTATATTATTATATTATTATATTATTATATTATTATATTATTATATTATTATATTATTATATTATTATATTATTATATTATTATATTATTATATTATTATATTATTATATTATTATATTATTATATTATTATATTATTATATTATTATATTATTATATTATTATATTATTATATTATTATATTATTATATTATTATATTATTATATTATTATATTATTATATTATTATATTATTATATTATTATATTATTATATTATTATATTATTATATTATTATATTATTATATTATTATATTATTATATTATTATATTATTATATTATTATATTATTATATTATTATATTATTATATTATTATATTATTATATTATTATATTATTATATTATTATATTATTATATTATTATATTATTATATTATTATATTATTATATTATTATATTATTATATTATTATATTATTATATTATTATATTATTATATTATTATATTATTATATTATTATATTATTATATTATTATATTATTATATTATTATATTATTATATTATTATATTATTATATTATTATATTATTATATTATTATATTATTATATTATTATATTATTATATTATTATATTATTATATTATTATATTATTATATTATTATATTATTATATTATTATATTATTATATTATTATATTATTATATTATTATATTATTATATTATTATATTATTATATTATTATATTATTATATTATTATATTATTATATTATTATATTATTATATTATTATATTATTATATTATTATATTATTATATTATTATATTATTATATTATTATATTATTATATTATTATATTATTATATTATTATATTATTATATTATTATATTATTATATTATTATATTATTATATTATTATATTATTATATTATTATATTATTATATTATTATATTATTATATTATTATATTATTATATTATTATATTATTATATTATTATATTATTATATTATTATATTATTATATTATTATATTATTATATTATTATATTATTATATTATTATATTATTATATTATTATATTATTATATTATTATATTATTATATTATTATATTATTATATTATTATATTATTATATTATTATATTATTATATTATTATATTATTATATTATTATATTATTATATTATTATATTATTATATTATTATATTATTATATTATTATATTATTATATTATTATATTATTATATTATTATATTATTATATTATTATATTATTATATTATTATATTATTATATTATTATATTATTATATTATTATATTATTATATTATTATATTATTATATTATTATATTATTATATTATTATATTATTATATTATTATATTATTATATTATTATATTATTATATTATTATATTATTATATTATTATATTATTATATTATTATATTATTATATTATTATATTATTATATTATTATATTATTATATTATTATATTATTATATTATTATATTATTATATTATTATATTATTATATTATTATATTATTATATTATTATATTATTATATTATTATATTATTATATTATTATATTATTATATTATTATATTATTATATTATTATATTATTATATTATTATATTATTATATTATTATATTATTATATTATTATATTATTATATTATTATATTATTATATTATTATATTATTATATTATTATATTATTATATTATTATATTATTATATTATTATATTATTATATTATTATATTATTATATTATTATATTATTATATTATTATATTATTATATTATTATATTATTATATTATTATATTATTATATTATTATATTATTATATTATTATATTATTATATTATTATATTATTATATTATTATATTATTATATTATTATATTATTATATTATTATATTATTATATTATTATATTATTATATTATTATATTATTATATTATTATATTATTATATTATTATATTATTATATTATTATATTATTATATTATTATATTATTATATTATTATATTATTATATTATTATATTATTATATTATTATATTATTATATTATTATATTATTATATTATTATATTATTATATTATTATATTATTATATTATTATATTATTATATTATTATATTATTATATTATTATATTATTATATTATTATATTATTATATTATTATATTATTATATTATTATATTATTATATTATTATATTATTATATTATTATATTATTATATTATTATATTATTATATTATTATATTATTATATTATTATATTATTATATTATTATATTATTATATTATTATATTATTATATTATTATATTATTATATTATTATATTATTATATTATTATATTATTATATTATTATATTATTATATTATTATATTATTATATTATTATATTATTATATTATTATATTATTATATTATTATATTATTATATTATTATATTATTATATTATTATATTATTATATTATTATATTATTATATTATTATATTATTATATTATTATATTATTATATTATTATATTATTATATTATTATATTATTATATTATTATATTATTATATTATTATATTATTATATTATTATATTATTATATTATTATATTATTATATTATTATATTATTATATTATTATATTATTATATTATTATATTATTATATTATTATATTATTATATTATTATATTATTATATTATTATATTATTATATTATTATATTATTATATTATTATATTATTATATTATTATATTATTATATTATTATATTATTATATTATTATATTATTATATTATTATATTATTATATTATTATATTATTATATTATTATATTATTATATTATTATATTATTATATTATAATATTATATTAATATTTTAATATTATATTATTATAATAATATTTTAATATTATAATATTATATTAATATTTTAAATATTAATATAATATATTTAATATTTTAAAATTTTAATATTTTAATATTTTAATATTTTAATATTTTAATATTTTAATATTTTAATATTTTAATATTTTAATATTTTAATATTTTAATATTTTAATATTTTAATAATTTAATATTTTAATATTTTAATATTTTAATATTTTAATATTTAAATATTTAAATATTTTAATATTTTAATATTTTAATATTTTAATGTTTTAATATTTTAATATTTTAATATTTTAATATTTTAATATTTTAATATTTTAATATTTTAATATTTTAATATTTTAATATTTTAATATTTTAATATTTTATTATTTTATTATTTTAAAATTTTATTATTTTATTATTTTAAAATTTAAAAATTTTAATATTTTAATATTTTAATATTTTAATATTTTAATATTTTAATATTTTAATATTTTAATATTTTAATATTTTAATATTTTAATATTTTAATATTTTATTATTTTAATATTTTAATATTTTAATATTTTAATATTTTAATATTTTAATATTTTAATATTTTAATATTTTAATATTTTAATATTTTAATATTTTAATATTTTAATATTTTAATATTTTAATATTTTAATATTTTAATATTTTAATATTTTAATATTTTAATATTTTAATATTTTAATATTTTAATATTTTAATATTTTAATATTTTAATATTTTAATATTTTAATATTTTAATATTTTAATATTTTAATATTTTAATATTTTAATATTTTAATATTTTAATATTTTAATATTTTAATATTTTAATATTTTAATATTTTAATATTTTAATATTTTAATATTTTAATATTTTAATATTTTAATATTTTAATATTTTAATATTTTAATATTTTAATATTTTAATATTTTAATATTTTAATATTTTAATATTTTAATATTTTAATATTTTAATATTTTAATATTTTAATATTTTAATATTTTAATATTTTAATATTTTAATATTTTAATATTTTAATATTTTAATATTTTAATATTTTAATATTTTAATATTTTAATATTTTAATATTTTAATATTTTAATATTTTAATATTTTAATATTTTAATATTTTAATATTTTAATATTTTAATATTTTAATATTTTAATATTTTAATATTTTAATATTTTAATATTTTAATATTTTAATATTTTAATATTTTAATATTTTAATATTTTAATATTTTAATATTTTAATATTTTAATATTTTAATATTTTAATATTTTAATATTTTAATATTTTAATATTTTAATATTTTAATATTTTAATATTTTAATATTTTAATATTTTAATATTTTAATATTTTAATATTTTAATATTTTAATATTTTAATATTTTAATATTTTAATATTTTAATATTTTAATATTTTAATATTTTAATATTTTAATATTTTAATATTTTAATATTTTAATATTTTAATATTTTAATATTTTAATATTTTAATATTTTAATATTTTAATATTTTAATATTTTAATATTTTAATATTTTAATATTTTAATATTTTAATATTTTAATATTTTAATATTTTAATATTTTAATATTTTAATATTTTAATATTTTAATATTTTAATATTTTAATATTTTAATATTTTAATATTTTAATATTTTAATATTTTAATATTTTAATATTTTATTATTTTAATATTTTAATATTTTAATATTTTAATATTTTAATATTTTAATATTTTAATATTTTAATATTTTAATATTTTAATATTTTAATATTTTAATATTTTAATATTTTAATATTTTAATATTTTAATATTTTAATATTTTAATAATTTAATATTATAATATAATAATATAACCGTTAAATGACTAAATAACTGTTGAACAATGTTTAAAGATAGCTCAAAAATCGTATTCACGGTTAAACAAGATACACTTAAATAGCCTTTCCGTGATATATTAGATTTTTTGGGCCGCTTTGAATACTGATACCTTTTTCCCAAAAAAGGAAAAATTTTGTCATTTTCTGTATCGGTTAAATAATTATTACTCGGCATTGCAAGCAATAACGGTAAAAATACATCCACAACGTTATCTGTCAAATAATTAAGGGATACTAAATATTTACAATGTGTCTACCGTTATGCCTAAGCAAACAAAACAAAAATTATTATTACGTTATTCCATTATTTTATTATAACGGTACATAAGTAAGTTATTTTCTAAGCACTCTGCTATCCAGAATTATGCATTGTAATTTTTCTGGGAAGTGCTAGTTATGTTTCTGAGACACTACCAGATTTGACAGTTTTATATGTGATTGACAGTTATTTTCAATTCACACAAAATCATGTATTCCATCAATTTATTTTCAGAATATTATTTAAAAAAAAAATTTTTTGATTATACTTTATGGGTCACATACCATGCATGAAATACATAAGCGTCGATATAAAATTAAATAGGTGCTTGTAATCAGAATTTAATTGTTCATTTCAACGCCAATTAATATGTTTTTGCAATAAAGCGCGTATCCTATCAATATATTTCCATACATAATAAATTAATTTAATAAATTAAAATTGATTATGAATTGTTTGGAAATATGTAAAAAAAAATGTTGGACGTGTATATGTTTCCGTCTACATAAAATATAATGCTCGAATGTATTTTACTAAAAAAAATGGGAGGTTTATCGTGGGCCTCATACACTCAATTTACAAAGCGGATAGGTATGATGATTTTGTTGTTTTTTTAGTATTTCAATTTTTTTTCAAGTTGTTTTCATACAGACAACACTTTGTTTATCATCGTCGAAGTTTAGTTTTTGTTAACATGTTTTAATAAACCGGGTGAAATATTTCACTTGATACAAATGAGTTTATAATACCATTTAGAAAGGATATTAGTGAAAAATGTTTAACAGAAGTAGCTTGACTCCAAAAGAAAAAATGTTTTTTCGCTTGAGGTCATTTGAAGGTTAGCTATATGTATTTTATCTAGAAAGACATTCCGAAGCAGGACAAATGTCAGTGATGGTAAGAATTTATGTTTCTAAGAACAAATTTATAATATTTCCGTTGCAAATGGTGCAATGCAAAATATTTCACCCGGTATGTGTTAGGTTGTTGCTGCTACTATATACATTATGTTTATTATGTTAATTTACATGGCTTAATTAGAATCCTCATATGTAAATTATATGTAGTCACACCATACAGATATATGTATAGTTGAAGGTTGTTTATATACTCATTTCATATTAAGATAGGTCATGTTATGCTACACAAAAGATCCAAAATACCTATGCTTATGTACATATATGAAATATTGATTTCATATGTCGATATTCTAGTGGGCATGTACTGTATAAAGATTAATTTTCAATTTTATACAAACCGAACATATAACATAATGTAGATGAGACCCCATGTGAGTTAAATAACATAACATTTTGTATATTAGTTACCTTGAATATTCAATTCTTAAACAATATGCATCGTACATACATGTATGTATTTATATTATATTATTATACATTTATCTAATTTATTCGATCCCTTCCTCGGTCGGTTCATAATTGCAATTAGAATATTTTAATTTTAATATTATTAAAATGATTTTATAATGTAATTATTTTAACGAGGTTAAAATGTTACCAATGGAAAACGGATGGAAAATAGCAATTTATGTATACATACTGAGGAATATATGTTTTCGATGTGGCTATCGATGTTGGTCTAGATTATTAATTTGTATATTAAAATATTCAAAATTTTGCCGTACCAAATATGCTTTTTTATAAACATATTGTCTCTTTAGAAACATCCATGTTTTTCTCAAAAGTAAGAACGTTATGAGGTAAAATGATTACCAATGTATACAATCTTGTGATGTTAGAACTTTTGCTTTCTTTTACTGTTTCTACTCTAGTTAGGAATTGTTTCAACGTTTGCAACAAAAGTTTAGCCTGCTTGCAAGTCGAGTTCATGTATTGTCGTTCTCTTCTCTTGTTTAATTTAATGTTACTTAAATTAAGCAATTTTGGGTAAAGTTTTATTTGATTTCTGCAAGATTGTTACCAGCAAAACTTTGAATGATAGCACGTGCCAAACCATTATCAACAAAAAATACAATATACTTAAAGTATCAAAATCCCGTCACTCTTTCAAATATAAAATCACCTCTATTAATGTTACGTTAACATCTGTTGCAGCATATCCAGCATCTTTAAAAAGCTCTAGCAGAAGAGCCATAATTAATATTTATTTATACCGGTGAATCTGTGATCCATATATCTATATTACTGATGTCCACCGATTAAATCGATTTTACTTGTTCTCCATAAAATCTATCGTTTTAAGAACAAAATATATCACAGAAGATTAACGAGCTTAACTATAACAATCGAAAATATAATTGCGTGACAATGTCTTCGTAAACCAATTAGAACAAAATTTATGAAAGTTTTTTTCCAACATTGTTAGTTACAAAGCTTGTGTACATGAATTAGTCTCGTTGAGACTGAACACAACAAAATTTCATTCATTCTACACTATTTAAATAATAATTCTTTGTGAAAAAAGCGCAAACGTAAAAAAAACTCAAACAATAAATCATTATAAATTTCTTATTCTGCCAACAATTTGCAAGAATAATAAATATACAATGTACAGTATGATTCGATGATCACTTTAAATGTGCTTATTAAAAACGTTTTGGAGTTCCAGTCATAGTAATGACATACCATATATAACATTCAAATCACTGTCTAAAATAATATACAGCCTGGCTGTATTGCCATTCACTACTCCGTTGTTTTAAAACTCAAATTTGTCAGAATATTAATTACTACATTTAGTAATGGATTCCAGCAATTTACGTTGAATACTCATATATTCCGTTCGGTTCATTAAAAAGTCAAAATTTATGCTAAGATTGAATTACAATTGAGTTAAATTCACTTTAATGGGAATAAATTATTTACAAAAACTGATACCACTGTCGCTTAATTGAAGCATGAATTCGATTGCTTCTATAATAAAACATTTGACCTATTTTGTCATAAATCTAACCATTAAAACAGAGATGGCGTGCATAATCTTTAAATTAGTTTGACGTTAAATTTATGTGAGAAACTTTTTTTCTTATGAAATTTGATCACTTGAATGGAACAAAAAAGTGAATTTTGTTAAAAAAAAGTAATAACTAAGCTTAAAAAAATACTTAGAGACAAAAAATATATTTAAAAGTGTGACTTTAAATCCAATTTCCTCACCAAGACAAAGTTTGTTGGTGACTGTTTTGTTAATTTCGCTAGCTAGTCTCAAAAATATTTTTTTTCAAAAGGAGGAAAGTCAGTTAGGTACATTAAAACATTTAAAAAATTAAAGCCTATTATTTATTGAGTTGATATGTAAAGATACGTTTTTTCAAGTTTTCTTGGGACAAAAATGGTCCCAGTAAATTAAGTGCTTTGAAAGCATCAACTAATTTTTTCTAAAAGATGGTGTCACCAGTAAATTATGATAAAACTGCCCGATGTTAAACAATATATCCTATGGTTAGACATCTGTCATATATTTTCCAGTATCATATAATTTTTTCTTGCGAAAATATCGAGTTTTGAGCAGACTCAATCCATCGGGAGAGTTTATGGTTTTCTTTACTTTTTAAAATGCAACGTTGCTTTAATTTACCAAATACCATATTATTAGCATTTCGCAAAAAACTCTACAGATCATACTGTAAATATATGCAAAAGCAAATCAATGACAACAAAGTGGCGTTTAAACTTTTAGCCACAGAATAGAATAGCGCACAAATATTTAAATTCAGTTTTGTATTTATTTAAAAATTATAACAAAAACTATTATATTTACTATTAGTGTTATTAAGGTAATTATTGTTATAAATGCATTTAGGATGTCAGCTCGTACATTTCGTTGTTTACACACAAAATGTAATTATTTATTTAGCAAAATTACTAAAAAAAAATAAAACAGAAATACTGGAAAATGGGTTTTATACATCAACGGATGTATAATTTTTAAAGTGTTAATTAAATATTTAATTTTCGTTAAAAAAAAGTATATCGAGATGGTTGTAAATATTAAAAATAAATTAATTAACTAACAATCGTTAAACGCGTTACAAATATGTCGTCCGCTCGGTGTGTTTACATAGTTTTTTTTTAGTTCGATTGGTCTCGATAGATGTCTAGATAGACTAGCTATTTGTAAATAGTGTAAACACACATATAATTTTTTAATAAACAAAATATAAAAATTCCTGTTAAAATTTTAATTTTAATTTTTTATTTGAACATTAACATGTAAAATTAAACAGATCGATTTTCTTTCATTATACAATTTAATTTTCCATTTTTATGTTTATTTTCATGAAAATGTTATATTTATGGAAATCAGTTAAAAATAATTTTCATTTTTATTTGTACTGATCATCCCCAAAAATATTTTTTAAATTTTTTTATTATCATTATGGAATCAAATATTAATCAATCAAATAATAATAAAAAAGAAAAATCGATAAAAAAAACGTTATAACAAAGGAAAACTACTGTACAAAACTATAAAAATAACAACGAATTTCTTCATAATTTTTTTTTTTTTTAACGTATTCGTTTCGTTTTATGTCTTTTTAATATTCTTTTGAACAAAATAAGAATATTCTTATCTTTATTGCATTTCCGGTAATAATACCGATTTTGTAACAAGACGAGGAATGTATATATAAAATGTATTATGTTGTTACTGTTGCCGTCGATCGTTGATGTTGTTCAATGAATTGTTTATTGTTTTTGTTTATGATGTTCGATGGGTGGAATTATTGGAAGTGGATTTAATTTCAACTTGTTATTTTGTCATGTTTATTAGGTTGGTGGACATGTTTTACGTGATAAATGTTGTTAAGTAGTATTGTTTTATGAAGTCACCCCGATTTAGACAAACATAAAAGTTCATCCGATCGAAATAGGTTATATGAAGAAATATTATTAACATGGAGTTAGTTTTACAAACAACAGCTTTGAACAGTTTAACCTTTTCTGTAAATCAATTATTAAAACTTTAGTCAAATGGCCAAGCAGATTGTTTACGATTAGCAACCATGTAGTTATATAGGTTAATTGACGAACCAGAGAAAACCCAAGAACTGTTCCATTTAATTTAACATACATAATATTCGTTGTGCTATTCGTTGCCTCACAGCTTCCAGTTTGATTAAAAAAAAAGTGATGTTCATGTGTATTTTTAAATAAATATGGAGATTCTTCTGCAACTAAATTAGCACACAATAAGGTATCTTTAAGATTTTCAGCAATGTCGACAAAATATTTATTAAATTCCTTTGCAATCCTTAGCCCTTCATTTAGAATATTATTATTCTGAGATCTGATGGTTTCAGTAGTAGTTTTTTTTTTTCAATTTTTTATTAATAGTTAATTTATGAATTAATAGTTCTGGACAAAGAGTTCAATATCCAAGGTCAAATTTCTTTAGATTTTTGCTTGTGAGAATTTTGGATTACAGATAAAGAACAGATTACAAACTGTTCTTTATCAGTTGAAAGAATATGAAGAAACCCGTTGTACGCTTCAATTGAATTATCTTGGCTAAAAATTCAAGCACACTTTTCCCTAATCAAAACATTATTTTATTTTCGCCTAGAACGAATATTTGTTCGTTTATTCCATTTTTTATTATTGGTCAAATAATTTATAATCTAAAACTTCTAAAATTTATAATAATACTGGAGTTGATATTTGCTCTAAAAAAATTGTGGTCAGTAGTCAGTGATGAAGAGTATCAGTGATTCTAGTGAACTCGTCAACTATAGTGATGTCAATCCAAAGAAACACATCATTTAAAGAAAAACAATAACGTGTATTTGTAAAATTTTCAAATCAATTAAATCAAAATTAGAAATCTTATAAGTAAAAACCTTATTATTTTGAGTCTTTAAATCTCTGAGAAAAACATAATATCCGGCCGGTTGGAATATGAATTAAGATGTGCAGAAATTGTATCACTATTTGTTCATAGGTTTCGGTATTTTATCGATGATAGATTTAACATTTGATCGTGACTAATACAATTTACAACAGACTTTTAGAATTTAATAATTTACATAATTAAATTATGTAATTTACATAATTTAATTATGTTTTTGATTTCCAGTCTCTCATTTCCATCAGGGAAAATCAGGGACTCGTTAATATATATTGGCTGGCTCATACTTTTAATGTTCCTTTTCTGCTTAGATTGAAACATTTTGGTCTTGACATTCATTTTGCCACAAGCGGCTAAATTTTTACTTTTTCTGCGGTGGGAAATACTTATATCGGTTGGCTTAATCTACAAACTTTGTTATTCAAAATACGCCTCTCAATCTTGTTTATCGCATGCTTCTTGGCGTTCAGAATTTCAACACCACACTTAATTTATGTGTGTAATAAACTATGCAACAGATCAGTTAACAGCGGCAGATATGAAATTAATTTGCCGAGGTTAATCAACCATACAAATTCGCAGATTTTCGCATTGCAACAACCTAAAGGTTATCAATTTCTCCTCCTACTTTATTAACCATTGCGATAATAGCCATTTTCTCACACAAATTACGATCCGATATTTTAGACTGTAACCTACAATTTTTTAAGATTACAAAGCATTCCGTATTTTTGTCAATAAATTGCAATTAGCACTTGTATCCAGGACACACTTTGCGTTGTGAATATGTTTAAAAAAAAACACGATGCAAACTGTTTTGTGATATATGGAAGCCATATATAAATACAGAAGATATAACCTTTAATTTGAAAAATATCGCTTTAAAACCAGATTGAAATTTTCCATTTTGTATATATGTAAAAGCTTTTTCAGGGAAACTTTTCCAAAACAAGCCAGTGTTGTTAACATTCAAAACTTTTAGAGAATAACCTCCTTCGTAAATTAATACTTTTAAATCGACTGGGGAACGGTTTGCAGTGACAATATCCACACTAGCCGCTTCACCTTTAAGAATTACACTATTAAGGTTAGCGCACAATTTTTCATCTTAATTACATTTTGCTTCTCGTTGCAATCCAAATTATAAGCAGCGATTTCCTTTTTATTACCAATAAATTCCTTGCACTTTTCTTGAGTGCTTTTTTTGCATTTGTGTTGATAGATAGCTTTAAGGTGTCCTTTTGTATCACATAATATGCAACGTTTGCCAAATGCTTAACTGCTTTTAATTACACGAGTAGTTCCGCATCGTTTGCAGTCGAATGTTTCAATTTCTTTCACATAAGCACTATTTAATGGTGTGTTCAGATCACTATTTAGTTCTTAAATTTTTGGGCTGGTCCATTAAATTGGTCTGTAAGTTTCGTTTATAATTCGACAAGTATTACGCGGGATTGTCCATGTTTCTTCTCGATTGCAAACTACATGATTCTTTCCCCATTATCAGTTGCTAGTTCGTGTCAGAAATACGGACCTTTTCATAAAAGATTGATTTTTACTATAACATACAAAGCATCAATGAGAACATCCAAATAATTTTAAAATGGGTCTTTATTTATCTTCCATTCATGGACGCTAGAACAAATCATAAACATGTTGGCTATAGTCACGTGTGTAATCGTAGCTGCATTGCAATCTAAAACAGGCAATATTTCCAAGTTTTGCCATCGAGTTTCTTGGAGAGCAAAGAGTTTGAAGAAAATCTTTCGCGGGTGATACAAATTGTACAGATCTTTAAATTTGTATACTTAGAACCATTGTGGTACATGATTTTAGAAAACCAATGCTTTATAAATTTATTCAATCTCGTTTTTTTTTATCTTATACAAAAACACGATAAAAATTAAACCAATAAATGTAGATTCTGGGGTAAAATTCTGCAACATCTGTTTTAAATCCACAAGTCATTTATATTTATAACCTTTTTCCTAACCTGTAACTAACAAATAAAAAATTCCCACACAACACGAACAAAAACCTAATTTTTTGTTTAAATTAGTTTCCTCACCATCATCAAAGTTAATTTAACCATTTAATTCCAAATTTAATCTTAGAACAAAATCAATAGAAAATCAATTTTCATTTAAATAAATATTTTTTTTTGTTTTTATTTACTTCCAGATGAATCTTCTCCAATCTCACAGATCATCAACCAACAACAATATCACGAACAACGAAAATTTAGATTTGAAAAATTTTCATCAAACGAATTTATAATTCATTCGTTCAACCATCATCATTACCATAATCATGAGTTGAATTAAATTATGCTAAAAAGCTTGAGCTTTCATTTTCTTTTTAATTTAATTTAATTTCCCGTTTTTCTCTTTATACACTGTGTACTTTTATTGTTGTTTTTCTTTTTAAGTTTTTAAAACATTTTTTTTTCTCGTTTATTTGATTTAAAAATTTTGTTGTTTGAAACATTATCATAACATCCATCTACCCATCACCAAAATGAATATATTTTTAAAAAATATTTTAACGTGCCTAATTATCATATTACTACAAAATAATAATAAAATACTCGCAAACATTAGTAATGATACGACAGTTAGTAATAATAGTAATAGTAGTAGTGATAGTAGTAACACTAGTGATAATAAAAAAGTTGATCTAAAAACATCGTCACTGTTCGATTTGACATCGGATTTACCGACTAAATTTGGTGATGAAGAGGATCTCATCTTACCGATCGATGATACGAGTGGTGGATCGCGAAAATTGAATACGAATTTTAACGGTTTTAATACAAAAAAGAAGAATGATAAGAAAAAAATTGCGGTAGTCGACAACACTAAAATTGATTTGCCACAAACTGTTGGCGACGATGATGAAGATGTGTACGATGATTTCGACGACGATGACGACGAGGATGATGATGGTGACGAGCACATAAATTTAAATCATAACTATTCGGAAAAACATGATGACGACTATGATGATGAGGAGGATAGTGGAGATACACTCGACAATTTTGATAGTACTTTAGATGTGGGCGGGCCAGACGATGCGTTACCTGTTTTTTTGGTTGAACCGCAAAATACTTATGTGGTGAAAAATCGGCCAGCAACTTTAGTGTGTAAAACAAAGCATGCCCTTAAATTGTCGTTTAAGTGTAGCGGAAGTGCTAAACCACCACCATCCTCGCTGGAACCGCATGTCGATCCGCATACGGGTTCACAATTTCTAGAAGTGACTGCCACCATATCACGTGACCTGGTTGACGAATATTTTGGCAATTCAAAATTTAAATGTGAATGTTTGGCGTGGTCACCCCGCGGCAAAGTTAAGAGTCAGCCGGCCACGATCGATGTTGCTTGTAAGTATTTTATTTTGTTGATACTATCAAATTTTTATCATAAATAATGACGCCAATCAAATTGCCGACGTTCTTAATAGTCATAGTTTTGGGAAGGCCCATAAAATCTTTTTTATAATTTGTTGCGTCCAAAGACTATAAAACTAAGAAAATAACTATTTAACCTCCGACTAAATTGGATTTTATTCGATTTTTATTTTTTAATTATCGTGATGAGATGAGAATTTATTGATGGTATCTCGTTTCAATTTTACTGTATTGAAATAAAATATAAAGATTCACACACAGATATATATAAATTTGATTAGAGATTAGAATCGATAAGAGGAAATCAGAAAATATATTGTTTCAGATTGTAAAGAATTCGAGGTTAGTCGGTTTGTTTTATATGTTGGCGAGAAATATATACATAACATTGTTTGCAGTGATATTTCTCTCACCATCTCATTTATGATACAATATTTTGTAGCCATTTGACTCCATAATTATACCACACTACACGAAAAACTATCTTATTTTCATATTCATCATATAAATTTATACTGTTAGCACAACTAAACAACAGGTGCAATTATAGTTTAAAATTATGCTTGCCGTATAAAAATATCATGAAAAAGCGAATTATTATTTTAACATTTTATGTTATGCTTGCAAGACGATTAACTTGTTTGGTAATTTTTTTATGTTTCATATATATCCGGTACCAGATAGGGTAATGCATTTTGGAAGTATTTGATTTAAAAATGGTTATCAAAATATGTGTCCTAATTCTTGTAGATTCTTGGTTTTTTGTATTGCCCCTAAAGAAGAGCTAAGTTGGTCATAGTCAACGTATATCATAAACAGTAACTAAAACTGCGACGGAACAGAATATTTGAAGTCTGCAAAAATTAGTTTACATTTCTTTGTTTGTGTTCTATCTACAATATTACCATCGTCAAGTTTAAACAGATGGTCCGCCTTATATATTCTGCACTTCTGTTACTTGCAGATTATTACAGAAAGGTTCCTCGAAAAATTATGGCAATATTAAATTTTACGATCTTGGAGAACAGTTAACTTCACCAAAATAAATTGCGGAACAGAGTTAACATTAATTTATTTAGAAGCACGCATATAAGCATAAATACCTGGATTCATGTCTGCTGACACTGCTTTTCTGCTGGAACATTAAAATTTTCCGGGAAATGCTCTATATGCTTTAGTATACTATTTTAAATGTTTCAGTAATATCAAAGTAGCCTGGGAAAGCAAAATTTGACATTATTTTTGCGGTTTAAATCTGGTATTCAATTTGTTACTTTTGATTATCATAATAATTTTTGAATCTTTAAATTATTTTGAAAAAATAAATGTCAATTTAGTTTGACCGATTATTTGTCAAATAATTAAATTCACCGAGCAATTGACGCAGCGGTTAAAGCAGCGGTGTTTGGGTCGAGAGATACCGAATACGGATAAAATACATATCATGGAAATAAAAAAGCATTAGCCTGCAAAAGATCGACCACCAGCAAGCGATCGCAAACTCTTCGTTAGCCAATAGTATCGATGCTGGTCATTTCACATTCTCAATTAAACGTTTATGGGTACTTCGGACGCAGAAGAAAAGCTTTTAATAATGCTCTAAAACCTATACGTGTTGATGTCCAAGCTCTCAGCTGTAAAAATAAGAAAATTCTTGGAACGGGTTTTGTATACTCATATTTTAGTTCATAAAATTGGAGAATCAACATACTGGTTTGGGTGAATTGGTTCCTACCAATACTCGGTCCAGCAACCTCAAAGCCAAACGCCAGCATTCCAAAACAAGCGGATGCGGCAAACGAACATTTCACATCGTTAAAACGGTCAAAGACTGATTGGTGCCGTTTAACACAAAAGTTAACGTCTACTCAAAGTGAGCGCAAATTTTAATATCGCGGAATTTTGTATCAGAAAAGCGTGCATTGTCAGTTTTGTGTCAGAAGAGCGTGTCATTATTTTTAGAATTTTTATATTACTGATTTTTATAGTTTTTTTTATTTTAATTTTTTAATCTTCGAGAATTCTTTTCAAAGTATCCTAAATCTGGAGGTTTCAAATTTTAATGATTTTTCGGGAACTCTGAAATATAAAGGTTGAAATTTTAACGGGATTTCTCAACTTTAGTTTAGTTAAAAGTTGGCCCAGTGAGACATTTTTATGTGTTATCACTTAATCAATTAATAACTTCAATAGTTTGAAGACATAGTAATACTTTCGATGTTTTTGTCACATAAAATGATTTTAGTCAAGATAATGTTGCAATATTCTTGCTGTTTCCATAAAGTTCAGTTTAGTTGTACAGGTACACTTTAAATGTTTTTAAGGAAATACTGGAACTCCAACGTGGAATGCTTTGTGGAGGAGTGCATATAGTGATAATTTCAATTGCGATAATTTCACTTTCCTACTTCGGCGCAGCAATTCCCAGGAGCTAAATTATTCGACTTAAATTTTTGAACTTTGAAGCCGTCTGTAAAAATTATTTTAAATATTAAACACGTTTAATACGTTTTTCTAAGTAATTGCTCTCTTTGTATATGGCTGATCACCCCTCCATATCTAATTAACGTAAAATAATATTTTTAGACTAATAATAAATAAATCAATATCTATATTTAGTGTGAATTAGGTAAATTGAGGGTTATTATGGCTATTATTACATATATTTATCTCTTCTTGCAGTCAAATTTTTAATAGCAATATGAATAATATCGAAACTGAACTTTCTTCATTGACCCTTTCTATTAGAGTTAAATGCTTTTAAATTTATTGAAACTAGTTTTTTTATTGAAACTAGTGCTACCCGCCTGCTTATTAGAGGTACCTGTCACTTACTTTTATATATTGTTCTAATTGGATCATATTTTTATATATTAATCTATGCTATAACCTTGTTGAAATTTTAGTTATGCTGTTTAACAAACGTTAACTGTATTTGTAACTATCAGATTGTGGTCATCCAAAGTTCCAAATGAAAGAAAAAAAATAGCAATTTACTTTCAATTTCTGGCTAGTATCAATGATACTAGTTCTTTGTCAGAACTATTTTGGATTTATTGAATAATCATTCGATGAGTAGCATAAAATCCTTGATGTGTGGAACCATGTAAGTATTTATAAATGCACAGATAAAATACTAACACCAATCAAAAAGATCCAATGTCGATCGTGTTTAAACAATGTTTTAAACCAGGTGAATAGGCTAAATATGGAATCACGTATCAGTTTAGGTTTGAGATTTTAATGGTTAGAACTTATTGTTTGCTAGAAAATTGTTATGCACCCGTCTTTAAAAGTCTGCTGAAACGTTACTTTCACCCCTGATGTAACGTATGCCTAAACTAAACTGTGCTGAAGGCCTTGATATAAGAACATTGCTCGGATTTTAATAAACAATTGCAATTCCAATAAACATTAGTTAGGATAAACAATTTTTACATTGGACCTATACAAATAATGTCACTGGAAATAAAGTAGTAAAGACAGTTTCCAAGCAAAAAAATACTATATGGCATTGCAACATTAATTAATACTCTACTCCATTATACCACCTTTACTGCTCGTAAAGCAATTGGCGTAAGCTCAAAAAGTGCCGTTTTTCTATTTGTACAAAGGCACATCAATTAGTAGGCGCTCTTCAAGAGATGGCCCTCAGTTTACCGAAAGTAAATAATGTATGTGAAAAACACTCTCTTATTATATGCTACATTACAATGTTTGGTGCGATATATCACATAGTTTTTGTTTGACAGCCAGTAAAAGCGACCAACTTTTGATTTTTTCAAAATAATGGATAAAAACGAATTTTTTGTAGTGATTTAATTATATTTTTTACGTGGAAAACGTCAAAAAATTCAAGAAAAAGCTTGATAAATATTAAGGCACATCTGCTCCATCGAAAACAATTGTGGTTTAATGGTTTGTAGAATTTAACGTGGTGGTCGTACTAGCACAATTGATGAACACCGTTCATGCCGACCAACAAAAGTGACAATCTTGTTAGCCAAATGGCTGCCGCGTTTGACAATCGATTAAAAAACACAATCGTGCCGTCATTTCAAAGCATTGTTTAGCCATGTTTCATCGTAATACAAATACAGAAAAGACTACATCATTTGAAGGTAGTTATACAATACTAATTGGGTTTTTACAATAATAATTGCTTTTGCATCTACAATATTTTCCAGATCTAAGTAGCCCCTAATTCCTGTTCCCAAACTTACAAAAATGTTTTGGTGGAAAGAAATGTACGTCAAATAAAAAAGTTGAATTTACAAACTCATGATTATTTTAGAAGACTTAGAAAATCGTACTACAAGAATAGCATTATGAAATTGGAGAAACGCGGTACTAAGTGTATCAAGCTAGAAAGAGATTATGTTAATAAATAAAATAATATTATGGAAAAACAATTGTGTTTTCATGTTCAGTTCGTCTACTTATTGAACTGCCCTCGTATTAGCTGACTGCATGCCAGGTATTCAAGTAATTAGAATTTATTTCTCCTTTTTGCAAAAAGAACTAAGATGTTTGTATATTATAAGTAGAATTACGTCCAAATCGCAACGAAACAATATAAATTATTTACCACGGCCACACTAATCGATGTATTTTCTTGTGCCAGTTGTATAAATAAAGTTTATACCACGAAGAAAAGTCACAGAATGTTGTCATGATCCATGAACTTGAAAAACAGTATTGCAGGTGCTGATTAAATCTCTTAATACATTTTTACTTAATTTGTTTTCAATGTTGAATAGCCTTTGCGGTGGGAGCACTCGCATGCTTCGTAAACGAACATGATATCCTAGGAATTCCACCATCACTTGTCGTTGTAGGAGACTAACCAAGAAAATAAAACAACAGAGCCACCATTTGGCAGGCGGAAAGCCATGGCCGGCGCCGATTTTTCATCTAAGTAGAGAACGACGTAGCTTCTTCTGGTTGTCTACAAAACAGATAAGAAATTCTAGATCGAAACCGTTAAAGCCAGATTGTTAATACGGTAAGGGGCAACAAAGTCCTGTAAGAGCGAATAAATATTATCGAAGAAATATTAGATTATAACGGAATGCCAAACACTTATCTTGAAAAAAGTGACCGTTTTTAGAATATTATTTTTACATCTTTGTGGTTCATCTTTAAGAGAATACAATTAAAATGTATTATTAAAATTTCTAAAAATATTTATAAAATTTAATTACTTTTGTTAAGTTGTTAGAGCACTATACTCAAAGTGTAAGATCATGTGTAATCATTTTCTTAACATTATATACAAGACTAAACCACGATGTATATTATGTGAAAAACGAGTTTATAACATTTTGTTCTTACATTCATTCGAGAGAAGTTGATGGCCTGAAGATATTTTAGCATTACGATAAAATTGCAAACGATTTAGGGTAAATAAAATAAAGCCTAAGCTACTCCATACAACATTTATACATTTATAATTAAAAATAATTGAATCAAAATATCATAAAATATTCTTCTCTATAGTAACTATATCGAGTAATAAAATAAATATTTTTATTTGTTAATAAATAATAAAAACTATTCGTCCACGTAGAAATAACTATCACTATTCACGTTATATTACCGTATGAAATTATAGTTAGCGCGAAAAGATTTCTAAAAGGCTGAGTGCACAAGACCATACATTTTCATTTTTATTATTTATTTAATTTTTTTAATTAATTAAATTTATTTTATTGATTTATCTATTAGTACACAAATTATTTTCACATCCACAACTATATTACAAATTTTAAGATTATAAAAATAAAGTACAACAATTGTGTGCAGAACGTATCTAAACCGTAATTATATTTTATCATTTCGAGTGAGAACGCAAACTAACAAAAATGCAATTTAATTAAGAAATATCTTCTTCTTATTCTTCTTCTTCATCGTTCTCGTATTTTCATTTGACGTTCATGATCAATTCGAAAACTAAAACTAAACATAAAATTGTTGAATTTTTTAATTATAGTTATATAGAGTCTAATGATAAATGGGTGAGATGTTGAAGATGAAGATGATGATGATTATAATGGTATTTTAGAAATACGCGATTTAATTGAAATATTCGTTGGCTTTAGGTATCGTACCAGCTAAAAAACATTATATATATATATATATATATATATATATATATATATATATATATATATATATATATATATATATATATATATATATATATATATATATATATATAATTATATATATATATATAGCAATTCCAGAGGAAAACGATCAGCCATTGGACTGACCCCTTTTGATTTTGATGAATTTTGGCCAAATGTTGTTTTATTGTCGCAAATAATCTGAGAAACTACTTAGTTTCCGAAAACTTTATTCTTCATGTGAAAAGAGTTTCATTGTTTGTATGACATTTAACAAAAGTTTAATATTTTGATGATATATGCAAACGCATATACTATGTGTGCCGCTGTAATTTGCCAAAACGCGGTGTCCTGGACGAGTGATACAAATTTTGAAAATCCAATTATTCTACTCGGGTGTGTTTTTTTTAAGATTTGACGTGCTTCCTTAAAATTACACAGTATCAATTTACGTTGCTTAGTGATAACAGTTTCTTCCGATGAAATTGATTCGAAATCTCGTTTCCCTAGACACATCCTAATTATTTCGTCATCTTCAAAATTATGTACAAACTCTACCAGTTCTTGATTAAGGACCTGAGACCTAAATTAGATGTTCGGTGTTGCCATTATTCCATTTTCCTCTTGAATCTGTTTTGCTCTCCTTGCCATGTAATAAGATACACTAAACTCTTGTTGAATTTTCCACGCAGACCTACTTTTTGGTAACGATGTTAATATCATATTTTTCACTGAAGTTATTGGGATTTTCACATTTTTCTCGTAATTTATTATATTATTTCTTTGTTAAAATACCAAATGACGTCATAATAACATACAAAAATGTACCATACCCGTTTTCCTGACCAATAGAATTTCCGTTACAAAAGAATAATGCTGTAATTCTATAATGGGCAGTATTCGAAACTTGTACTCCTATATTTTTCGAACAACCTAATAAAGTTTTTATAGTTGTATTGTTTTCCAAACACTCTAAAATAGTGATCAACACTAATAAACAAGATAAAATGGGATTTTCTTTTAAATTACATTAAATAGCGCATTAAATGTACATTAAATACATTAAATATATTATTTACATTAAATGTAGGTAGAATAATTAAACATTTTAACTGAAATATGGCGAAGCTGGTGTATTATAAAAATCATAACTTTAAAATTATTCCTAACGCCTGTTTTTTTATTTTTTTATTAGTTTGTAAAATAAATAAGCCTTAAAAAAATTATTAAATAGGCAACTCGTTGAGTACCGAAAGGCCAAAAAATGACATTATTCTAAAAATGTTCTTTTTCATAAACAAAAAATTAATTTGGATTTTATTCAATAAATTTATATAAAACAAGAACCTAATATTTTTCAATTGAAGTAACAATTATTAAAATCTGTTAAAAGGTTTATAAATATATATATTTATATATATATATATATATATATATATATATATATATATATATATATATATATATATATATATATATATAAATATATATATATATATATATATATATATATATATATATATATATATATATATATATATATTATATACATATATATATATATATATATATATATATATATATATATATATATATATATATATATATATATATATATATATATATATATATATATATATATATATATATATATATATATATATAAAGTGAAAATCTAATTTGGCGGGCCGCTAACGCCGCTGAGCCAGTTTTACTTTATATTCACAATATCCAGAACTTAAATAATTCTCCTAACCATTGTTACGTTAAACCATTGATCAGGCGCATAATTCTATTTTAAATAGAATCAACATAATCATTCGGAAGACCCAATATATACTCTCACACCCATATAACAACATGCCTGATCAACACATTTCAGCTTGTTGGCATTTATAAGGTAATATACAAGTTTATAACTGGATATGTATGATATAAAGTTCAAGCGCAGTTATCTGACTCACGACCCGATTTGATATCATGTCCACACATTTTTAATAGACAAGAAATCCGAAGTAAACGACCGAATAAATAATATATATGTTTTCTCGATCTCAAACTCAAAATATATAGCTGCTAGCAATTTGGGGAATGAACTGTTCATAACGTCAGCAGTATCTTGCGGAATAATCGGATCTGAACTACAATGATTTCAAGGTAGTTGTTCGATAAGTTTGCGATGAAAATCGATGGTTTCCGATTGCTTAGTGCAAGATTATTTTTGCGAGCTCTTTGACAGCCATTTGGTACAAGGTCTCGAGCAAAATATGTGATCGAAACAGGCATAGCATTGCAGACGCCAATTCCGACATCTAGAATTTCCACAAGCTAAGCCCTATTTTGTTCATTGCTTTCTTAGGTTGCCGATGACTGCCCTGATGAAAACAAAGTTTGGGAGTGCGTCGAGCTAAAATTGAATCTAGAGTTTTATGTTGCCGTGAACTAGCATGCCTTTTTTTATTGTGTTTTTTTAATATGCTTGATAATTTTTATTTTGCACTTTTCCTTACTACAAAAATAATTTTATGTACCAGCCTAAATTTGATTTACAAAACCTGCATACAACATTTGTAATTTTTCAATCAAGCATTGCCAAGCATTAAAAAAAGATAAGGTTAGGTTAGGTGAAGGTGGCCGTCATACAGGGACGTGGCATAGACACAAAAAGGTCCGTAGCCCTACCACGACGAATTAGCTTACCACCTCTCGCTACTGAAACCAATTGGAGCTACTGACGAAGCGATGCATATCCTTAACACTCACCCCGCTGAGGCCTGTGAGATTACACAGGATACGAGCTCCTAGATACTTAAGCCTGTACTGGCTAAGACAGGCTAAGACAGGTGCAGAGATAGTGGAGATAGTTCCCTTCTCCTCTTCATCCATGCAACCACGACAGTAATCATGAGAGAGAACACCAAGTCTACTTGTATGCTTACCAATGAGACAGGGTCAGGTTAGACCCGATTAAGTAGAGTATAGGCCAAGTCTGCCGCGTAATGATGCATGCATTATGCTTTGACCACTTTTCATTTGTGATTTTATATGCTTCTTTCTTAAGAAGTAGTTTACACTTAGAAAGTGGTACCCTAATGTCAGCCTTACTTGGTAATATGCGACAACAGGTACCCAGCCTAGCGAGTTCATTTGCTTTAATATTCCCCGTTATGTTGAAATGCCCTGGCACCCACGTAAGATGGATGTTGAACTGTTCAGCCTCTCGTTAAGAGATCCATTATTTTACCGCTTGCAGTTAAAATTTTTGTAGTTAAAAATTTAAGTGATTTTGTCTTAACGGTAATTTTATTGTTCTATGTTCTTCTCTAAGACACATTCAACTTCTCGTTCGTTGATCACTAGAGATTTTCGCTACTGTAACTGGCGTGTTCAGTTTTTATAAGGTTTGACGAGAAGCCTTACTTACAGTTATGGTAAGTCGATAATTTTATTCGTCAGTGACCTTACTTAAACTCTGGTGTAGTGCCTTCTGCATATTATCTTCGATCATTCCTTGTCATCTTACTTGATGTGGTGTATCATCATACCTGCGTTTCACCTCCGCCGAGTTTTGTTGGTATATTTGTAACTTAAACTGACAGCGTTCGTAAATTTTCACTAAAATAATTTGATTTTTAAATTAGTCAATGATTGATCCGTTGAAACGTAGACAGTTTTCAGGGCTGTTAAATAAAGCAAACTGGCATACCAGAGGAAGATTGTTATTCCATAATTGTTTGTACTTTTCCTTTATTGTAATTATACTATTAAGTATTAAGAAATTGGAGTGAAGGATCCATCTGATTAAACCATTGGTCATCACAACAGAATAACTGGAGCACCACAATATGTAGACGGATAATTTAAAGTTATTCCACGTTTTTGTATCTTTTGCTGAATTTGCCTTGAATTTTTCTTCTCTTTTCCTGAATTTTTTAACGATTTTTTAATATGGTTCTCTTTTCACAGTTTTCACAAAACAATTTTTTAATGTCCACTTTTCAAGGAAAACCTTTCCAATAAAATTAACTTTAAAAGGTTTGTTATATTGTATTAAATAAACACTGTTTATAAAGTCCTTTTGCTTCTTAGGTATAGATAATCGTTACCATTTATGGTACTTTGACATATTAACAGGAGAAGCTAACTAAAGATCAGTGCTTACGCATTTAGTATAAAGAAAACAATCGTTTTGCACGACTTGATATGTTTCTTATCTTCATTTAGTGGTTACGGGTGTAAAAAAATAAAGAAATCCAAGTTATGGAAACGCCTCCAGAAACAGGCTATGTATATATATATATATAAATATCTATATATATATATATATATATATTATATATATATATATATATATATATATATATATATATATATATATATATATATATATATATATACATATACATATATATATATATATATATATATATATATATATATATATATATATATATAAATATATATATATATATATATATATATATATATATATATATATATATATATATATATATATATATTCCATAAAACAAAATTGGAAATTATCGCAATATTTTGTGTAATTTGTTCCCAGCCATTATGTGATATAAAATTAAAATTAAAACAAAAAACTATAACAATGCCAGATCTATATTCCTTGACTTTGGCCATTAACAAAAATAAAAATATGATCCTGAACTAATTACAATATATTAAGCACACACACCATAGCAAAGTATACGGTAAAAGACAAAAACCTCAATTTCTCTTCACCCCGACCCAAAAAATAATGAACGAGCAAAATAAAAAACGAGTCCAATTAGGTAAAATAATGGATGTCTTGTAATATAAATGTTTTAAGAAACATTTATACCGTTCAATATTTAGGGTAAATCTTCTCGAGCTGTTATTTTACTTAAACATAAGACGTTTAGACGTCGAAATGTTTCAAGTTTTAATTTTATAAATGAAACAAGTTATACACTGTACGAGTATATATATATATATATATATATATATATATATATATATATATATATATATATATATATATATATATATATATATATATATATATATATATATATATATATATATATATATATATATATATATGTATATATATATATATATATATATATATATATATATATATATATATATAAATATATAAATATATATATATATATTATATATATAAATATATATATATATATATATATAAATATTTATATATATATATATATACATATATATATAATATATATATATATATATATATATATATATATATATATATATATATATATATATATATATATATATATATATATATATATAATATATATATATAATATATATATATATATATATATATATATATATATATATATATATATATATATATATATATTTATATATATATATATATATATATAATATAATATATATATATATATATATATATATATATATATATATATATATATATATAATATAATATAATATAATATATATATATATATATATATATATATATATATATATATATATATACATATATATATATATATATATATATATATATATATATATATATATATATATATATATATATATATATATATTATATAATATATATATATATATATATATATATATATATATATATATATATATATATATATATAATATACATATATATATACTTCTTTAATATACTCAACATTTATTTCTTATTACCATTATTTCTTCGTTTTTTCTTTATTTTTTATTATTTAGTTTCCATAATATGTTCATAACACCAAATCGTTATAATAAAAAACTATAAATTAAAATCATTTCACATTTAAATCGTTACACCTACACGAAAAAAATCTTTTTTAACATTTCAAAGTAGTTTTCCCGATGAAGAAAATATTAATTTTATTATAAGAAACTATATAAAGTCCTATTCAGCTATACGGTAATTAATTAAAATATCTGAATACGAAAAATTAAAATATTTTTGCCCCAGGACATTATAATCATTTGTACCGTTTTCGTGTAGTTTGTTTTACAATTAATTTAGACCTCACATGCACAATTTTCAGTTTTTCTAACGGACTTTTACATAACAATTAGATATAGAAACATCTTTTAATCGAATCGGTTTTTAAACGTGATTTTAAATTACGCAATTAAAATGGGAAATTATGTCCGTAGATTTTAATTTTATGCTCAACCGAATTGCTTAAATTAACACCTCCTCAAAAATGCTGTTATTCAAACTTTCGATTTAAAACCAACTTTTCCTTTTTGCAAACCAATGGAAAAGTTTTAGTGAAATGATTCAAACTGGCAATAACCTTTAAATGATAAATAGTAAGAATGTGTCACTGATGGGCGCTTGACAGTATAAACCAAACAAAAATTAATTCTGGGAAAAGGATAACATACCTTCTCTAACATGTATAAGGAAAGAGGGTTTAGACTTGGCTCATGGAACGTGCAGTTCTAAACTACTAACTACCATTTTTAAAAAACTAACAACACATTTCCATTTATTTATTTCCAGACATCAAAAAACAATTCAACATTGCCCCAACACAAGTTCGCGTCGAATTGGGTGGTCGTGCTGAAATACGATGTAGTGCACCAAACGGTGCACCACCACCAAAAATTTCGTGGCTTAAAAACAGTTTACCAATAAATTCTGATTCAGCTATTTTAATGACCGCCGAAGGCTATATTTTAGTTTCTCATGCCACATTACAAGTAAGTTAAAAAAAAAACAATAAAAATAATAGCACAATATAATAATTATGTAACCACGCACATAGGAAATGGCAAATTATACATGTGTTGCTGAAAACATAGCCGGAAAACGTGTTTCAGACCCGGCTCTATTAACAGTCTTTGGTAAGTACAAATAAAAAGAAATTTAATTAATTGAACCTAAAAAAAACGGAAACAAAATATTACGAATAACAACAAAAATTTGTTAAGTACTTGACAGATATTTACTTAATACAATTATTTTCGTTAAGATCAAATTCAGTGATAACGGTTATGTTATTATTTAGTTTTTCGTGTCTTAAACCTTAATATAAATAACAATAATAACATAAAATATATATGGATAGTATGATCTGTAAAATACTAAACCAGTGATATACTGACTGAATAAAACGTGACTTTATTTTAATTTTCATTAATAGATTACTGAAAAGATATAAAAAAGGAATACACTGAAAGTTCATTTTTATTCAAAAAAAATTTTTTTACTAAGGATTTGACCCCTCAAACTAAAGGTAAATAAATTAGAAACAAACCAATGTTCCGTTTTCAAAATTGATTAAGAGGTTAAGGAATTATAATATTATAATATTATAATATTATAGTATTATAGTATGATAATATTATAATATTATAATATTATAATATTATAATATTATAATATTATAATATTATAATATTATAATATTATAATATTATAATATTATAATATTATAATATTATAATATTATAATATTATAATATTATAATATTATAATATTATAATATTATAATATTATAATATTATAATATTATAATATTATAATATTATAATATTATAATATTATAATATTATAATATTATAATATTATAATATTATAATATTATAATAGTATAATAGTATAATAGTATAATAGTATAATAGTATAATAGTATAATAGTATAATATTATAATATTATAATATTATAATATTATATTATTATAATATTATAATATTATAATATTATATTATTTTATTATTATAATATTATTATATTACATTATAATAAAATAATATAATAATAAAATAATTAAACAAAAAAAATTGTAAAATGGAGGTAAGTTACAGTTTCAATAAAAAATTATTAAGCTCCAAAATCAAACTAAATAATCGTTTAACTATCAAATACGTCATTGTGATTTGGAGGTACCAAAAGTTTATGTGTTCATAATTAAACTTGTTAGCCCTCCTTCTTTTGTGGGCTATAAATATTGATCCTTTGATAGTTAAGCTATTGTTTATTTATTGCTGGCATCTTTTTCCAAAAATCTGGTTCTTTTAGTTGAATGTATTGGCTTGATTTTTTTTTATACTTTTATGTTAGGCTCAAGAGCAACTTACATGCCTGGATTCTCGTCTACAGTAATGTTTCGTATGGTTAATGCCTTAAAATTTCACTGCAGGCAATAGCAATAGATTTTTTCAAATGTGAACACAAATAGGGGATCCCTTGTTTGTTGGTTTTGATACCAGGCCATTTACTAGTTGATTTAGTCTTGAAATGTGACCATTTTATTAGGCTTCATATGATAAGTATAGCATTTTTATTTTTAAATGATATAGCACTGTGTTTTCTGGTGGTATTTAAAATTATTTTTGACAATAATATTAATTATAGAATGACGCATGTTTATTGTGTATCACAATGTCCAGTTGCTCAGTTTAGTTTTCGTTGATTTCGTTCGGATGTAATCTTAAATTTTGTGGTAAATCTTTGTTGCAAATTTATTTCTTGTTTACACTTTATATTGTTTTGTCTTTCTGAATTTTGAATAACATTCTGCAAAGTGGCATATGTAAAAATGAAGATAAAGACAAACATGTGTTGCCCACTATACTGTAGCAAATAATTAAATGAAAAACTTGGTGAACAACTACAAAAAGATCGAAATTTGCTACAATACCAACAATGACTTCAAACGGTCCTTAATTTGTAATTATGAATGCTGGAGATACTGTGCATGCTAATATAAAACCAGCAATTTATAGGTGCTTGAAACGGGCGATGTTCTTCGTCAAGTGTAACAATTTTTTTGGTTCACAAATTCATCAGACTTTTAACTAACTAAAAATATTTTATCTTCAGTCAGTAAATATTATTTGTTTCGTGCTCTACGTATCATACTTTATTCATTTATACAATATATTTGATCAAATGTAAAAGAAAATACACCGCGATATCCACCCACACATCATGTCTTTTTCCATTTTTTTGTGTTATTTTATGTTGATTTATAATATGTTTTGTATTTGCAACAACATTATAGTATGCCGTATGTAAATTGAATACTTTAATAAACTGAAACCCTTCTACTACAACTTAAAATCACTTTAAAGATTTTAAATTAAGTTTCGTTAAGTTAAGCTTAATTCATCGGTCACTTGACATTTAAATTCAACGAATTATATTTTAAACTGGATGGTGTGTACTGTATATTTCCCTATAGAAATTGTTACAATTTTTTATTTATATAAACATTTTTTGAATATATCAGATAATAAATAAAAATTGGAAAAAATAATTTTTTTCGTTGTAAATATTAATTCGGTTCGGTGTTACATCGTGCGTGATCAAATTAATATTAATTAAAAATTATTTTTATTTTTTTTATATTTGGTTGATTATTTTATTTAGTTTATTTTTTGATCAATATTTTATTAGTAATTATTGGTAGTTTATGTCATGCAATCTACTTCATAATATCTGTTATTAAATAGTTAACAGTATATATACTGTGCTTATAAAAAAATAATTTTGGTTCGAAGAATGTGGGTAGATGTATATTTGTATTTATATCTAGATTATTATTAGCGTGGATTGAACATATTTCCGGGGTGAAATGTGAAATTAATTTTCTCTTATATATCGGTACTATATAGTATTTGATGTCTGTCTGTTTTAAACGAAATACCATAACCTTGATACTAGTTTCACTTTAAAAAAATGTATAAATAAAACCACTCAAAACTCGTATTCTCATACATCAGTCACACACATACACACTTAGAGACGAAATATGATTGATTAATATTTACCAAACTAATCAATATATACCGACAAATTTTATTTATTTTTCTAATTTAGAAACATGTTAGCTAAAATTGAAAAACAAACAATAAAACATTTTTTTTTAACTTCGGGAAATTGTGATTATCAATGAATCGAAATTAATGGATTTTGATGGTTATGGAATAATATAATGGTGAAATTGACTCACGTATCTTTCGTATATATTTATTTCACTTATTTATTTAACAGTTACATATATTTCATTATCTAGAAATAAATCTCTCAAATGCCGTCAAAATAGCTTTACTACTTAAACTTCTTATGGTGAACAAATAATCCATTAGAACTCCGAATTTTGTAAAAATCAGTTTTAATTAAATATTCCAAATTTTATTTTAATAGTATATCCGATTTGGCCGTGTGGTACCCACACAATTGTATGGTTTAGGTTCAATGTAGCTTTAAAAGTTTGATGCAGCACATCTTCTTTTTTAATCTAGTAGAAAATTATCAAACCTATTCATGAATGAGATCCCTCTTCGCTTCTGTATTGAAGTATATTGAAGTATCTCCCACATCCATTCAAAATCTCAGAAAATCATGGGTTTTTCCTTTGTTGTACCTTAGATCATAAAATCGCGTTTTTTCTATGTCCATTGTCTCCTATAATAATTTAATTTTTATTTTACTTTGAAATTTATATTTGTTATTCTTAATTATTATTAATTAAATTATTAAATTTATTATGTATTTTAATATTTAAATTGCGTACTTTTTGTGCGATTTCCTTGCGACGATATTGTTTACATTTTGACGTAACCATAACTATCTTAAAAATTTTAACTGAAATAATTAGTTTGAACTTTCCAATTAAGATACCATCACCATTAAGAAAATAAAAGCAACTATATAATTAATTATAACTATATAATTATAATTAATTGCACGTCGCATTTCGCACTGTATGATGCGGCACACTGTATGACACGAATTGGAGGAATAGTTATTAAATTTGAAACTTTTTTGAATTTAGTTTACAAATATCACGTCAGGACTGGAAATGCCTAAATAAGTAAGCGGTGGCCTACTTTTAGTCGTTTCCATACAGTTACGTCCGCTTAGCTCATCTGAGTCTGGGCGCCTTTATTCTATAAGGTCCTGCAAAATCAAAGACATTTTCCAGAAAATGTTACTCGGTATGATGGTAAGCACCCATTATTTATTCTTGTTGTTTCGCTCTAAATCGTCTACATGTTGTACATGGATTTATAACCCGTTAACAAGATCGTTGCATCTAACATGTGATTGAACACCATTGTTTCAAAATTTACATGCTGCGGTCCAACGTTTCTCATCAACGTGATAATATCGGATGTCTAACTCCAAAAAGTAAATCTGCATTATTAGTTATGATTTTGTATCCATTTGAAGACCCGTTTTCGGGTGCATTGATCTCCAAACGGTAGTGTCTTTTGTCCTTTTTTGGAAAGCGTAATATTAATACTACTTTGTAGAGAAGGAATTATCCTTCCTTAATTCTTCATAGTTAAGTGCATCGAAATTTTGAATATGGAGATTGACAATCCTAAGATGTTCCCTTCGTACTCGCGTTTTTCACAAAACGATGCATCCATGCAAAAAAATTTTTGATTTTCATAATGCACGAAATCCTCTTAAACAATATGTAAACATCGTAATCATCTATTGCTAAATGGGAACTACTCATTTTAATTCGTGGATTACCCCTCTAGTGGCGCACCAGCAGAACAACTTGGCTATTCTACGAAAGACCACTGATTTCAGATGCTAAGTTCTTATATTTTTGCAGTTCGATTTGCTACGCAAGTTTTTCCTCTCAGTGGGCTAAATAGCCAATCACTATTTGTGAGTAAGTCCAATCAAATTGTTGTGTTTACAATAAAAATTATTACTCAAATCTCGGTAAGTTTATTGTTTTATTTTGCCACCTTTGTGTGGAGTACTATATAATGTTGACCAAATCAACAATCAGCAGCATTACAGGCCAAAATTGGCCCTTTACTGAAATCTTTTACAAGATCGTTCAGACTGTATTTGTACAATTGGTGATCGTTGTAGGTGGTCAGCTCAAAAAACAGGTTTACACACATCTGGTCACGGCATTGTGGTTAGCGGCGGGGTTCGACCTCAAGACCACGGTTGTTTAATCCTTAATCTTCACTATATACGTACGGTGATCATTTACGTTCCGGTAATCTTTTCTTTTGAATAAACATTTGCTCCATAAGGGTCTTCGGCAGCGTCGAAAAATCAGAGAAGATCAAACTTAACTGATGTTTGCAGGTTCATCCAATGTCTTATTATGTTGTCTTTAATTTTTTATCTTCGGGGTCATACTAGAAATTTTAACGACTGCATTATGTGGCAAATAGTATTATCTGCTACTTGTATCGGAAGAGTAAGTTTACTAGTTATTTATTATCATGCTCTTGCAACTGATTCTTGGTATATTTCTTTACACAACTATTCTCTTCTTGTGTCAAAGCTCTTCCTTCCTACACTTATTCTGATTCCCAAAATCGTCTTTGTTGCCTAACATGTTGAGCCACCTGATGTTCCGAAATCAGAATAAAATAAACAGTCCAATCAAAAGATGTTGAAAAATGTCATTGTTGCCATTAGACACCTGTTGTAATAGAGCAACGTCGTGCGAATGCTAGCTCAAACCAAATTTTCTCCGTCCAACAAAAGACAAAATCTGTTACAAAATAGTAACAATACACATGGAGCTATCTACAGATACAACGCCAATCTCAAGAACTTTATCAGCTTTACTATCTACAGATACTAATAAGTGTGCAACAGCAGCAACAACATTAACAATCGCAATCTACTTAACATGAACCTGAGGTATTTAAAATTATATACTTAGTGCAACCTCCTTACTCGTGGTAAAACCAGATATTCATTTGAAGGAAACTAATAGTAAACCTTTAACTGTTTTAAAAATACTTCCCAGTGTATTATCCAGAGAATTCCTACCAATTCGACTTGATATAACAACAATATACAAAATCTTGTTACTTACCCAGAGATGGCGTCGTTATAGAAAAAAGTTATGATTTTAAGAACGTAGCAACCTTCAAACGATATACGCCAACATTTCATGACCACCTTCACTGAGATATAGTGATTTAAGTAAATCACTGTATGTTGCAATTTTGAAAACACTAGAAAAAAGAGTACCGTGTGTTAATAAAACATTGTTTTTTAACATAAAAAACATCATTTAAACTCAGCAAAGGCTTTAAAATTATTATGTTTTAAAATTTATGCTTTAAAATTATTTGTCAATGGTATGCTGATTTCAAACGTTGTTGGACAGACACAAATGATACTGGACCGTCCAAATGAAGTAGTAACTAAAGAAAATATCAAGCGACCCAGATTCACAATGCAACCAGCGGCATACTCAACCGGACACAACATTTAAAACAGCGGCGTACGATTTACAAAGTGATGTGATAAAACAATTTTTATATAAGTGTAGATATTTCAAAATGGCCGACATCATATCATTAAAATAAATATGTGCTTATATAAAAGGAAATTGACCAAGCCGATCAATTTTATCAATGCTATCGGTAAAAATACAAATATTGAAGACATTAAAGTGAGAATAACCAGCGTTGAGCAATACCGAACCGAATTGAAATTGAAGACTAAATAGTTTCATTGAAAAATGATGAGGAATTGGGCCTGGTATTCGAAGATAATTACTGTAAAGCGTGGTATGATTTAATCTAGCCCCAAGAAAAGACGATGATCTTACCACATCACTTAACGACACCACACTTGATAATTCCACGGCAGGAATGTACATGGATGTCAAACTACTAAAAGTATCCATGTTTAAGAGAAGAAGCCACATTCTCACTAGAGTACATCAGCTTCACAGATTCTTACTATACCGAAGTTCTACAAAAACTGCTAGACCGTTACGATAAAAAAACCTACAGTCTACGCATTCATAAAAAATTTCATGTTTCAACGACCAGCGACAGTTTTGATGCACTGGACTCAATAAAAGGGGCGGACAAGCATTCGCAACCGTATTACAATCAACCAAAACCGAATGTTAAGTATTCACACCAAGTTTTCAAACAAAAAAAAAAAACCAGAATGTTTTTTATGTCCCAAAGAGCTATTATAAGTTTACATAAGTTTACAACTATGCCGATTGAGAAAAGGATAAATTTTATGAAAACCAAAAATCGTTGTTTCAATTGTCTAAATGACAATCACAATATGTACACATGCAAATTAACATTTCAAAGTAAATAATACAACCGAAAACATCACATCCTACTACATGAAAACTAACCGAACTACAGCACATCAACCACTATATCCAATATTTAAATGGAAAAAGAAAACCCATCGAGTTCTAATTACCAAATCTATACCACAAAGTCTAGTCATGTTATAGGAAGGGTATTATTAAACGGTATTAGTGAAGGTGGCAAATCAGAATAATCAATAATAATCATGTCGAGTAATATTGGACTTGTTTAGGCTCGTTTATTACTGAGAGATGTGCCCAGAAGTTGCAACTCAAGAGAAGTAGCGTTTAGTTATCTACATCGGACATAGGAGCAATCGCGAATGAATACACAAGGGGGCAGTATCGTTAGTAATGACCCTATGGAATAAAACTCAACTAAGACTCCAGACAGTTTCTTTAAAGTGATGTCGAATGGAAAAAACATTACCCAAGACCAATTAATCCTACAGGATACCAAATTAGGATGGATAATTGCGGAAAAGGCAGGTGGGGTACGACCAAAACAATCCATTATCATTACTCTTAATAGCTGCGAAGAAAATCTTGATAATCTTTTATATAGATTGGGAGATTGAAAATTTACAAAAGACCAAACCACAACTGTCTAATAAACAAGAATTATGTAAGAAATGTTTCGGGGAGACCAAAACAATAAAAAACACTAGTAGATTAAAAGGCTTACCATTCAAAATCTTGTCAACTGTATTAAGCGGCTCCTATCCAAAGAATACATTTCATAGAGCGAAAATTTACGAGTGATCCTGAGTTTGCTATGATCTACAAGGGTTTTATTCGAAAATACAGCGTACTCGCTGCTCTTATATTTCATGAACGGCATCAAGACTTTTCATCAGATTCCTGATTTCGTGGTTGAAAAGACTTCTGTGAGAATCGTCACCGTAGCGTTAAGGGCTATATATCATCATGCGAATGACTCTAATCTTTCCATTGTCTTAAGTCACCTTTCATTCTCAACCGTCAGGTCCAACATTTTACTCGAATATATAGAAACTATTATTAGTGACAAAGAGCCCGAGGCATCAGAAACTCATCTAAACACCTTTGCGTCCTGATCTCTAAAATCCCTTACCATATTTTTCGTTTTAGACTAATTGATTTGGGGACCAACGAAAGCTGTGAACCATTTATTACTTTTGTTGAAATTTTATAGAAAAAGATTTTTAAATATGCGAGTAGTCAACCAAGCGATCCAAACATCCTTTGTTTAGTCACCTCCTACAACAAGCCAAGCATCCTTGGCTGCAATTTTACATATAACACGTTCGTGTCTAAGTTTTATACGAGGTATAGGAGTAACCTCTGCGTTAGTGTGTCGTGGGTTATTAGGGAAATCTCAGCGACTTTAAACTAGCTGCTTAAAATAACACAAAAAATAACGACAAGGAAACCGATCCACCATACCAATTCTGACCTCACCAATTCTCTACCCATATTAAAACATTAAATTTACCGTATTATTGAATTGAAATTTAATTAATACAAATAAACCAAAAAGATCACAACAACAAAAATTCAATAAACTTAACTAATTAAACTAAAAAAAATTAAATATTCTTAATAAAAAAGATTGATTAAAACGTAATTAATAATAACAATATAATTAATTAATAACAAAATTAATACAATATTTAAAAAAAATTACAGTTTCACCTAAATGTTTCCATCGCTTGTCGTGCTTATATTTGTATTGATGAATTTCGATGTTGCGTAAAAATATGATGTCGCTGAATCTTTTCCTTGGTTATTTTAAATGCTTATAATTTGTAATTTAATTTGAAATAATTTTCGATGTATTTTTAAATATTTCCTTGTAATATGAAATATTGTAATTACATAAAATCATTTTGATTCTTGAGTGAACGGCAGTAGGTTGATAAATTTATTATTAAACAATCGGAAATAAGTGTAAATATATATGTAAAGTAATTTATTATTTTTTTTTTCACATAACTGGTACACCAGGTAACACCATTTTTAATTTCATGTATCTCAATAGATTTTATAAAGTAACTAATTAATCTTAGTACAGATATTATTTTAAACTATTATTTACACAATATTACACTTAAATAATAGGTAATAACTATATCAAAGTTTGTTTGTGTTATATTATTATTTCCAAAATTTATATTTATAATAATTTTGATTTGATTTTTCTGTATGGTTTATTCAACTTTTCTTTTTATTTGATTTTATATTTAAACATTTACCATCAGTGATATTTCTCAACTCATCATCATCATTAAAAAAAAATATATTATAGTCTATATCATCGGATAAAAAGTAACGGTAAAAAAAATTACCCAAAAAAAATTAACCGGAACAATATTGTCATAAAACAAAACGCACGTTCAGCAGATAATAGAATTGTAACGCTCAAAAGCATTCGTTACACCCCCGACTACAACATTGAACCAAGATTTAATCATCTGTTTTCTCTTGAAATGCACCACGATCGTTTGGAATCAAGACGATTTCTATTGGCGATTAAAATGTTCCTGAAAATGTAACAACATTTTATTACTAATCGTCTTTATAGTATTACAAATCATAACCTAATTAAAAAACTGTAACACTACTAAATATAAACTAATCTACTACCGATCGGAAAATTTCAAATGCGACATTTATGGGAACATAGGTATTTGTTAGTTAACTTGGCGTGTACCAGTTTTCTAAATAGAAATTAATGGTAATTTTATAGCTGCGGAATTTTTTTTAGTTTTTTGTTTGTTAATCTTAGAAAATCTTCACTATGTGTATATATCACAACGACACACAGAACAATGAATCGCATTTTAATCTTTTCATGAATGGTGGAAGTGTAATAAATTTCCAAACAAACAGAAAACTAAAGAAAATTTGTTATAAGATTTTTCATTCTCATGCAATATATCAATTTGTATACAGACAAACACTAAACTATGTATCTATATAGATAATATGTTGTTGGTGTCAGATCTATCTCGCATAGACAGCATTTCGTTGTTAAAGTTTTTTTTTTTTTTTTTTTTGTAAACTATTTCTCACGATTAATATCGTTCGTTAATTAGTTTCGTATTGTTGTGGCATCGTTCGTTTATATATTAGGTGCGGATCTTCTCCACTTTTTCTTATATAGTCGTATGAATGACAGTACTTAATGTATAGTTTAATGAGATAAACTAAAAATTAAAAATTCTAAACACAATACGATAAATTTTTTTATTGCAATGTAATTAAAACTATAAATTGAATATATAAATAGGTGTCTAAACATATATACAGTACGGTACATTTTAGAACCAACCCGCACCCCCCGCACTATACGTTCAAAACAAAGAAACTATTATAATAACTACTGTTACACAGGCGCCAGTAGTTGTTGTTAAGTCTTAGGTTGTTTGTGTATTATCGGCATTGTTACTTTTTTTCTATAAAAAATTTAATTGTTCGTATAATACACGAACGATATAGAAATCGCCCACATAATAGTTTATAATTGACTCGATATATAGATGAATATGTCTTTAAGACAGGTTCCACTTTACCGCCAATAATTAATGTTCTTTAGACTAAAGGTAAAATAAAATTAAAATAATATTTGACGCCATTTTGTCGTTTTTTCAACTTTTTTTTGTTATCTTTAGTCACGGTTATGGGTAATTATAGCGAATTTATTTACTATTATTAAGAAACGATACCGTGAAATTAGAAATTAAGAAGATAAAAATAAAAAATCAATTAATCGAAATAAATAACAAAAGTTGATAGGTAAAAATTTGGGTCATGTCGCTGTACATGCGGTTGTTATGTGTGTGTATGTGTGTGTGTGTGTGGGTTTGTGTGAGCGGCACAGCAATGTCGATATAATCATGTCATATTTGGTTTTTTGTGCACTGTGCTGTGGTGAAAATTTTTTTTTTATTCGCGGAACAAGTGACCATAATTGATTGCACCATATGGATGGATTTGTATGCGGTACATCGTTGTCCAATTTATGAAAGTTTTATTTTGTCGTTTGTATATATATAGAAAGGTAAATTATCTGTACATGAAAAACAGTTACCGCGAGCAGATTGATTAATTTGCTTAAATCGATGGAGTGTAATAATTAATTTGCTTAAATCGATTAGGTGTGGTCAAAGTCAATTTGTTAATGTTAAATTAACATTATGTTAAATTAAAATGTTGGGTACAAAATGTTTAACAAAAAAATTTGACAATAAACATTAAGTTTATGAATGGACAACCGGGATAAATAAGGTCACAATAATTTTGTGCAGTTTATTTGAAGAAGCCGCATTCTTACCGATGGACCCCTCTTAGTGTTATACCATTAAACCTTAACTCATCATACCGAATTATTTGCTAGAAAAGAGCTCTGTGTATCCATAGTTGTTATTTTATTGACATGCTTTCTTTTTTGGTGGTATTTTACTTTTTTATATTAGATTATTGACCAATGACAGCCTCGAAAAAGCCAATTTGGTTGGCGGTGTTCCAATTCTTTAAAAAATTTATTTTCGTTGTTTTGCTATAATGTTTATAACATTTTTGCTTTAATTAGAAGTAAAACTTTCTTCCATGGTTCATTGAGCATATTTTTCCAGATTTTCAACTAAATGTAGAAATTTGTGTCTGAAAGCCAACTTACCCTTTTTAACGAAATATTAAGACTTAAACATTCCAGGTCTTTCTTCGCGAGTTGCTATCACTTTTTGTTGAAGTTAATCAATTTCTGATGTTAGAATTTACTAATGCTGTAAATGCTATCTTTTTTCTGCTCTGTCCACTTACTTTTTGTGGTGTTTAATGTTTCCAATTTATATTTTCCAATTTGTTGCTTCATTTACTAATTCAGTGATTATGTTAGTTAAATAAAAAAAAAATTTAAACTTTCAAGCACGGATACATGTTCGATTACTATCTGTGCAATGCCTAAATCCAAACAACCTGTACTAGGGTACAAAAGATTCGATATTTCGATCCTAGAGGCTTAATACGTCAATTTATTTAACTTGGCGTGAATTGGTCGCAGGTCATTATTGGGTTTATAGTCATTTGATGAGATGTTAAAAATGTATTTTCCATCTCACTTCTGTTTTGTTTTAGTGTATAAATTACTCCCTTCTGTGAGTCAAATTTTTGGTCATTATATCTAATAATATTTTGATATAGTCTTAGTTCTGTCTTGGTAATAGTTATAAATATGAATTATAAATTCTTATCTTATCTCTGATCTTAGGCCTGATTAACTCTATACACATGTGCAAATCTACTTAATATCTTTTTTGACGTTTAGTAATCGTATCGATTAAATTGTTAGCTAGCTTTAGTATAAGCTAAGATTTTATCTGAACAAAAAGCTTTTGTATAATAAATAAGTTATAATGTGATTATTACACTGCGAGGATTTTAGTTGTTGCTGTTATTGGTGTCTTAAAGCCTTGGAACACACAGTTAGTCGTTGTTGTTTTTTAGTATCTCAAAAGAGATATGTGCACTTTAAAAAGATAATAGTATTTTGAATCTTTGAAAAGTAGAAAAGCATCAGATATCTTTGGCCGATGCAAATAACTTCGTTAGTACTAAGGGTCTGTCCCAATCACTGACTTATTTCCGGCTTATTGACTTATTTGACGCCATATTGAATAGGTCGACCAAGCCGTGCCAATTTATTTTGCTGACTTATTTCAGCTCCATTTAAATACAAATAATTGTACAATCTGCTAGTTGAATACTAAAAAAATGAACTCAAAAATTAATTAAAATGGTTAACAAACTAAACATTTTTATTATTAGTTATATTATGATTATTATTAGCTTATTGATACCAAATAAGTTTTATATACGATATTTACATTTGATATTCAAATAAGTTTTTTTGAAACAACTAGATGGGAAATAAGTCACCTCGACAGCAGACTTATTCAATCAAATCTGACTAATTAAATAAGTCGGTGATTGGGACAGACCCTTAATAATATAGAGATATTTCGAGAAATATGAAGTTTGTGGTGTTATTAGTAACGAAGATGATATAGATAACATCAGTCAAAAAGTATATGCAAAGATAAATTTAGAAATCTAGTACTGAAAGGTGTCAAGATTTTAAAAAATTTTAAATTTTAAAAAAAAATCTAAAATTACTGATAGTGTAGAAGTGTCTTCATATACCGGTCGTGCCAAAGTAATTTTTTCTGGAACAGTTCTGTCTCATTGGGTTGAAATTTATAAGTAGTTAATAATCGTAAAAGCGTTTAATTCTTCCTTAATGGCTTGTAAAAAGTTATGAAAATTCAATCACACTTCTAAATATTGCCAATCCCCCTGTATTAAATGCAAAATGGTTTACTCGGAACCAAAATGTCCTAAAAGTACGAAACTTTGCATTCACTGCAGCGAGGAACATACTTAAATTCGAAAATGTAGTGCTTTTAAGACATTACAGGAAAAAAAGTACTTGAAAACAGGAAAAGAATTCAATTCTCTTATGCGGAAGCACTTAAACAAGAGCACATCGACCGGAAGAGCAAAAATCAAAAGAAATCATTTTATTAAAACAAAAAAACTTATTACGACTCCGAGAAATGCTAAGGAAAAGGAGTTAATTAGAAAAAAACGACGAAGAAATGAAACTAGTGAGGATACTACACGGTTGAAAATTTAGGTATATTTTTTAATAAGTCTATTCGTGTTAAACGTATATATATAATTTTTTCCTATTAATTTTATATTTTATAAATTTATTGATGATATTTATATTAATCTTGTTATTAATATAATAACAAAAAAAATATTCAATGTTGTTTAATATGAAAATGGTTATTAAATCAAATAGACATTTTGATCATTCTTAATTAAACATCGTATTAATTTAATAAGTCAAATATATAATATATATTTATAAATAGTCAATATCCATTTAATATAACTATTCATATTAAATGTTTGATTTTACAGTTAATGTAAAGAATACATATGATAATTTTATTAATTTTATACATAAAAAATTATTAAATATCCTACAAGTCTACAACTGTTCATGAGTTACAGTAAATAATTTATTATTGAACGTTCATTCAATCGAGTAAGTCATTAAATAGTTTCAAATAAAAAAGGAATTAGATTGATAGTCAAATTTAATTATAAAAATAATATTAGTGAAAAAGCTACAAAAGAACAAATATTGTGTGTGTTATAAAAATAAGTACTTTCAACCATTGATCAACGTCATCAAAATCGACGGTGCATTAAAACAAAAACGATCATGCAATAATTGTTCGAGAACATAGAAAATTACGGTAAAAACAATTGTATTAATATATTGTGGGTATTAGTTTTAAACCTTTGGAGTTTGAATGAATACTGTTTATACTCAAATAGTTTAAATTTATACCCTTAACATATTGATTAAGGAAACATAATTTTACAAGCAACTAGATATTTTGCAATGTGAAAAATAATTTAAAAATTTTGTAAATAATCATTTCTAATATTTCTATACAATTATATTTTCATTTACTTTTTATTTTAAAGTGTGTCACAATAACTATTTATTATGAGTGGATTTTTTTAAACAATTCAATATGGAAATATTCATAAGATTGTAGAAATTGTGAAATATGGTTCTTCGGCTTATCTAGAATATATGGATTACGTCTATTCAGGTAAGTTAAAACCTTGTGTATATAATATGGTTGTCATTTACCTAACCATAATCTGAGTGTGTTTTAACCGTTATAGTTAGTTATTTAAAATCACTATATTTAAAACTAATTAATTTTTATATTTTTTTTTATTTAAATAGATTGTATATGATTTCGCATTAAGGCATGGTGCTTCAATTAATTTATCAATTAAATGGAATTGTTATCAGCATAATATTTTTCAAATCGTAAAAAATTCAGGAAAAAATATACTATATACAGAAATTGATAGAAATATTGGTAATTATAATGCAACTTAATATAAAAAAGTATTGATATCTTATTTATTTTATTTGCAGATTGGGACACTCAAGCCCTATCATTTTTAAATTAATTGAGGCTGTTACCACCATCTCCAGCTGGACGGTTAAAATTTAATAGGATGACAGATGAACAGGCTGTGAGAAATCTTATTATACATAAACCGATAAGATATTTTATCTTGTCTAATTTTATGTTGCCAGAAATTTTAATACTTTTATTCAAATTTTCATAAGTCTTACAATATAAAATAGTTTATTAATTATTTTTACTAATTACAGGTTGGATTAACAAACAAAGAATATATTTGCCATCCCGTTAGAAGTGCTCCTTACATTGTAGCAATAGGGAATACCAAGGCTAATATTGAACAATATATGGTTGCAATAGATGGCAATTTAATACCCTTACGGAAAATCACAATTTTTAGACGCACTTGTTTTGGTGTTTAAATTACACTTCTTGTTTGATATTAAATACGATTATAATTTAAGGTTATTTTGGTGTTTTTTACAAAAATATTTGTATAAAATTGATCTTGTAAATACACCAGTTACTGTCCAAGATCTATACGAAAAATTTAAAAAATTGGTGCCAGATAGTGGTAAATAATTTTAAAACAATTTTATAGTTTTATTTAAGATCTATTTAGTTTTACTTACACACTATCCAAATAGAATGGCAAAATTAGGCCCGCTAACCCAATATTCCACAATGCGATATGAATCCAAATATCAATATTTTGAAGATTGAAGAATTACATTAATCTTGTTAAATTTACCTAAAACTCTTGCTCAAAGACATCAAAGAAAATTTGTTACAATTTGGGAGCATTTTAATATGGAACATGAGTTAAAAATAGGTAAACTGTGTATGCCTTCTAAAGATATTCTTCAAGAAATAGTCTCTGAATTAAGTTCTTTTAATTATTTAGAGAACGAAACATTATTTTTAGTATCGTATTTTGAAAATGCTGTTCATTACCGTCTATTATTATTCATTTCATTGATCCATAATTCAGTACCCCATTTTTTTTCAAATTAAATATATAATTAAATTTAGGAATCGGTATCTACTCTTATGTAAACAATTTATTTCAAATGTGTTTGATAAATTTCATAATTCATTTGAGGTAGAAGAAAAACTCGGCACAAACAGTTTACATGTTTTTGATATTTTAAAGTTTAATGAAAATGTAAATTCTTACGGAATGGTAACTTCAAGGCGGACGAATAAGTATTATATTTTAAATAAATTTAAAAATTTCACATAGTTTATAAAAATACTGAATAATGTTAAATGTACATATTATAATTTTATTAAAATGAAAAATATATAGTGTTAAAAGAATTTAACCGATTTTTCTTTAAATGTTGTGCTATACCCACATTTTAATAAGTATTCAATATACAATTTATAGACATTTATCTATTAAATGGATAATATTATTTATTGATTTAATAACCTTAAAAAATAAAAAATTAATACAACAAGTAATTAAATTAATAACTAACGTGTATTAAAACATTTAATAAAACTTAATTATTAAACTAATATCTCGTTGGTGTTTATTTTTTAATATGTCAAATGATTGAATTTATAAATACAGCTTATTAAAAATTATCCGTAGTTTATTATTGATCTAATACTTTCATATTATAAACTATTTAATAAGATAGTACATATTTATTTAATAACCTTAGAAATACATAGTTTAATAAATCGCAAAAATATTAATTTAATAAAATTTTGTTGATGGATTTATATGAATACCAAAAAATGATCAAATTTATACCTTTTTTTTCAACCGTGTAGAAAAATTGAGACTGAGTGTCAGACCGAAGTTCCTGAGGAAGTACCGCCAGAAATGAGGGCAGATAGCGGTAGCAAGCGAAGTTCTCTGCGAGGTGAATAGCTGATAGTACAGTACTTGGTTAATTAGTTGCTTCGGTACATGGGTCTGTTGTCAATGATTCAAGTAATGTTGTCCATAATATTTGGTGCAATGAAATAATCTTGTAAAAGACAATACCCTTATTATTGACGATTGATTTAAAAAAATGTAATTACGAATTCGTCTACTTTTATTAGAAACATTGACAGTTACACTATTTCTTCTGATAGTGAAGCGGTGTCTCGCCTTCAAAATGGTTGTACAACCATTAATTTACTGTATGAAACTCGGTTACTCACAAACCACCTAAAAATGCAAGATCTGATGCAATTTGTTCTAATAATACTCTCAATAATTATTCGTCGGCGGTACTATGAAGCCATTGTGGCCTCATCAAATCAATTTTATATGTTTTGCGATGTGAATCTGATGCCGGTCACAATCAAGACAGAAATAATGATTCTATCCTCATAATTGAATGAGACGCAGAGTAATTGACTCCAACAACATAGACTCCTGAATTGAGGAAGATAAACTCAAATTAAATGTCTCAAGAGACCAACCATTTAGGTCTGTTCCTTTAATTATATTGAGTGATTTTAATGCTCACAATTATGTGTGGGGTGCCAAACATGAAAGTACAAGAGATAGTCAAATAATCGAGTTATTTCATTAATTAGATTTAATTTGCATTTACAATAGTTCAACAACGAAAATTACATTAACGGCATTTTGTAATAGTGTAACAGATTTATCTATTTGTTCAAGTCGTATATAGCACTAGAGACCATTCAATAGACATTCTTAAATGATAACATGAAAAGTGATCACCTTTTTATCATAACGATCATTTCTAAAATTATCTGCATCGCTCAAATGGTTCATCCTCAATATGACTTGACAAATTTGTATCAAGAACATGTAACGGAAATGCTAATTCGTAGGAAAATTTGTATTAATGACTTGGAACAACAGGTTTCCCATTTCAATGGAATTGTACGTACGAGCGCTAATCTGCGCAAACGAAACCTCATTATCAGCCAAAACTAAAATAAAGACTTTCTTTTTAGCCAAAACTAAAAAGAAAGAAGCATTGCAAATTTTCAGACTCGTAGGGACACTTGCATTATTTAGAGAATTTCCACGACAGGAACAGAAACGTAAATTATTGTGCCAAAAGAAAAAAAAATGATAGCTATAGGGGATTTGGCCATCATTTGTAATTTACCAGTATTTTGTAAAGAACGACTACTTGCAATTTACAATAAATGCATTTCAAACTCTTGTCGGACAATCAGTCTTTTATCATGCGTAAAAAAAGTTTTAGAGAAAATGCTTCTTTGTATAGATTAGAGTGTTGAGCTGAAAAACTATATTTAAGTCTCAATATGGTTTCAGAAAATTGATAAGTACAAGGGATTGTTTGGCTATTTCTACGACAGATATTAACATATCATTTTATCAGAAAGCAGAAGAATTAGTTTGTTTCTTGGACATTTCTGGCGCCTATGATAATGTTCAGATTGATAGTTTATGTAAGGAACTCAAAATAGTAAAATTTGTTTGGCAACTCTTTAAAAAATAAAGTTAAATTTCTATTACAATAATCAGTTTCAACTTCAAAGAATCGACTATCAGTACTTGCCGCAAAGATCCTCGTTAAGTCTTTTTCCATAATTTTTACACATGTAACATCGACTCAGTAATAAATCAAGATTGCAGGATTTTACAATACGCTGATGACGTTTTGATCTACAAGCGTGGGGAAATCATGCAACGAATGGAAACTTCTATTCAGACATCAAATATGCCTTTGAAGTATAAAATGCGGCGCACTCTTATATTCTCTTCTTACTCCATATAAATCTTTTATTTGATCCGTATTAGAATATAGTTGTGTGTAAGTTTTTCCGAAAACTCAGTTCATCAAAATAAAAAAAATTTTGTGAGCAGCATTACAAAACTTTTGAGATTCTGGGTTACACAATAACAAAAGTACTTGTTTTTAAGACCGTATGCGAAACATCCACAAACGTAGAACAAGAGAACATTTTTCACTTCGAATTCGAGTCTCTTAAAGTCAGTAAGAGAGATGTTACCGAGAAATAGTGATACAGACGTGATGATGGTTAAACAAGTATTTTTTTCAAATATTAAAGGATATGAAAGCGCAATATTATTTATACAAATGGTTCGCGACACAGCAATTCCCTCAAAATTGGCATACAGAGGCCATTATTGGCAATACAAAATTGGAATACTAAAAAATACAGAGTCACCGCATTATAACACCACAATATATTACATATGTTGTCAGTCCGTTAGACTGACAAAAGATGTAATATTCTAACTTCAGGGTTATACTGTTTTGAAAAAAAGTTAAAGTTCTAATTTAATATGAAACTATTTATTAAATCTCTTAATAGCTATCTGAAAAATTTACATATACAATATACGCTGGTTGTGCCTTAATCAGGCACAGTTCTGACCAACATAATAACTAGTCCAACTAAAATATTTCCTTTAACATTTAACAAAACTCTTAAATGTATATGAATTAAGGCACAACCAGCGAGTCTTTAACAACTTAACGTAATAGTGCGATGTATAGACTTTTCATGTTACTAGCCAGCGAGTCTTTAAGACCTGAACGAAACTTTCGTCAAAATTTTACATCAACTTAACAGAGCGAAATTGTTCGTGCCAACTTGTACAAACGTGAAAACCAATGTAATTTATTTCTTTTGTGGTTCTAATTCAAGTTTTATTTAAATATAAAATATATTAATTTAAAAATATACACTTAATTTTAATTAATAAATATTAATGTACACACATATTTATTTATATAATAAAACACGTATAAATTACAACCACAAAAAGAAAAAAATTGTTGACAATGGATTCATATTGTTTATTTGTATTTACATAAAAATGGACTATTTGGCCCTTGTTAGCGTGGTGAAAACTGATACAAGTATTAATTGTATAAGATTTATTAGTTTTGTTTTAAATTAATTGAATTTTATAAATTAATTATATCAATAACTAAATTATAAAGTTAGAACAATTGACAAGTATTGTGTTGCGGTTTAAGTAACCGAATCTTAAATTTTCCGTAGAAATTTATTCTTGTTGAATTTCATAAGGTTTTGACATGTTGTGTTAAAGACTCCCTGGCTAGCCCTTTAGATTCAAAAAATTATTTAACACCAAAATTAAATGTACTAACAGCATTTACAATTAAAATTGCTTCATTTTAATTTAAGACATTCTCATGGGTATTCCGTAAAATAAAGTTTTAATAGATAAACACAATATTTAGAATAGCCTTTGGTTCAATGGAATATCCAAGATCGACAATAGTTTTCCATCTACAAAGAAAATGCTTTTGAAATACTTATATTAATATCTCGTTGGGAAACATTACGCTATATTATTGAACGAATGTTCGCTATCGAGACTATTCAGTAATCGCAGTTTGTTGATTTCTTCTAATGTGAATAACTACAGAGTAACATTTTCTAATGAAATTTTAATTTTCTTACGTTTATGCTGTATTTGTCAGGTAAAGTTATGTAACCAAATATTTATTTAACGCCAAGCCATATCTGAAAATATTAATTGTGTTTCAATTTGGGATCGTGTTTTAGATTACTTCCATTCCTTATCTCCATAAATTTTGTGTTCAATTCGGTTTAAAACTATTTTATGTTTGTGCTCATCTAATGGTCAATAAACCAACACACACAAAAATAAATCGAAAAAACATGAGTTTCTTCGTCTTCATTGATTTCTTACGGTTCTATCATCTTTAAGATTAGTATAAATGAAGAAAAGATGAATTTATGCAATTTGGTTCTTGTGAATCTCTTTTACGTGATGATCATGCAATTTATTATTTGTTTGTTTGAAGATAATACAAAAAAAAATTTACGTGAACCACGTACATTTAGAGAATGAAGTTCTATATACGATACGTATATATATATATATATATATATATATATATATATATATATATATATATATATATATATATATATATATATATATATATATATATATATATATATATATATATATATATATATATATATATATATATATATATATATATATATATATATATATATATATATATATATATATATATATATATATATATATATATATATATATATATATATATATATATATATATATATATATATATATATATATATATATATATATATATATATATATATATAAATATAAAGGTCTTAGTCACTTTATCAAAACGATGTTATATTTTTTATAAGGGCGTTGTTGTTATAATTTATATTTTTGTGTTATGACAGTTTTGTGAGATGATTGTTATCATTTTGTTAAACAACTTTCATATTTAATGACCTTTTTTTGGGTAGATAATTAAAATGTTTCGTGAGCACTTCAAAATAAAAAGTCCTGACTCATACATAGTTCATGTTCATATATACTTTATAAAAAAAATGGTATGTCTGCGCACAAAAGTGCAATTTTTAATGAATCAAATCTTAAAGATGATTTTAGCAAAGTAAAACAAAAAAACAAAATACAAAATTATAGGGTTCGCGAATAAAATCATTCAAAATAATTAAAGATCACGTCGCAAATATAGCTACACCAACAATGAAAAACAAGGTGAATGTCTGGATAAATATTAGATTAGACGTGTATACATAAGATGTACATGAAAAAGATGCGCGCACGTGCTTACATGAAGAACATTTTTTCGTAGGTTTATGCCTTAAGGAATTTACCATTTTTGTATATCTGTGTGTGTGTGCATTGCGTTTGAATAAATAAATCATGTTAATTGAGCGCGGTTAAATAAAATTAAAAGTACAACAGCAACAGAAATTTTTCCGCGATTTCGCGTTTTGGTTTATGGTATACAGTAATGTGCAAAAAAACTCGGACAGTTTAAATGTTCAATAAATGTTTTATAAAATTATTACTAATGCCTCCTCTAACAATTCGCTTCTTTAGGTACTGGGTTGATCTCGGATTCCTTTCTCCTATTTTGATCTTCATGAATGCCTAAATATTTTCAAATGGATTACTCAGATAGATACCTTTGACAGCTAAGTATACATCGACAGCTTCAAGCAAAAATGAAATATATTCAACAAAATTGGAAAATATTTTTGACATGTAATTTATTTTGTTTTGTATTATGCTAAACTAAGGAGGTTTCAGTTTCACTATCATTATAGTACCAAAATTGATGGTTTCAAATTCCTCTTCAGAAGTTCAAGGTAAATATTAACATTTACACCAGCAAAACATTTAAACTTAAACATTTGGAACATTAATTTTTAACTTGTTGGAATACCTGAGCACCAAAATAAAACGAAATAACCTTTTAAACTGACAAATTACGTTATTGTAGTTACAAGAAAATCTAATTGATATACATTTCAATGCACACAACTTATTGCTAATATATCTGAAATATTATTGCTAATATATTGGTACTTGAAGCTAGTGAATTCAGCAGAATCAAGGTCAAGATTAATGAGATGAGATCAATCGGAGTTATTCAAAGTTTTACGAAACCCAAGAAACTCATCCATAAAAGCGCGAGACAATGCGTCAGCTGCATTGTTCTGAGAGCCCTTAGAATATTTTATATGAAAGTCGTATCGCTGAAGTTTGAGTCTCCACCAAACCAATCTACCTGATAAGTATTTTTGTGATATTAACCAACTAGCATAGTCCGTTATTACTGTAAAGGGAAGCCTGTATTTCTTTGCGCTGCACTGCAATAAGCTTTTGGAACTTGAAAGCGATTGGGCTGTCGTGTTCCGCTTCAGTTTTTTGGAACAAAACTTCCCCTATTCCTCAATATTAGGATCGTATTAAATGTAGAATCGTTTACTAAAATCAGGATTAGTAAGTACAGGAGAGGTGATAAAAGCGATATTCAGTTCGTTAAAAGATTTCTGAGCTTCATAGGATTCAAATTTCCGACCTTTAATAAATTCGTTAAGGGAGCAGAGAGTGTAGAATCGCTATCGACGAATATAAGATACCAGAAACTCCTAAAAATCTCGGGCTTGCTTCACTGTTTTGCGAACGGGACACTTCGAAATGGTTCGCACCTTGTCAGGATTAAAACACAAAGAACCCGCACCTACCACATATCCGAGATAGTCAATTTCTTTCAGTAAGAAATGGCTTTTTTCCAAATTTATGGTTAGGCCTGCCTTAGAGACAATTGAATTGCAATCTCGGTTAGCAAAAGAAGGTGTTCATTAAATGTGGACGTCGTTATGATCAAATTATCAAGATATAAATGGAAACACAGTTATTTAGTTGACGAAGAATTACCCTGTGCTGAACCTATACCAAACCCGCGTGAGGTTTAGGGTGCATTGCACCCAACGGTATCACAGTGAAAAATAAGGGACGTCCTTGCACAGTGAAGGCGGTTTTTCCTCTGCTGTCGAGGTCTAATGAAATTTGCCAGAAAGCATCCTTCAAGTCTAAATTCGACATAAACTAGTTACGTAAAAGTAAACTTGAACAGTTAACACCTCGTAACTGCTTTCGTTGCATATGATTAAGTAAGTGCTGTTTAGCATAAGGAATATTTTTAGTCTTACTAGGCATATCAGTACCAGATATCTCATCTGTCATAATAGGTTTCAACCAAAATTACACCCAAAATCACAGCTCAAATACTATTTGTACTGAAAACCACGGATAACAAAATTTTGCATTTTGGAAAACTTTCCTCGGTTAGTAACTGATGGGCAGTTATATCCAATCGCTTGTTGATCTAAAAATTCTTGAATTTTTACACACGACAGTAGTATTTTTGGTTATGGGCAGTTATCGCCGATAATATTTCTAATTGCTGAGGCCAGAATATAGGTAAAAAGCATTGAAAGAAATGAAGCAATTAAGCTTTCGTATGTTTTGAAAATATTTGTTGGCTCTTGTAATTTTGAGCTGAAAGGGTAATGTGTTCTATTATACTATTATAGCTAAACTGCTTACAGATGGACCCAGAAGGTTGGATTTTTATTAGTTAGAGAAGTATTGGCGTCGGACAGTACTGAACAATTCCGGATTCGTATTGAACACCATTTCCACTGTATCCGGTCTTGGTGGTTTTTGAGCAAAGTGACAGAAACGAAGGCACAGAAATCTCTTTTAATTTTAATGTTAGCTAAAAAGGGTAATGCGTTCTATTATACCGATTAAAATTTTTCCGACTTTTTAGAATAGTTTACACAATTAGGATTTAGGATATTGTTAGCTCAACATCCATAACAAAAGATATGTTTAGAAGGTTTATTACAGTCTTTGAAAGCGTGACTAGGGTCTGATAGAACAGGTTATGACGCGCTTTTCTAGCAGGAGCTCTGTTTATTGGAGGTTTATTAGATTTTAGCCTAAGGCGTAAGATGGTATTATTTCGTGAATAACCCAGCTACTAAGATTCATTTGTAGTTCCGGAAATTGCCCGATACTCTTCCAGGTCTCTCCTATCGCAATACATTTATTTATCAGCGACGCTACCGAATAAAACTGGTGGCTGGCCATTTAGGACTTAAGTGCTGAACATTTTCTTCGTAAAATGTCTATCAAATTTTTCTCGGACAAGGGGGTTTTTTAAAAGGAGAATAAGAGCAATTACATCATAAGAATGTAATAAAAGGGTCCCCCCTTCTTTAGAATTTGGTCATCAATCACCTGTTACTAAACCTGGAAGGGACTTTTGGCGCTTTCGATATATATCTTTGTATCCTCAGAGATGTTATTCAGAATGGTTTTGGCATCCTAACTCAATAGACCAATAGTTGTGGTCTAAGTGTTAATCCAATAAAGACAGAATTTGTTCTTTTTTTCCAAAAAGTACAAACTTCCTCATTTTGACCCTCCAACTCTCAATAGAGTTGTACTGAATATCGCAGACCAAGTGAAATTTGTGGGTCTCATTTTGGACAGCAAACTAAGCTGGAAGCCAAATATTCTGAAAAAACTAAAACGGGCTATAATAGCACTCTATACTCCTGTAAAAATGCCACTGAAAAAGGATAGGGGCTTCAGCCTCACATCGTACATTGGCTTACACCTCTAATGTATAGACTCACAGTTTTGTAGCCTGTCTTAAATATAGTGATGAACCAAAAGTTGCTAATGAAATTGCAAAGAACTGCCTCTTTGTGTATTAGTGATGCACTTAGGAGTACCTCTACTCAAGCACTAAAGATTATCTTTCATCTCATCTCTCTGGATATCCTGGTCAAGCAAGTGGCTGCACGTACAGTTATAAAGCTAAAATCAATTTCTTTGTGGTCCTGTAACATTATGGCACACTCGTCTATTCTAACGAACAAAAAAGCCCTTAATCTATGGACTATACCATCTCGACATCATCCCTCGAAATTAAATTTCTAACTGATATTTCTTCCAGAGAGGACTGAGCGAGTGGAATTCTATTTAAGTGAGTGTACTGTTTAATAATTTTTTTTGTACTGTTTAATAAATTTGTAGTAATTGTAAAGTTTTGTGTCAGGGGAAGTGTGCATAACTTGGATTTTCGGCGATTATATTACGTGTTTGTCGTAAAGCGGTTAATTTGATTGATTTGTACTGTTTAATAAATGGTCTTAAAATCTAATTTGTATAAATTTAAAGTTTTACGTCAACATGGTTGGATATAGGATATGTTTTTAGGCGATTGTGTGACGTTGTTTGTCGTGGGACGGTGGATTCAATTGATTCGTGGTGTTTGATCGTTTTTTTTAGAGTCTAAATTGTATTAATTTTGTTTTACTATCACAACAAAATGTTATTTATAAATTAATTTACTATTATGTTTTTGCATTTGTTATATTTTTGTATTTTTATAAAATCTTATTTATAATAATTTCGGTGTTGTTGCGTCGAGTTAGGTGGATATAAATAAGATTGGCATGCAACTACTTGATGTATTTGGTTGTTACAAGAGTTGTTTTGTTGTATTGTGGTATTATTATATTTTTGTTTTTATTTTTTATATTTTCATATTTTCGGATATAGGTTATATTTTCAGCGATTATATGAAGTATTTAGTAATGTTTATGATGTTTAACTTTTTTTTTTTTTTGTTATTAAAGTCTAATTTGTAAAAATTTTGAATTTTGTGTCAAGTAAAGTGTATATAAATTAGATTTTCGGCGATTATTTGACGTATTTGTCGTAAAGCTGTTAATTCAATTGATTTATAATGTTAATCAATTTTTTAAAATCTAATTTAAATTATTTTATAATTTTTATAATTTCATATTTTTATAAATGTAATAAATTAATTAATTGTAAATTTCAGGCAAAAACAAATCTAATTTATTACAGCCTGCAACTTGCAGAAAAGATATTATATTATTATATTATGAATTAATTAATTATTAGTTTCAGCGTAATTAGTAATTTTCGGGCAAAAACTAACACAATTTATTACAGCTATATGGCTTGTAGGAATTATATTATTGTATAATTATCTTATTATATGAAGAAGTAATGAATTTGTAATTTCAGATTAAAAATTAATTTAATTTACTGCAGCATACGACGAAGATCAATTAGTAAATTAATAGATTCTATTTTCAGGGAACCTTTGCAGATTACAGATGAATGGTGTCACACTGAGTTGCTGATAAGAGATGACAAAATGCAGAGCAGTTCAATAAAACTGTGATTGTCTTATACTAACTTTAGTTTGAATATTGGCTACTGGGAACCGACCACCTTAATCTAACCTAACCTAACCTAACCTAACCTACATCATAATAAAAATCGATAAACGATGCTTTGTTATATCTTTGCTTAGGATTATCTATTGCAATCCGGGCTTCAATATTGGAACCTATGAAAAATGCTTCATGTAATTCACCGCCCAACTACAGTTTGAATTTCTCTCTATTATGGTTCAATAGTGGTCAAATACGCGTTTCTGTAGGAATCTCAAATCATGCACTGATTGCTCCTAACTTATGCCACAAAAAGTTGTTAGTCATTCTACTCGGTCAAATAACTTTGCCACTGTAATGTCCGACAGAGATCCGTCATAAAATATATTCCATTTGGTTATAACTGAGGAGAAGTTATATCTGATGCCCGGTTAAGTTCAATCACTATAGTATTTAGATATCTTTCTGCCCATATCGCTTTTCTGAAACTTTCTTGAAGGTTCGAAATCATTATCTGAGGGTAGTATGAGCAGATGAGGTAGTAGGGCATCTCGAATCAGTCCCTGTTAAGAATTAATGTTTGATATAACAACAGCATAAACTGATTAAATTGTATATGAGGAAATTTGGGATAGAAATCTTTGAAATGTTGACTCAAATTGACTGGAATGGTATCTCCATTCTACAAGAATGGTCTAGAAGTTTATTCTGAAGATCAGGAATGGAATCTGGAATCGATCCATTTTCTGATTCAGATATATTTGTACACCTTCTAACCGCATTGCCGCTTAAA